>JANTQH010000016.1:0-183183 GCA_032988465.1 Onygenales sp. PD_10
CGCGGAAAAATTATGTGAGAATAGTGTAAACGTGCTGTGGATTTAGCCAAACCCAGCACCAAGGGTAGAAAATAATAAAAAAGAGTCGAGGAGGTGAGAGTGGCGCCAGACTAGGTTTGGCGCGCCAAGCCCCAGCCATTCACCGCCCGCGCTCCCCTCCACCGGCAGAAGAAAAACCAAGCCGATCCACTGCACTATCTTGATCTTCAACCTTCCACCCCTCACCCCTCTCTCTCTTTTCAACAACAACAACAACACAACCATTTATCCCCCCACCACTACCACCACACAGCCACCACCACATATCTACTCATCCCATACCCCGCCCTAATACCCAACACACCACAAACACACATACACTCATATCCAAAATGTCTGCCCCCCAAGACCCCACCACCGCCGCGCCCGTCGAGGAGCAAAAGCCCGCTGCGGCTGCTGAAGAGTCCACCACCACCGCCACGACCGAAGCTGCCGCTGCGGACACGAAACCCCCCACCGCCACCTCCGATGCTGTCTTCTCGATGTTCGGCGGCGGGCCGAAGAAGGAGAAGAAAGAGGAGGAGGATGAAGGGGCTGATGAGCCGTCGGGATCTGCGAAGGCGTTGAAGGAGAAGGAAGAGAAGGAGAAGGAGGGGAAGGAGGGGAAGGAGGAGGGTGCTGTGAGTTGGCTCTTTTTTTGCTTTTCTTTTCTTTTCTTTTCTTTTCTTTTCCCCGAGGGGTACGGGGAGGGGGGGGGGGGGGGGGGGGGTGTTTTGCTTTTTTTTTTTTTTTTTTTTTTTTTCCCGGGGGGTGTGGGGGGGGGGGGGGGGGTGGGGGGTGCTATATTGCTTTTTTTTTCCCTTGGTGCTAGCCGTCTTTCTGCTGCTACTATGTTATATTCAAGTTAATTAATTAACTATAAACTAACACGCCATCTTACCCCCAAATCCAGGAAGAGGAAGAGGCCGACGTGCACTTCGAGCCCGTGATCCACCTCACCGAGAAGGTCGAGGTCAAGACAAACGAGGAGCTCGAGGAACAGACCTTCAAGATGCGCGCGAAGCTCTTCCGGTTCGACCGTGAGTCCAAGGAGTGGAAGGAGCGTGGAACCGGGGATGTCAGACTGCTCAAGCACAAGGAGAACCAGAAGACGCGTCTGGTTATGCGGAGAGATAAGACGCTCAAGGTTTGCGCGAATCACTATAGTATGTTTCTATCGATTTCTATATTTTCCCCCATGAGGAGCTATGGTTGCTGATATTTTTTTCCTTGTGTAGTTGTCCCTGATATGAAGCTATCTCCCAACGTCGGCAGCGATAGAAGCTGGGTGTGGAATGCCGCTGCGGACGTCAGCGAGGGCGAGCCGGAGGCTCAGACTCTTGCCATCCGTTTTGGTAACAGTGAGAGTGAGTTGGCCCCGCCATTCATTCAAGAGATTACTTTCCCCGTTCTCGAGTAGTAGATATGAGATATACAGTCCTGACAAATATGTATGTGTAGATGCCAACCTCTTCAAGGAGGCATTCGAGAAGGCCCAGGAGGAGAACGAGAAGCTCTTCGCCGCTGCCGGCGGCGAAGAGTAAACCTCTAACCCATCGCCATCACATCGCCATCTACAACACCATGGCCTTATACGGCTATCGACAACCGCTGATATCCCCCCATGCACCCATCTCCCCCACGAAAAAACACACTACCCCTATTTTTCCCCATCCCCAGATCAACCCCTTTCTCAACTTCCCCAAATACCCCATCTCCCATCCCATCCCATCCCATCCCCCCATAATCCCCGATTTTTGTGGTCAGCGTGACCATTACCCCCTCCCCCTTTTGATGCCAGTGCAGAACGGAAGGAAAGGAACAGAAACACGAAGAGGGAAACAAAACAAAACAGATGAAAAGACTTTTAATAGAAGCGGGTTGAAGGAAAAGAAAGCTTTGTGGTGCTGTTGTTGGTTGATTTTTTTTTTGGTCTTGGAATTGAATTGAAATGGAACTGAGCCATGGTAGTGTCTGTAGTTAGGGTTGGGGAGGTTAGGGGGGGGCTAGGGGAATGGTAGTGGGCTTCTACTTCTCTTTCTCACTTTTTTCCACATTTTGATGCAGAGGTGGGTAGTAGAAGAGTTGCAGTAACTACATTGTATAGAGAGAGAGTGAGAGTGAGATGATGATATTCATACCTACCCCCTAAACCTTCCTGCCTTACTTATAACACCTCCTTACTTAGCCTTAGCCTTAGAACTCCCAGATCCTGCTTTATTTAGTTTACTAGTTACCCAATTGATCAATCAACATGCACCTTTTCTTCATATGATTATTATTATTACTGGTATTCAGTTCTTTTCTTATGGGCATGGTATTGAGATTGGATAAAAGTTCCAGTCTGCAGCCATCTGTGATGTAGCATATAGGTAACTAGAGTAGAGTAGAGAATATATAAGTCTTTCTTTTGCTTCCTCCCACCTCTAAGGCTATGTATGGCCTTGGAAAGGGTAACTAAGTCAAGACTTTATATCTAGTTTGAGGGAGGAGGAATAGTTCCGAGTCTCTATTTATGCAGGTATATGACATTATTTCAGGGTAGGTTTTCATCTGAAGGAAGGATTGGATTGGTGATTAACACCCAGCTATGTATGGAACGGGCTATCAGGTAATGGGGAACAGATGGATATAAGGGGTAAGAATGAGGGATGGATGTGTCACTTTGCGTCTATAGGGCTGGAATATATACATATGGTGATGTAGACTTCAGAGAAGAAGGGGAAGAAATATCCATAGAAAAATGAATCTACCCACCGGTGTAAATAGATAGGTCTCGCGTGGCATGGGCGGTTAAAGAAACCTGGCTCCAGCGTTACTCGAGGTGTTGTGTTAAAGAGTCATTATTCCATTTAAAAATGTCTATCTATATACTAGATATGGGCGCGTAAAAGAGACGAGAACAAAGCAGACGAAAACAAACGTGAGCAGCGAGCGAAAGAACCCGTGAAGTTCATTGACAGAGCCATCGACTGCCCGTTTCTCAATCCTCGACTGCATCTATAGCCTCTATCTATATAAACCGCCATGATATCCCGCCTGTTCAAGGGTTAAATAGACAGCGGTGTTGTTGCGGGCAGAAAAAGCTTAGCTCTCCACACCCAACAACCAACCAACCACGACATTCTTCTCGCTGCACCGCATCCCATCCCATCCCATCTGCAACGCCATCCACGTCCCGCTTTACCCAGATACCCAAGAAACAGAAAAGATACCCCTCGAGCAGAGGCTGACACAATGCCTGACGTGAGTTCCGCGCCCCCTCCCTCCCTCTCTCTCTCTCATCTGCCCGCGACGAAGCTGCCCCATTCCGTGCGGAGAGCGCCCACCACACCACCAGCCAACGCGCGCGAGCTGTGGCTTGCTCGCGTCTTTTCACGTCCCCGCTCCCTACCCGAAGAACCTCCTCGTGCTAATGTCTGTCCTCTGTTCTCTCAGGTTAAACGCACCGTCAAGCTCATTACGGAGCAGAATCTCAAGTTCGTCGTCCCCTCCTCTATCTACACTATCGCCAGCCCCTCCTCCCTGTCCCCACACCCGTCTACACCATCATACCGCGCCACTCGCCCTGTTGCTGTACATGTCTGCCGCCGCATACCTGCCCCCCGTGCATGCGTGCCGGAATGCGACGGCCAGCGCGGACGCAACGGACGTCCGGATAGGGAGGTTCAAAGAAATGGATCTTGAGCCGGACCACCTGACCTAGATCCGCAACCCCTCCCCCCCCCAAAACACTCGGGCGTTCCTTTGTCACCTACCTACCTACCCACCTATATACCTATATCCATCGCGATCACAAATTACATATAGACACGTCACGCGCATATGTTGTTTGCAGACATGCTAACATGAATCTTGGGAACATAGGGATGCAAACGCGGACACGGTCAACGAGCTGCCTCTGCGGAAATGGTCGATTGAAGTGTACATGCTAAACGAGCATGGCGAGGAGATAGCTGCGTCGCTGTTTGATCGGGTCACGTATACGCTGCATCCGAGTTTTGAGGCGAGGGCTATTCAGAGTAGGTTTCGGCCCTCTTTTTTTTTTTTTTTTTTGCGTTGGGTTGGGTTGGGTTGATGGGGGGGTTTGATTTTGCGGTGAAGATATTGTTTATGCCTGGATATGGTGGCTAATTACTATGTTCGTTTTTAGCTTTCAAATCTCCGCCGTTCAGAATCGATGAGGAGGGATGGGGAGAGTTCGATATGCAGATTACTTTCTCTGTGCTGGATAAAGATTATGTTGTCAACCATGATCTACACTTTCAGCAGAACAGATATGAGTCGAAACATGTCCTTGTCCGTATATTATATATATTGATTGGAAGATAGTAGTGAACTAACCCTCTGATGCTAGACATTCAAAAACCCCAAACCCGCCCTCCTAAACCTCCTCCGAGAATCCGGACCCGTCCCCGGCGACGAAAACGGCGTCAAGTCGAAACGCGGGGGCGCACAGGATGAGGGGTCGAAAAAGAAGAAACGGGTTGATAAGAATGTGCGTTATGTACCCGCCCCTGATCCACAAGGGCGTTTCTTTGTTTTGCAAACATATATGCTCTCGAGGAGACACGTGTGACGAATTAGGCCGCTAACCTAGAACACACACCCTTCACACAGGTTGACATGGACAAACTGGCAGACGGCCTGCAGAAGCTCGGCGAGGACGATCTTCTCAGAGTCGTCCAGATGGTCCACGATAATAAATCATCGGACTCGTATACGAAAAATGATATCGAACGTATGTACACTGCATGCCATCTATCCCGTCTACCACTCCGCGTCCGGACCCCAGTGACTGACTCCCTACTAACGTATTATTCTTTGTTCTATATAGAGGGCGAATTCCACGTTGACCTCTACACACTCCCAGATACCCTGCTCAAGATGCTTTGGGAATTCACCCAGGAGAAGGGGGTTGTATGAGAGGGGTGAGAGGACAGGGGCCAGTTAGTTGGTTTAGAATGAGGACCTCCCCCTATTTTTCTACGAAAAAAACAGAACCTCCCCCCCCCCTTTTTTTTTTTTCTTCTTCTTTTCTTTTTCTGTTTTGCTTTTGGCGAATTCGGATAAATCATGCATTCTGCATTTGTTTGTTAGCTGCGTCGCGTCACTCACAGTTGAAACTTCCAATCGCATCTCATTGATATGATAGGTATGATATGATATTTATGGGAAGATGGATTGTGGGAACCGTTGGAGCGGAGGGAGGTGGAGATTTCTCACCTCCGCTTCACCCTACTTACCTACCTATGTTACCTGCCTAACCTAACCCCCCCTTGTATTTCGCGCTGGCTTTTTTTCTGATGATGTCTTTTTTTTGTATGCTCCTTATGTTACTTGCCAGCTAGTTATATGGTTTTTTTAATGGTTTTTTGTGCCTGACACGATGGGATTTTACCTGTCTTTCTTCGATCCCTTTTACTTTTACTTTTACTTTTACCGTGGGTAATTCATATTTTACCAATTCTCCTTTTTGAAAAGAAAACACCTCCCGGAATCCTATTTTATTGATTCTCCTGGATGGTTTATTTGTTATTAACCTACCTATGTGGTTCTTCCATGTTTCTTCATTTTCCCTAGCAGCCCGCTGGTGTCCTCTTTCCCTCTTCCTATTTTAGCAGAGATGAAAAGAAGTTAATCTTATCTTTTTTCTTTCTGATTTTTTCATTTTTCTAATTAAGGATTATGTTTTGCATATATGGAATTATGTGTATGCGTAGGAAAAAGGGGCGCCAGCCAGGGGATCTATGCCAACATAATATAACGAAAAAAAACCAAACCGATGAAAATAACAGTGTATGTATAGATAGAACCAGAGCGAAAGAAACCATACATAGCAGAGTCTGTACGTAAACCGTACGCGGGTAAATAAAGGGAATAAAAAAGAAAAAGAAAAAGAAAAAGAGAAAGAAAGAAAAAAATCAAGCGACGCGAGCAGGATTCGAACCTACGCCCCCGAAGGGAAAAGATTTCTAGTCTTTCGCGTTAACCACTCCGCCATCGCGCCTGTTTTTGATGGGGAAATGGTGGTGGGGAGGAATTATTAGCGGCATTAATTAACTAATCTTTTAAGATGCTTACCTATCCTGCAGGTTCGATGCGGCTCTGCTCAACCAACGTCCACTGTTTTCACCGTCTGGTTACATACGACATGACAGGGCGATGGTCGAGGTGTGGAGGAGGCCTATTATTCCCTGGGATCCCAGTCAAGGCTCGTCGATATCCTGTGTTCATCTCGGAGAGAGATCCCAACCAGGTCCAGAAGCCGCTCGACTGATGAGCCTGAGAAAGGCGCTGGGGTCTTGTCCTGGGGATATCAGAGTCCGGTATGTCCCCACCCATAACTGATCCATTCCCCTAGAACATATGCAGCATAGGTTCATTCAAGCTTTCCACTACAACAGACGGGCTCACTTTCAAATTACGAGGTCGTTTGACTAGCGCCCGTTCGTGCACGCTCGTCAGAGTCGCGGCTTGATGACAGTGATGAGTGTCGATTCGTCAGAAACAACCTTATTATTATGCCTTTTTCCCCAGCCGGGTCATTCCTCTTGGAGAGACCCCGTGCGTAGCCTCAGCATTGGCCATGCAAAAAAGACGTGGATCCGGGATATGGGGGAACAGTGCAGGAACCCTGGCTGTCAGCCCTGGCCCCATATTAAACTGATGGCTTGCTCGCCCAGTGCCAACCCAATCATCGGGCATCCAGGGTGCCTGGATGATACATAACATGGATAGCTATGGGCCCCAAGACGAAACTAATGGCGCTATGCAAGGCTGCAGAAAATTTACTTCTGGTTGAACTCTGCCCCAGACACATGGGTAGGGATGAAAATCTATCGGTTCGGCGAGAGGGCGAGCAATCCATTGTTCTTTGATCTGACGTCTGCTGAGTATGGTTCTTGTTTTCGTTCCCTTCCAACACATCTCTGGACTCTGGAGAGATGCATTGCTTTTTTCGGGAAATGTCAGGGTGAAAAGGTTAAATCCTCACCCGAGCGCTAGCACAGTCTAGCCCGGCCTAGGGGGTAGTTAGTGGAGAGTCAAGACAGTCGTTCATTTTTCGAGCAATGGGGCCGATATGCATATTTTTAGCACTACTTATCACAGCTGAACACCCATGTTGCGATCGGGGCCCCCGTTGGCCACAGCACGAGTCCATCCTTGCTAGCCGAGTAGTTCGGCCATGCTCTTCCCTGACAAGGGGTGGGCTGAGGCTCTGCTCGGTCATCGACATTTTAAATCTCGGCAATGCTTCACCCCCCGATGAAAATCTGCTGGGTGCGATTTTTGTTGGACACTCCTCTTCTTCCCTTCAACATTCGTTGTTGAATACACCGGACACCATGGATTTTTCCTACCGGCCAATTTCCGAAGGCGGCCCTATCGAACTCAAGCCCGTTGCTTCCTCGACGGTTCCCCATGAACAGCCTAACCCCGTTTATCACGGAAACAATCGTCGGTTCAAAAAATTCGGTACTCGCCTTCTCTTCGATCTCTTTTGCCTTAGCTGGCTCGCACCGATAGTGATCTTACTTTACCTCAATTATACGAAATGGATCATAGGATCTGGCATTGCTTGCCGTTTCCCATCCTACAAAGACGATTGCAATATTTGGAGTAATATTACGGTTCAGCTCACCAGCCTTGATAAGAAGGACCATGAAATACAGGGAGCATTGCAAATCGTGGCCAAGGCACTTGAGGTCTGGTTCACCATTGTTGCTAGCAGTCTTATGCTAGACTTGGCCATAATACTAGCTGTTAGCAACTCAGGTCTTCCGATCGGCCATTTCATGACATATCTCGAATTTACTTCCGTGACTATCCTATGGAGCCCAACCTTCTGGACGGCTTCGAGGGGTAAGAAGGATCGTTGCCCTTGGTACAAACCACCAAAGCTATGGCTCTGGGCATTTGTGCCTTTAGCTGCGGTTCTGTGCATAGCGTCCAACCTAATGGGCCCTGCTACCGCCGTTCTTTCCATTCCTACTCTCGGCTGGTCAGAGCTAACTTTTCCCAAGGAATGGGTCGTGGCGGGAACACGTGCTGCCCTGCCTCCGACTGAGATCGACAGTGTCGCTGGGGATGGCGGCTGCCCGGCTGACGAACTGGCGGCCGGTGATTACACCTGTACCAACTATTTTTCCGTGCCACTGGATGAACTGTCTTCGGGATTATGGTGGCGACGTTCGTTGGATAACCAAGGACATCTATATGTGCCTCCGGTAGTTCCATATCTGAGTATAAGTTTCACATTCAACCAATCGGATGCAACCAACCTGGAGGAAATCACTTGGATGCCCTCTCGAGAGATGCTAAGATGGATGAGCGATGACTTTGTTGATATGTTACTTTCAAGGGCTAGTGATAACTATACACATGCAAAGGAGAGACTTGGATCGGAATTAGACCCGACTCTGTATGACCACTACAGAAATTCCCTTGACATGGAGACGCGGCGCAACGGTCCCACGCTCGGCGTCAAGAACACATGTAGTACAGGAAAGATCGTCGAATTCGATATTGCTCCAGGAAAGCCAGTGCGTTGCTACACTCGAATCGCAACTAGTACCCCAGGCGAGTTTATCCACCGTTGTATCCCCGACCCCTCCGGGGATAGCTGGGGGGACATCGGTCACCTTTCCTACTCGGGTTTCACTATAGGAGATAACACTATAGGAGAGGGAATCAACCTCAGGGAAGCCACGGTGGATGTGTACTCTGTTGAAAAGGCATATATAATATCCGACTCAGACGCACATTGTATTACCGAACCCGATAACTCTGACTGCGATTGGGCCACGCTCCTCCCCACCGATTCCGACGCTGGTGACTTCGAATGGAGTACCCAGTTCTACGAGTACGCGATGCCAAACTACTCCGCAACAAACGACACGATCATCTGTTTGGCATATCCCTATTATACCGTTGCCGACTACGTCTTGCAAGTGTCGCCGTCCACGTTCAACACCACCATCGTCGAGATGCAAATCCTCACCGACGTAAACATAACCCACGCAAACGTGCATGCCGACTGGAACCTGGCCGCCTGGTCCACAACCCGCGGCGGGGCCGTCAACGGCGACCGAACCGTCGCCTACAACCTAATAAACGCCCTGGAACCCCTCACGCAAACCCCACCCCCAACAAACGCCGAAGAACAAGCCACCTTCGAAAGACACATCCAATGGTTCCTCGACCAACAAATCACAATGACAATTCAAGGCCTCTCCCTCGTCGGCATCTCCTACTCCGAGAACGAAACGTACATCAAAGAGGTCGCCGATGACCCGCGCTTCCCGCGCCAAGTAGAAACAAAACGGTTCCGCGTCTGGGCGTACGGCAATAGGTCTCGCACATTCCGCATGGGGTCCGTAGTGGCAATTTTTGGCTGTGTGTGTGTCGTCGCGCGCACGGTGATTAGTCTGATATATCGCCAGCCGCAACCGTCGGCGCTGGAGGTGTTGGCGGCTGCGCTGAGATATGAGTATCGGGGGGATCTGACGGGGTTGGTGAGTGAGACGCAGGTTGGCAGAGTCACGTACGGGTTTGTGCAGAATCCGGCGGATAAGGGGAAGATTGCGAACCCGCCGTTGTTGGAGCCGAAATGAAAGGGGCGGGGGGTTTGAGGTTTGAGGTTTGATGTTTGAAGTTTGAAGCTTGGTGGACTGTGGATATTCATTGTCGAGGGCTTCGTGGGAACATGCTGATATCTAATCTACCTCTGGCTGGTCGGTTAGTGATTGGTTTGTATTACTGATTGTATAATTGGATCTTTGGGAAATGTGGTTGGATTTGAACATATCTAAAATTTCGTTTGCTATATATATTTCTTTCCTTCTTTGTTTTATTTTGAATATTTGTTACACATATTACATATATATACCCATGTCTTTACGGCAATCTAATATTCACTCTTGTTTAATAAAATGAACATCATTCATTGATAAGGGAGATCAAATCCACCATTGCCTTCTGAGTCCTGACTCTCCTCCCTCCCTCGCCTCACCCCACCCGACCCCTCACCAAATGCTTCTTGAATAATGATACTATAGATGGATAGATATGCAGGGTGCCTAAATGGCCTAAAATCACTTACATAAAAACCGAAGAGGTGGTTGTAGACAGGGGGGAGGGTTACATAACCGTGAAGGTAGAGCGCCCCGCGTGAAAGACACGGCATTGATGGCCCCCACCTCGAGGAAATAAGCCATTGGCAGGTAGATAGGTTGGTAGGTAGTGCTGGATTTATAGCCAACCAGCCAAACCAGCCAGATTGCTGCCCCGGAAGGAAATGGATAATGAATATGTGGTGTCGTTCCTGTGTGGACGGACAAGACACCGGGGGGGGGGATAAGAAAGGGGGGTCGGATTCAATGAATATCTGAAGAAAAAACTGGCAATCAATTGCCAATTCTGTTTACAAGTAAGTTCCTGGTGAATATGACTTGGAGCAAAAAAAGCCGTTTATTTATGTATTTATATATATTGAATACAAAGAAATAGAGTGAATCCTAGGTAGACAGTGGGGCTTGTGCCATGCCATCTGATGGAGTTAACCAGGGAGGAAGGCAAGGCAGATTGCGCAGGTATTGCCTAGCTAGGAGATGCATGCCTAAAGGGGGCTGCTTGATTGTCTGTTCGATTGTGGAAATGTAATGTCGAGAGGGGTTGGAGGAAACAGATTTGGGACGGTGCGTACGTGCGCGGAATATATTTGTAGGAGTAGTAAGATTCACAATATCAGAATGGGTGTAGTTGATTTCCCTCCTGCCTGCTTGCGCATCGAATAAAAAAGCAAAGAGGTAATAAGAATTGAAAGAGTTCTATGTGTCAGCTAAAGTGATAGGGAGAGGTATGTTTAGAAGAGTCACAAAATGAGGTTAAATAAACTCGCGACGATATGTATGACAATGAACGAGATGTGTTTGAAACTTGAGAATTATATACGTCAAATGATAGATCAACTTTCAAAGCATAGTTGCCGGAAATACCAGGCTCGGAAGGGGAAAAAAGAAAGGGAGAGCAAGGGAGAGCTGGATATTAGCGCTCTATGAGATATATTATATAGATATTAATAGGGCAGACAATAAGTAAATGCGTCTATGCATATTATGCGCGGGAGTTGGCAAATTCAGAATGAATTGTAGAAAAGAAATAATGGAACACCCGGCGGGGCAATGACATGTCAACAGAAGTGCAGGGCACCACCACACGGATGGGAAATAGTAAGATCGAAACCAATAACCAATAACCAATACCCAACCCAAGGGAAAATCAGATCCACCCAGCCATTGTCAATGTCTCACTGACAAATCATAGTATGCTTCACCCGCATGAAAACAAAAAGCAAGACCAAGGTGGCTCTTGTAGAGTAAAAACCTGTAGGGAATATAAAACAAGCCAAGAAAAATCATATAGGAGATAATATAGATAAAACCTTGTCCACCGTTGCGCCAATGCACCCACGCTTCGTATTTAAAAAACTCCGCCTGTTGTGGAAGAAGTAGGGGGGAATATCCTATTGTGAAACTCGGGGCGCTTATCAGAGGGGTATAATCGGAACATGTCGGGGTCGAAATACATAGGAAAAGGAGTCATTGAAAAGTACGAGTAGCGCACATCGGTCAGAAGACTCGGTATCTATAATAGAAGAAATAAATCAATTTATATTCTTCAATAAAATAATCAGAATAGGAGAGGGAAACATACTGCATGAGGAGATCCCCTAAGCTTGCAGCGCTGCAGTCCCGTCCACTAGGTAGTTGGCTGAAAATATCCACTATTGTTGCGAACACCTCGCCGCCTTTATAGGCTAATAGGGCGGGTGCGGTAACGTGGTCCATGTCTGCTATTTCATAATGCAGTTTAATGAATCTTGTCGTGACCTGCTTTCGCGCGATGGTATTAAGGCAGTCTTCGACGATAGAGCTTTCAGAGGACTATAGATTACTGTGGTCAGTCATCGTACTATTATTTTTTGTCGATATACAACAAATGGTGATTTTGAATCGAACTACTCACATCAGGATCGTAGATGCAGACAACAACCACAGTATCTGGAGTCACTTTCTCGATCGCATCCAAGTATCCATCGGCATTGACCGCTTCGACAGAGCCGTATCTTCGCTTGTTAGGGCTGACGCGCCTCTTAGTTTTGCGTTGTAGTTCCTGCATGCGAGCTTCCCGCCATTTACGCATGAAAAGATCGTCGTCATTCTCTTCTGGCGACTGCGATAGTTCCTTCGGTGGTTGGGTATTTTCCTCTTTTACCGAGTTAGAGAAGGTTGTATAATCCAGGCCAGTGACGCTCATAAGGGTGCGTCGGAACGAGCGTTTCTTTGCTCTTTCGAATGCCTGGGCGTCTGCGATGACGCCCTTAGGCCCCGTGTTCGCGTCATAGACGGTCGATGGGATGTGGTAGCCGCTGCCTTTTGAGATCATGTTGTAGGTAGTATCGGCCTCAGTATCGGAATGCACGTAGGTCTGGCTCTCGTCGTCTGAGCGGGTGAGGATCGAATCGTTATCCGAAGCGTGGCGATCCTCTGGATGGCTGGTGACCTTTTCTTTCTGATTGAAGAGGCGGTCCACTTCGTCTTGGGCGGAAGACATTATGAAGGAGAAAAGGGCGGGACACGGCAGACTGGGGGGTCTGAAGTATATATAGCGATGCACGGGGGTTGTTTGGGATCAGCGGCGGCAGAAGGGATGTGATCAGGCGCCTCGTGGGAGTCCAATTGAGCGGTAAGCTGGTAACGGTGTTCCTCGCTGGGTTGGCCCAGTGTGGTCAGAAATGGGCGGAGCACGGACAGGGACAGGGGGCGAGGGCTGTGACCAACGTGGTCTCCTTGTTGTTTCAGCCTTCACTGCGGCACCGGGGCACGGTATTGGATTTTCGTTCAGGCTAGCGTAGCGGCCTTAGCACATTCTAGTCCGGGCCACGTGTGATGGGCAGATAGCGTCAGGCTGATGCAATCCTGATTCCTCGCTCAGGCTCGCTGGACGCTGGTTGCAACTTGCCAGTGGTTGGCGCTCGCTGCTCAGGGCAATGAGGATCGCTGTTTGATAACCGATCACAGTGGATAGCGCCAATCAGCACGCAGTCTGGACGAACCTCCACTCTGCAGTCAGCATCAAATCAACAGCACTCATCAAACCAGAGGACGTAATTACCAGTCGGGGAGGTTGGCTACAGGATTTCTGGAAGGGCTTGTGGCACAGTCTGTGGTCAACTGGAGTCTGGGGGTCACAAAGGGCAATTGGACAGATTCACAGATCGACATGGGCAACCGATCAAACAAAGGGGATCCTTGGCTTTGGAAAAGCCACGTTCTGCCACGCGACGCGATTGTTGTTGAGTTGTTGTTGTTGGATGAGGTTCTGGATGAGGCTGAATGGATGGATTCACCCCAGTCTCGTGACTCTGACTTCCAACTTCAACATCCAATCTACAACTCCTTTGTTCTTCTTCTTCTTCTTCTTCTTCTTCTTCTGCTGCTGCTCTCCACAATATACAGCAATCTTTGCTCCCAATGACCCATCCACAACGGTCATCCCCGAGACTTCCGCAACCTGTCGGGTTTGAACTTTGGTGTGGACTCTCCGTGTCGGAGCCTCGGAGGCGACCTGAATAGTTTCCACGCGATCGCTTCCCATGATGCCATAATACAACGCTCTTCTAAGTTCTGTGGACCTGTGGTAAATAGGCATTGGGCACTGCGCAGGGATCATTCGAATAGTCTGGGCTGCCATGCGTTCGCCCAGACCATGGTGAAACGATGAATGAATCGGGGATACTGATATTTGCTTGGCAGAGCATTCTCAACACAAGCTGATGCTGATCGTTCACAACGAAGAATCAGTGAGGATACATCGGTTCTGGCCTTGTATTCCGTACAGAGTGGCAGCGCTGCACATCAACCCAAGTCCCTTATCCTTGACTAGGATCGAGTTGCCTTGCATCAACTAACTACGGAGGTTATTGATAGCTTGGCGGTCGCCCCGGAGTCGAAGGTCCATGAGGCCCGGGGACTATTTAAGAGTCTCTTATGAGCCCCTCGATTTTCTCTCAAAACGACAGTCCAACGAATGTTTTTTAAGGAGTAAGAGGAACACTGAGGTTCAGAGATTGAGATCGCCAAGCTCGAGTGACTGTTTCTTTGAGTTTAATTAAGCTCCCAGATCTGGCCATATTAACCCGAACAAGAGAATCCGACATGCAACACAGTCAATAGATCTAAAATGATGTCCGACGACCTGCAATTCTCAATTTCCCAGACTACCAATTGATTTGGCGCCGCTCATGCGCTAAAAATATCACTGTCGTTCATTTGTTGTTCACACACCATGGCTGCCCAAAAGCGGGAAAAAAACGTGCCTGCAAGGATCAGACGCAGTTCACGTTTCAGGCAAAAAAGCAAATCGTGAGCAGGACAGTTTTGCTAAATCGGACCCGCTTCTTCCACGTGGCAGCAGTTCGAATATGTAAAATCACACAAATGAGGAGTAACGATGGTGCACGCCATCCCAGGGCACTCTGGAGCGAACCTCGGCACAGCCAATGCTCGCATGGGCCTTCGCATAGGGCAGATACGTCGTCAATCAGATCGTGCCAAGTCAAAACAACCGCGTGTTCAACGAGAAACAAGGACCATTCACGCCAAATCCGAACCTACTAAGATTAACTCCTGGGGGCGTTTTGTCGATTTTCAGTTTGGAACATGGAGCCAGGACCCATCCCGTTGGCTTTCATATTTGGGGTTTAGGGTCTGAGCGCGACAACCATCTTGAAAATCCCCAAGACTTCTACTTCCCCTATGAACTAAGCAGCCTAACGTTTTGATCATGCTCCTCTTATCAGACAACGAAGAGAATCTATCTACAGTTCATAAAATGAGCTTGAACCTTCGGGCCGAGTGTCATAGCCCTTCATAGAGTTCTCTTCCTAAGCTAATTATCTCGCGCAAGGACTACAGAAACGCACAGGTGCCAGAAAAGGAAAAGTCCACGAGTGGAAAAGGAGCCAGAACAACATTTCCATTGAACAACAACTGAGAAAACAGCCATGTCTTAACATCACGCATAGGATAGCACATTTCCACCCCTTACCTAGCACAATATGGTTCATTTTGTTGCCATTGAACCACTATGCCCAGGCTAGTTCTTCACCAAACCCTCATTAAACTCGCCTCCCGTTTCTTCGAGATCAGCACATATTCGGGCAAGAACTGCATGTACATTGCTACTGGAGATCCTGATGCCTTCTTGATGTATTCAGCTTCTTAATCACCAGCATGCTTCCTTTGAAGGTCCGGGGTGTAGGAGTGATAGCACGCTCGACTAGCAGTTGAGCCTGGCATTCCCGTTGCAGGGCGACGAAAAATGCCACTGCTTCTCCGACAGGGGAACTGGCTGTGATAGATCTGCAAGGACATACTATTAGGCAGGATATCCAAAGTCATGTTGGCCCAGAATGATGACCGGAAGTCATGAATCTGGATCGCACGCTGTTGAGAAGCATTGCGGGAATAGGTCAGTCTGGAATCAGGCCACAGGAAACTAACCCATGATTTTGAAGGATGAAATTTCCTCTCGTTGGCCCTAAAGCACGGACGATATTTCTACCCTCTTCTTTAGCCAAGTCAACTCCGCCGAACCCTCACACACTGAAATAATCATAAAACATCCATGAATATGTTGACGTCATCGTTTTGTTTGGAGCCCCATTAGTCCACATGAAAGCCACAGTTTCAAACCGCCACGGACAACAGATTAATTTCTTTCCCATTGTTATTGGGAAATAATTGAAGGGGACGGGAGCGTCCTCACGCTTGGCTGTGGCAGGAATATCTTTAGCTCAGGGTTGTTTCAGGAATTTGACTCCCGAAATAAACATTGATCAACAGAAATATTTCTTCGCCCAACGTACACATGCGACAAACCACCGACTCCACAAGTCCACAAAAGCGTAACAATATGTGTTTAAGCTTGAATTGAGCGGGAACTAAAAATAGTTACCTGGAAGAACCATCGGACAGGACAGACCCACCCTGATTCAACATCTCGATGCCCTTGCCGAAGGTTGACCATGCTCTGCCGTCAGGAGAATGCATGCGGCATATCACATGAAGACCTGGCCGTTCTTGGTGGACTGATGAATGGATAATGAATCTTGCAGTGTTGACCTTTTGCTGGGTTGGTGTTAGAGGCTGACCTCATGATTCACGAGGATGAGGTCCGCTACGGTGTTGAGGGCGAAGTGCCTTGCATGGGAATATTTATGGAGAAAAGCGTGGGTTAATGGATATGATACTTGCTTAGTTGTTGGGGGCTGTGGCGGCTTTTGGGAGGGTTGGTTGCTTGGATAGAGCCCACGGCTTCAGTTGCGGGCATGTTTGTTTGTCTACCTATCTGATGGACGGAGGGTTAGGTGAGTTGTTTTGATTATAAGAGCGTACGGGATTTGATATTTAGGATTGAAATTGCGGATGATAGGAATGATAGAAGTTGATGTTCACTTTATATTCGGTGAATCTTGATTGTTGAGCAGTATCAATTAATGACTTACCATACGGAGCCCTAGGTGGACAACGTACATGAGTGCAACAATAGCCTTGTCCAAGGTTATATTCAGCCACTGACCCAGATCAAGTTCGCATCTCTTCTCTTGACACCTGGGCAATCGGCCAGCTATCTCCCATGCGGGGTAGACTATATCGGTA
Organism: Onygenales sp. PD_10; assembly: GCA_032988465.1. Classification (NCBI taxonomy): domain Eukaryota; kingdom Fungi; phylum Ascomycota; class Eurotiomycetes; order Onygenales; species Onygenales sp. PD_10. The sequence goes on from JANTQH010000016.1 coordinate 16,746, forward strand.
CCCTTAGTACTTATCTATACAGTCGGAAACCGGGATAGCGGCGGGGTATAACAACACGATTATCCAAGGCTTCTTTTCTATATGTCAATAGAATTACTCTGTGAAGCTCTAGGAGAGGATGCACTGTATATCCACCATATCAGGGCATATTCGGCAAATTCCCGAATGGCGGGGCATATTTATCTTATCAGCGCCTGTCTCCACCCGCCATCCCTCGACTCTGGCTTCGTCTTCCTTGGGCTCGGGGGTTTCCAAAAGCTGCTTGTTGGGCTGTGTAAGTCAGGAATTCATCGGCCACTAACAGTTGCAGGACTAGTCAGGTCGTATTTCGCGAATATAAAATGCAGTGCGCGGAGCTTTGCTAGCTATTCTATGACTCCCCCACCATTTTTCGACATCCAAATCAATTAGCATAAGATATACGCCTTTCTGTGCAAACTGGTATCCCTGGCATCGCAAGGCAGCCAATCTCGAACAAATAGGCGGGCAACAAACAAAAAAGAATAGCCAATCTCCCAACGCAATCATGTCAACCCCCGCAGCCGGCGCAAAGAAGCCCAAAGTCCTCGCGCTCACCTATCCCGCATTCACCGACCCAGCCTATCTCGAGGACTTCAAATCGAAATATGAACTCCATGTAATATCTCACACCAAACCCCCATACCCTACGATATAAGCTAACACAATCCCAGACCCTAACCTCCCCGTCCCGCACAGGGGCAATCCCAGAAATCGCCAAACTAGCCGCCGAACAGGGGCCGTTCTCCGCCGTGCTGGTGCGCATGGGCACCTTGGCCTTTGAACCCTTTGACGAAGAGCTCTTCTCCGCGCTAACCCCGCACTGCAAAATCATCGCCTCCGCCTCAGCGGGCTACAATGAGTTCGACGTGGAGTGGATGACGCGGAGCAAGATATGGTTCTGCAATACGCGCAATGCGGTGTCGGAGGCCACGGCAGATATGAGTATTCTGCTAATACTGGCGCTGTTGAAGAATATGAGTGTTGCGGAGAGGCAGGCTAGGGAGGGGAGGTGGAAGGATGGGTTGGTGCCGACGAGGGATCCGAGGGGGATGGTGTTGGGGATTGTGGGGATGGGGGGGATTGGGAAGGTATGTTGACATTTTTTTACACTCCCTTTTCCCCGTGTATATGTCTACGTATGGGGGGCTAGGGTGGTATTTGGATCATTTGGGAATTGGGAGCTTGCCAGGGTGGAAAACTTCCACATCAAACTGCCCCTGAATATCACTGAGAAACCTCACCACTTGAACTACTCCCGAAAAACTAACTTCATCCCCTCAATTTCTCCCCAAACAGCACCTAGCCCGCAAAGCCGCCGCCTTCAACCTGCGCGTGCAATACTACAACCGGACCCGTCTCCCAGCCTCGACAGAAGCTGAATACAAAGCCACCTACTGCGCCACGCTCGACGAGCTGCTCTCGACCTCAGATATCATCTCCATAAACTGCCCGCTGAACAGTGAGACCACAGGTTTGATCGGACGCAAGGAATTTGCGAAAATGCAAGATGGCGTGTACTTTGTGAATACGGCACGGGGCCTGATAGTTGATGATGAAGCGTTAATTGAAGCGTTAGAGAGCGGGAAGGTGAAGATGGCTGGGTTGGATGTTTTCCCTGAGGAGCCGGTTATTAAGTAAGTTTTGTATCCTGGCTTTTTTTGTCCCGTCGGGTTTTGTTAGTTACACCGAGGTTTTTGTTTTTCATGTCTTATCCAAAAAAGGTTGTGTGGTTGAGGGAGACAAATGAAATAGGGGCTAATCTGATTTTGATATCAATACTTTATAGCCCCTATTACACCACCAGCGACAAAGTGATTATCCAGCCGCATCTAGGCGGCCTGACGGATGGCGCATTCAATTTGTCCGAGATGGAATGTTTTGAAAATATCAAGGCGTGCTTGGAGACGGGGACGCCTGTTGCGCCTGTGAATTTTGTCGATAGAGCAGGGATGTGATCGTTAGGGGTGTAATGGTGAAGAGATCGGATGGAAAGAAGCGGATATATGTGGACATTTATGGCGAGTCACGATGTTTATATATAAGTAGATGTGTTGGGAGTGTGCTTTAGAGAGTTTTCCTCATTTTATAAATATAGAATTCTCTGGTTTCAAATGGTGGAGAGGAGCGACTCTCTGAGCGGTCCTTAACGTTTGGGTAGATAAACAGTGGCAAGCCAGGTATTTATGTAGTGTTACCCGCCGTCCGATATCTAAAATATGAATGAAATATAAATTCAGTTTAACCCCTTGCCTGATGTTTCCGCAGACTAGCTTCATTCATGGATATCAACAATATCATGGGAACGAACTCCTGTAGGCCAGCCCCTAAATTGTTAACCCCACTAGGGAAAAATGCAGACTTCGCAAGACCTAATAGCACTATATAGCATAGCAGATCATCTTGATTGACCAGAATGATAACTTCCTGGATACCAGGAGTCATTTATCAGCGGCTAGGCTAAGGGGCTTGACTTGAAGCCCGCTGGCTCAGTTCCCAGAAAAATCGAAAACCAACCCCCCCTCCAAATAAATAAATAAATACAAGTTTCTCCAAAAAAAAAAAAGACAAAAAAAGAAGATATGGGGCGAGCCGGGATCGAACCAGCGACCTTACGATTATCTAACCGAAGTTTTAACTTCAGTCGTACGCTCTCCCAACTGAGCTATCACCCCATTGGATATTCGATTGGAATGCCAAGCAGATATTTGACTGAAATTAACGAATTACGCTCATTCTCTCCAACCCCCTGACTCCGCACGAAAATAGCCAGACGCCTTTCATTTGCTCAGAGATGGATGTTTGGTGTGAAGATAAGTAGCTATGAAGACTTATACCGGTCTAAGACTGCAAATGGCGGCATTATTGTTGCATCGCAGGAAGTAGGAACGAGAACATACCATGTAATGAGGATCTTGATATCCGATTCAGTGAGTTGAATCCATGAAGACGCGCAAGTGGACGGGGCAGGCATTATGGTGCACATGTAGTTTGGTTTCCTCTACATACTCTAGTGAATCTAACGTGGCTAACTGCTGCTTTTGCTCCCCTTCTCTCATAAACAGCCCAGGGTGATTGCTGGTGCATATAGGCATGCAGAATGATGCTCAAGCAGGAAGATACATTCCGGGTCCGGAGTAACTCGGACATGATATTCATGATTCTCCTGCTCCAATGATGAGAAACAGAACCATAATATGAACCGGCAGGCTTGGCCATTTAGTCAATTTAAACGTGATACCAACTCCCTGGATAATCCCCAATGACTATGGTCCAGAAGCGGCCCAGTGATCATAGCGCGGATACCGAAACCGCACGGAGCCCGCAAGGCATAACTAGCAGGTTTGCTGATGAGTCTGGCCTCCAAGGTTTAGAATTAGGTCCCAATCAAACTGGACGCGCAAGGCAAGGCAAAGCATCACCACCTAATTAAACTCGCTTTTGATTCATATCTCCAACAGACATCCCCCTCCCTAACACCCCTCCCACCTCCTTTACATCCCCCCACCCAACAAGAACCACCAGCTTCCGCCCACATAGAACAATCATCCCAAAAAAAACCCCCATCAAGCAACCTCCCGAACATGCCTAGGCCAGCACTACTTCTCCAACCCCACCAGCTGCCCCCTTATCCATATCACGTGGGGTGATAGCTCAGTTGGGAGAGCGTACGACTGAAGTTCCAACTTCAGTTCAACAGTTTAATCGTAAGGTCGCTGGTTCGATCCCGGCTCGCCCCATTATTCTTTTTCAATATTTTTTCTCCTCCTCTTTTCGTTTTATATTTTTTTGCATATTATCCGGAAAGTCCAACAATCGAAAGGACCGGTGTGCTGATTGCTAGCACATACATGAAAAACAAGGGGTCACACAAAAACCATGGTCCACGGTTTTTTGGCTTTTATTATTCAAAATCGGGCGGTAGGCTGGCAGTCGAGTCAAAAAACTTCCGTTTTTTCATTATTCAATGGGGTGATAGCTCAGTTGGGAGAGCGTACGACTGAAGTTAAAACTTCGGTTCACAGGTTAATCGTAAGGTCGCTGGTTCGATCCCGGCTCGCCCCATTCTGTGCTACTTTGAAAGTGTTACACTTTTGATGATTTTTTGAATTTTTTTGTACATATTTTTTTTTCGCGCGCGTTGTGGGTTCGGTAAGGAGTGATTTATGGATATGTTGAGGTGTTTTTGATCGATATTGTTGTGTGAGTGAGAAGGATCAATGGCACATTCTTTTTCTTTTTCCAGAAAGGCCACAATATTTCATCACCTGGTAAGTTAGTATGTTATCAACCGCTTCGCAAAGGAACAAAGTCAAGGGGTCGTCGTAGTTAGTTAAATTACATACCTAATACGCCGATTAACTGTGTAGGCACGTTCGCGAGAATCTGCCCGAAATAATTTGTGTAGTGCATATACTAGGTGGGTACCTAGGTAGCTCGAGACAGAAACGATGGGCGAGCCTGTCATTCATATTCTGTTGGTTCGTGATATTCGGTGTCTGTTTTCGAAGGGGATCGATCGGTGTGGCTGGTTGTTGAGGGACGGCTGGGAGACGCATGGTCTATGCATGTAGCGGAAGGAATGTGAGATGAATAGATCACACTCTCTGGAACGGCGTAGATATCGTTGAACACCAACAAGAGAACGCATCCAAGGTCATTCATCTCCATAGAAGAGATCTCCTCCGTTTGCTTTCAATTCGCCAGGCAATCCGTCTCACAGGCACCGCTCACTTGCTCTTCCATTCCTTCCTTCTTTCCTTCCACATCAGGTACCCAGATTGGAAACATAACAAAAGCTGGGGACAGAAGTGAAAGAATAGTAAATATATAATATACGGTATCAGAATCCCATGAAAAAAGAACATGTTTCAATTGAGATGGTATTCAGAATACGCGGGGGTCTTGCGAATCCATTAACACACACACACACACACACACACACACAGAGGGGGGGGGGAGAGAGAGAGTTACAAAGGAGAAGGAAAAAAGAGACTCAAGACAAGGCAGATAAAAAACATATCAGATGACAAACAAAAACGCAAAAACGGCCAAGAAGGATGGGGTAATAAAAAAGCAAGGGTAAAGAGGAATATGAGGTAGTACACACCTGGGTAACTAAATAAAAAAGACGAGGAAATCCCCAAAAGAGAAAGAGAAAAAAGAAAGAAATACAAGAACGCAATAACAAAATCATAGCCAGACCTGGATTAAGAAAAAACAAGACCAAGACAAAAAAGATGTACCTTCGCTCTCCTCCACCCCCCAGACCCCGGCGGTGTAGTAAGCAGTAAGGCATAAACAAGGGAATCAACGCACGACAAGGGGGCTAGGCGACAATATATGAAGACAGGGGCCTCAAATGAGGGGGGAAAAGGATACACAATGGAGGAATAAGGGGAGTCTGAAAATACACAGCGTTTGGCGGGCAAAGGTGCAAAAACAGAAGCAAAAGAGGAGGAATTTAATCCAACAAAGCAGAAATACCTGGAGATCCTGAAAATGGATAATGAAAAACCATACAACCCGTCAAAAAGAGATATTATCCAACGATTTCCGGTCCAGGAGCCTTTGCTCCCTGAATTAAGGTAGATCCGGCCCCCCCTCTTCTTCTATTGCCGAAAGTATAGTATAAAAGAAAAAAAAAATCTGCCGCCCGAGGAGGGATAGAGGGCCAAGGTTTCTCGTGTCTTCGTAGTGAATCGTGTTGTAGTAAAGCATGGTGGAACGAGAAGCGATGCCTACAACCACCGGGGTTTTTTGCGACACGAACTGAGTGTTTCCCTGGGTATTTTCGAGGGTTTCTGGAGGATATCATATGTGGGATGAAAGTGAAAGCAGGATGCTGGGGAAAATGGGGGCGGTATCGTATTAGGGAAGTTCAGTGATTCGAGGCGTGTGTCACGGCAGCTGGTTATCGCCGCACTTCATTATTAACTATTGGTCTTGATTACCACGCCCAGATCTTAAGCTGTAGTTTGGTAAAGTAATTGTTAGCAAGCGGCCTTGTATATCTAGAAAGGGCGCATCTTACAAGGGAATCCCAAGATCCTGTGCACAGACTGATTCCATCATTGCTAACACCGAGACAGCTAACGCGATTTTCGTGGCCGCTTAGCTGACCCACCTTCTCTCCTCTTAGAACATCCCAGACCTAATTGACGAAACCTATATCAGTCCAGTTCTAAATGAAAGGGAGAGCGATGATCGTACCTTGCACTCGAAGTCATCATAACCAGCAAACAGAAGTCGTCCAGAGACGGAGAATGCGACGGAAGTAATCCCGCAAAGAACTTGATCGCTCTGTGTAGTGGAATAAACATGTCAGCTGGTGTGCTTAACGATTCAAAGTATGGTGTAATAATCAGATGAAGATCGATGCCTGTGGGCGTGGAGAATGATATTCGTATAACAAGCATTGAGCCAATCAAATAATCTTCGATTGAGTTGGGAAATGAAGCATATAAATAATATTAGAAAAGGATAGAGTAGTACCTGGTACGTGTTGAGTTCTCTGTCTGCACGGATATCGAACAGACGGCATGTGGTGTCATCGGATCCAGTACCAAAGGCGTTGCCATCTGGGAAGAATTGGATGGCGTTGATATCCGATTCGTGGCCGGAGAAGGTTTGGACGGGTTTGCCTGCTCGGATATCCCAAAGTTTGGCGAAAGCATCGCATGCGCCAGAGACAAAGACGTTGTTGTTTGTTGGGTTGATGCTGATGCTCATAACGTCACCCAGATGGTCGGCAAACTCGGTGACCTTTGTGCCCGTTTCAATATCCCACAGCATACAGGTCATATCTCCAGAAGAGGTGATAATTCGGCGGTCATTGATGAAACGACAACATGATAGATAGCCGGTGTGGCCAGATAGTTCTCGAGCGACGCGGGTAGGGCCTTCTCGCGAGGACAGGTTGTAGATGGAGCAGATGTTATCGAGACCACCACATGCAACATAGTTGCCGCTGGGGGCATAGGCGCAAGTCATCACCCATGAGGATCGTAGAGGAATGGCGTGGACTTTATTTGTAGTATAGGCATCCCAAATAATGAGCTTGCCGTCTTGAGAGGCGGACACAAGATGGCGGCGGTCCGTGGACCAGTGCATCGCATAGATCTTGGCCAGGTGTCCCTTCAAATTCCGTCGCGGCCTCATACCAATCCGGGGTAGAGGATCCGTGTTGTTCTGTGCGACTTGGCGGACTATGGAAACGGCATTGTGTCAGTATTAACGGGGGATCCCAAGGAGGGGATGTGAAGCCGGACGAAGCAGGGCGACCGGTAAACAGGTGGATGAAGCCAGCAGGGAGGCATGGGCTGCCATGCCAGACAGAGCAGGGAGGTAGGTAGAGCACAGCGTCGGGAGGAGGGAAGCTTACGGGAGGTGTCGGCCAGCTCATCTTTCCTGCGCTTGATGCGATCTTTCAAGCCCTCAGCCTCGCGACGGGCAGCGGTGATCTTCGCCTGCATTTGCTCGCCGCTCATATCGGCCATGATGGAGGAGACACACACAGAGAGCAGAAGGGGTCAATTGGATGGAAGGGAGAGGGAGGGCGAGGACAGATGACAGGAAGTAAAATTTGACGGAGACGGGGCGATCAGGGGGGACGGGATGTGGTTGGGAGCGAGGAGTGGGCACGAAAGCGACCGAGCCGGGATTGCAGGATGGATTAGGACAGGCGGTGGTCGGGTGGAGAACTCGCCTCCAGCACCCACGGAAAGGAGACGGGCTGAGGGGAACACGGCCAACCTACAATGGCCACAGCAGCCGCACGACGGAGAGGGGCGGCAGAAGACGGGAATGCAGCCAGACAGCGGCGTTGGGAACAGGGCGAGGATAAGGATGAGGAGGAGGAGGAGGAGGTTGAGGTTGAGGTTGAGGGGACGAGTTGGAGTTCAAGATAGACAGTGTAGACACGGCGGTGGTTGGCGACAAAACAGGCGAGAATACCGTACGGTACAGACAGAACACGGGGTAATTGCCGTATCATGTACGGAGTATGCGGTATTCCAGTACGCGGTGTTCGCATAGCTGCTGACAAACCCACCAATTTACACGCTTTTGTGAGGCGTTTGGTTTGTGCAAATTACCAGCCTGCCTGTGTTCTACATACGATTGCTGCCAGCTAAATATTCCCCAACATCCAATGCTCTACGTTTGTCCGTTGCTCTGTCCATCAAGTCAACAAGTCAACACGATCGTCTGGTATTGCATGTTACCGTACGTGTTTCACAATACGCCACTTAACACGGGGAACCGTGCTGCAGCCTTGGCACGCGTCCAAATAGGCCTAGCGCCATATAGAGACATCCAAAACAACTGAGCGAGAACAGGGAGTCTGCAAGACAAGACAGGACAAGACAGGACAAGACAGGACGGGACAAGGCAAGGTAAGGCTGGGAGTGGGATGCAGTGATTGTTGACTCGGGTCCTGTGGTGCATCCATGAGAGACTCGTACGCGGGAAGAATATCTACCAACCTGCCAGCCCTCAGGTGGATACAACAAAAGGAATGGCCAGCTCTAACCAGCTCCAAAAGACGATCATTCATCCTGACAGGCTGGCTGGCAGGCGATGTCACCGCTGTCCTCCCGTTTGGAGGGTCTTCTGCTAGCTTCCTCCCTGGCCAGAGCCCCATTGGCCGCCCCCCCAAGCCCTGCAATAATTTCGTGCTTCGGTACGTACCAGGCGGCCTGTAGGCTGTCCCTGCTTGAGCCTCCGAGCCGATCGCTTGCTTCTGGAAGAGGGGGAAGAAAAACATTCCAGCCAAGCGCCAGGGTCTCGAATTAGAATTTTGTCAGTTTGGACATGAACAAACAGAGAGGCGACAAAGTTTGGAGGAGAAACAGGCTGCGGGATCCCTATCGACGGGGCGGATTGATGTGGGTTTTGGATTGCATCATCAGCAATCGTTCCCGCGGCCTGCATCTTGTCGGTGCTATCAATGCTTGACAGCTGCAGACAGTCCCATTTCCATACTACCATCCATACTGGATCCTCTATCACAACTTGAATCTATGGAGCATACTGTACGGCGACACCAGCGACTTTGTCCATCCATACACTTTGCCAGCTGATGACACTTACCCATCCGCGGACAGCGCTTCCCGTGTACTCTCATGACGGGTTCCTACAGCAAATTGCTCCGCGTCCGTCGATGATGGATTGCTCGTTTCCACCAGCATTCTTTCATTGGACAGACGACGCAAGCACAAGAAACGAATGCCCAGACCTGGAGAATTTCCAGCCAACAGGATTGTGGCTTGGCTTATGCAGGTTTCAATGATTGGGGCGCATCATTATTTACGCCTATTATCTCACAGGGTATTTTTCGTTGGAGGCGACATCAGTTGGGAGAGCCCTTTTATCCCCTTCTCCAAATAACCAACCCTCAAAAAGATGCGATGAAAGAGAAACCTGAAGGGTATTCGTCTGATCTGCCAACTTGGCCTGCATGTGGCCAAAGAAAATATGCATCTTATTCCCTGTCGACCGCGAGTATGGATGGTATAGTAAGACGATACCAAAACATCCATTCTTTACTACTTACAATACCCACCTAATTTTCAGTAAGATTGCAGCTGCAGCCACTCAGAGCACCATATTTCAGGGTGTGATAAATACACCCAGAAGTTCACTAAATCCACCCAAAAAAAAATGACTAATCAGAAAAAAAAATAACTGGTACCTGATATTATATAGAAAACACTAGTGCCTAGAAGTACATTAATGACCCAACTCTACCCACCCATTATTAATCCAAGATTTTAAAGATATCCTCCACCAACACCTAACTGTCTCTCACCACCACCAACTGACTCTGCATATTACAGCTCTCTAGAATTAGGAGGTCCTCTATTTCACCCACTGCATCTGCCTCCCCCCTTAAAATATCAAAAAATGCCTGGTTTATAGCCTGGGAGCCAACATCATAGTAGGATTTGCAGATTGTATAATTTCAGCACAGAGGAGAAATCAGAGTGGTAGAGCATTTTCAACTCTCAAGCACTGCAGGCACTATAGAGAGAGAGGGTTTAATATTGAGAGGTGTTACAGTAGTTTCACTACTAACAATATAACCTGTATTAGTAATATTATAGGCTATATGCTACTCAGCAGTAGTTAATACTATCTCAAAATGATATCTATAAAATTAATCTTACTGCACCTAGCATACCTACAGTGTTCATTCTATTCTCTCTATAGTAGTTGAATCTCAATATATAGAACTCTATCTTTAATCACAAGCTCTATCCCCTCTATTTCTCCTAGCCTACATGTTATCTCTCCATACAGTTAGTTCAGTAACAACCTTATAAGGGAATAAAACCTTACTATATTTAGCACATTAAAGATAGCACCCAGCCTCTCAATCATACAGTTAATAAGAATAAATAGTATTCAATTTAATTAGAAGCTTTTCATCCAGCATTTAATAGATATAGTGCTTGCAAAAAAGCCCTATATAGATGTAATTTAAATAGTTAGTTCAACATTCTTTCTAGTAATTCTTTAATTTTTGGCCTTCTTCCATTCACCTGCAAAGTAGATGAATTGCAAAGGATAAAACCTTACTAATCAACTAACTAAATAGAAATAACTAAGTAATTCTAGGAGTATTAGTTCTAGTAATTGCCAACTCATTTTAATAGATAAAATGCTGATTCTCCCAAAATTAACTGATTCAGTGAATAGTAATCTATAGATCTTCTATTGAAGTAATAATATAGTATTACTTTAAAACCTAGTAAGATCTCTCCATTTAAAAAGAAATACAGTGATTAAGGTGTAAAACAGTATCAGTATAGTAGCATATAATTTTTTAGGTGTGAGGCCTTAATCACATATTCTTATAATAGTTAATAAACTTTTAATTTTGATTTCTACTAAATGCCTGCCATCAGCACTTAAATTCTTTCTTTATAAGAGATAAGAGAAGCATTCACCATTTCTTCATAAAGAAATCATACTGTTTCTTGAGGCTCTCCCTCTCATACTCAAGTCATTCAATATTACTATTTTTAACTGCAGTAACTAGTATATTAAAGGAAAAGTGCTATTTTATATGTCTAATAATGTTATGATCAACATGCCACCTACAGAGCAATTAATAGCTCCTATAAAAGATATTATTAAATGCATTGATTAACACTAATTCTCAGTCAGTAATTATAACCTTTAGATGAGAGATATTATAAGTTTTAAATATCATTATGATCTCCTGACAGGCCCAGCTGAATAGATATTAGTATAGATCTAGATTTTTTATTGACATTTAACTTGATTAGGCAATTTACTAGCTCAATTAGACACATTACTATCATAACAGATAATTAAGCAAGATGTAAATAAAGATCTCTTTTACTAGAGTATTAGAGTACTTATAAATAGTCTATCTCCTTTTTATCATTCATAAATATAAACCCTAAATTGATTATTATATAAAGCTTTATAATAAATATAATACTAAATAAGGGTAGGTAATATCAATTCATCTTATATGTGAAGTTTATAAGTAGAATATCAGAGTTATTATGAAGGAATTCAATCAAATATTTATAGAAGATTATAAGATGAGTTATTATAATAGGTGTGCTCTAATAAGTAGATCATGCAAGCTATACACTAGAATCAAAATTGTAATTACTAGAGAAAGAAAGGAAAAAGGAAAAGGAATCACAAGATCATGCAATATAAATAAAAGGGAATTATGTGAGGTTGGAGCAAATAAACATTCATATAAAGATCTAATTAGAGGCATCCAATCAGGTAGTCAGAGATCAGGTGAAGTTCAGATGAGCTATAGATATAGAGTATAAAAGTATAGCCTTTCACATTATCTCCCCCTATTCAGATTCAGAGGACAGGCAGGAGGATTCAGAGAATCAGATGCAGCACAGTATAGGTAGAGTCTTATTAGATAGGTGCAGCTCTTCATATTGAGTAAGCACAGTAGTGTCTTGCAGGGTAAAGGTTAATTCCCATAAAGAGACTTTATATTCAAGTTACTTCATTAGGTACTGAAATTCTCATCTACAGCAGCAGTAATTAAGAATGGCTTCAATCTTATATTCTACCTCATTGTCTTCTCTAACAATGCCAGGTAGATGCCAGTTAGTAATCTCCTGTGAGAAAAATAGGTTAGTAGAGGCCTTATAGAGTAGATTTATATAAAATACATTGTGAATTCTAAGTAGCATGTCAAGGCAGTAGTTATGACTTTTTAGAACTTTAATGATAGTGTACTTAGCATATTAATAGTTAAGTGTGCAAGACAGACAATCAATCATAATATTTTAAAGGTCTAGTCAGATTTTATCATTCATCTTATGGCATTCAGCAGGATTTCAGTAGGTATTTACATAGTTCTATTAGTCCTACTGGGCACTAGCCATGAAGGATTCAGCCTACTTACAGGCTTGCTGAAGTTTCAAGATAATAGTGTCTATAATTTGAATTAGACTATAGGGTGAAGCAGAAGGCTCAGACAATTCAGCAAGATCAAAAACTTTAAGATTATAATTATATAAGAGGAAAAACAGGCTAATACTGGTACTAATAGTATTATAACTATTAATTGCAAGTTTAGCATGTAGGAGGAGTTTATTTCAGTCATTCTGAGCATACAAATAGAACTTTCAGAGGTAGTTCTTAGTTATCTGAATTATACATTCAGTACTATCATCAGTTTCAGAATGATAGGCAGTCAAGAGGTACTAGAAGATCTTAAGGAGCTAGTAGATTTAACTCTAAATAGCTTTAATAAACTAGATTTTACAGTTCAAAATAATTATATAAAGTAGATCATAAAGGTAATAAAATGAACTTCAGAGGAAGGCTTTAGCTACTACAAGTATATTTATCTTCATATAGGATTTAAGGATAACATCCTTACTAAGGTAGTTAATAATGATGAGGATATTCTTGCAGCTGTCACTTATAAAAAGGTCTATTATGAAATTAATGATAACATCACATTAGATGCATTTAGAGATTAGAAGAGATTTAAGCAGACTTTAGTAGTAGTCTCATCAGGTAATAATGAATTAGCAGATATTACAGTTTCAGGTGAACTGTTGAATGCTCTAAGACATGTCAGGCCAGTAGAAATCTTAGAATAAAATTTAATAGAATACTTCACAGTTCAGATGACTAGTTATTAGAGAATCATGAGTTTCTTACATGATTTAGATGTATAATGGTTCTGAATCAGAAACTCACTGTCTCTTTCAGAAGTGTAGTTAGATATTAGTATCTACAGAGCATTCAGCTATATTAATATAGGCCTGAAGTTCAGATGAGAAGTAGCAAGCTTTATCTTGTACAATCTAGATCATCATCTAGAGGCACTCATTGGAGGTAGCAGTAGTATTCTAGAGCTTCTAGAGTAGGAATAGAGACAATCTAGAGAAGTCTTCCATGGGGTCTACTCAGGTAGTTATAGTTGGCACAGTAATAGATGAGGTATATATTACTCTATATGGTGTTGCTTCAGAGTCCCTGAGGATCTATGAGTCTAATAACCTCTATTTGCAGTTTGCTTAGTAGGCATCAGAGTCTTTAAAAGATATATCTTATTTATATTAGAAGAGGGTATCAGCTATGGAGTTCTCTGTGCTAAGGCAATAATGAATTATAAAATGAAAACAGCTGAGGAATTCAGCTCAGCACATCTAGCATTCAGAGAGTTTACAGGTTGTGGTGAAGTATTAGAGGTTCTTATGATCTATGATAATCTCAAAGTTTTTCACACTGTAGAGTTCAGAGTCCTATTCTTCTAGATATTAAATGATAATAAGGAGTTCCTTGTTATAGATCTCATAGTTGACTTCAGTGAGACTGAGCTTCTTAAATATAAATACACAGAATCATAGAATACCTTCATCATCTCATTACATAAGAGTACTATCTGTGATATAACTAGAGGAGTCTATTTCAACCATCATTAAGTAGTCAGAGTCAAATATAATGAGCATCAGAGTAGAGACAAATATCTTCTTAAGGCATATGAATGTCTTGTCTGCTTCTTTAGACTATTAGAACTATTAGTCTTTACATATGAGGTCAGTTAGTAGTTAGATGATGTTAGAGAAGTTTTGAATAAAGTATTAGTAGAAATTTATAAATTCTAGGAAGCCTTGCATGCCTTTTATAGTCATAAAGGCCTCCTATTTGAGGATAGTAGTAATCTTCTTGGGGTCCATATGGACTCTCTTTCCTACCTCTATGATGAAGTCAAGATAGGTCATCTCTTGGACTTTAAAGGTAAATTTATTAATATCAATTAGAAGACTGTGTTTGTAGAGACAAGTAAGAACTTTTCAGATATACTCTTAATGCTATTTATAGGATCCATTAGTGAAGATGAGGATGTCATCAAAATAGATGAAGATAAATTCATCTAAATAGTCTTATAGAGCCCAGTTAATGTACTTCTGAAAGGTACTTAAGATATTTATGAGACTAAAGGAGATAACTGTCCATTCAAATAGATTATATCTCATGTAAAAGGCAGTTAGCCATTCATCTCCTTCTGTGATTCAGATCTTATAAAACATAGAGATGATATTAAGCTTTATAAACTACTTGGCTCATTCAATTTATTTGAGAGTCTCATTAATTAATAGTAGTAGATAACAGTCTTTTCTTATGAGCCAGTTAAGATCACAGTAATTTATGTAGAATCAGAGGCCTTCATCAGGCTTCTTAGTAAAAAGAACAGGTATGCCAGTGAGTAAATTACTAACTCAGATGAAACCTTTATCAAGAAGGTCATTAAGGGTCTTACAGAGCACAAGCAGTTCATCACATAATATATTATATAGAGATCCCCAGGGCAGCTAGAGATCTTTACTATCTGTCTTTTTAAATTTAATATGATAATCATGCATATTATGGAACAGCAGGAGCTTCTCAGTGGCTTTATAGTTAAAAACATCAAGAAATTCATGGTAGTGTGAGGGAAGGACTATTGTAGAGTCAGTCTTCAGCTTTTTAGAGAGTTAGGAGAGAGCTTTCTCTATGTCAGACATACTAACAGTAAAGATTTTAATAGGGAATCAGGACTTGAGCTTCCAATTATGATGTTAGAGAAGTTCAAAGGCATTAGTAGAGATCTAGTAAAGGTCAGTAGTCTTATGGACATCCTTTTTGAACATATAGATATCTTCAGGGAATATAATGTACTAATTACATACATTAATAAGGGCTTGATGTTCAGATAATCAAAATAGGTCTAACATGAAGTCATATAGGAAATTCTCAATTTCATATGTATAAGTATTCTCTCAGAGGAATTTATTAATATTAATATTAAGCTTCACCATGTTTCATATGAAGCCATCAGTGTCACTACTAATACCTTCAATCTTTCAGGGGACAATCAGGATACACAGAAGATTATAATAGTTAACCATGTAAGGGTGAATTATTATGTAGTAACAGCAGCTACTGTTTATTATAACATTTATATTAAAAGAACAATTAACTATAATAGATACAAAAATTACTGGAACTATCATTTTCTTCTCAAAAATCTTCCTATCTAACTCCAGGAGCTTCTACTTGCAATTTCACACAGAAGCTAGTTTTTTCCCAAGTCTGATTTAGCATCTTTAAAGTCCTCCTCTTCCTTGGGCTTAGTCTGCACATTCACAGATCATACAGGCAGTTTCAGGGGAACATGGGTGCTACAGCAGTTAGCAGCTCTATACTTAGATTTATCACAGTTAATGCAAACATCTTGGGCACAGTAGTCAGTGACAGTGATGATAGTCATATTAAAGATATAGAAACCATTCATATAAGCTATTAGCTCTCAGTTCATAACATTCAGATTATAGAGCTGAGTCACTCTGAGAAAGGCTGTTTCAGAAGTAATAGAAATATTATCATAGATTTAGCCTTGAATGGCCTTAATTTTGAATAGGTTGTTCTCTATACCATAGAGCTTCATGCAATATTCAAGATATATAGAAGGTTTAATAGAGGTAATAATCTACTGTAGGAGCTCAAATTTGATGGCCTTTTTAAGTAGGGCTTTCTTGACAGTGTCATTTCATAACTAGTCACTAGCTTCTAGAATCTTCTGATCAAATCTCAGGAGAAAGATAATGAGTAGATTAATCTTCTGGTGAACACTGTGTAGCCAGGTTAGAGCCTTCTGAGCTACTGAAGGATTAGAGAAAAGGATGTCAAGCTGATTAAAAATGACATCAGAGGTTATAGAAATGAGCTTGGCATTAGCCTTCATTCAAGGATGAAATCAAGTGATAGTAGTGCTAGAGAGTCAGGTATAGATGTACTAGGTCTAGTTAGTGAGAGATCTAATTGTAAGGCCATTCAAAGCAATTTTGGCCTCTATACTGAGGTGCCAGGCAGGGTATTCAGAGACTTATTCACCCATGAATTTCTCAAGGGTGGTGAGCCTCTCCTTCAGACATTTCAGGAAGTCATTAAAAGGAGTAGTCAGGTAAGTAGGGGTTAGAGTAGGAACTAGGGTTAATGCAGACATGCAATTTTATTTAGTAATGAGGTCAATCTTATTTACAAGCTGCTAAATAAAGTTTCAGAATTTAGCATCAAAACTCTGAAAAGAAATGCTGTCTTTATATAGAGAATTCATATTCATAATGGATTTAAAAGATTATTCAGATTTAAAGAGTTTAGAGAATTCAGAAAGTTCAGAGGATTCAGAAAGTTTAGAGGAAAATCTCATAAAATATTAATATGAACTGTCAGGGCTTTAAGGTCTTTCACTAACATATTATTCAGTAGAGTTGAGCTGAGCAAGTTGTATTTTAAATTTCAGAAGAGTTTACTATACATACAAATCACATTTAGAAGAATCTACTATACATGTAAGTTACATTCAGAAGGTAAATATAATGAGGATCTCTGAGAAGAGATCAAGCAAGTAATTATAAAATGTAATAGGCATACTCTGATAAGTAGATTGTGCAAGCTATACACTAGAATCAAAATTATAATTATTAGAAAAAAGAAGGAAAAAGAAAAAGGAATCACAAGATCATGCAATATAAATAGAAGGGAATTACATAAGGTCAGAGCAAATAAACATTCATATGAAGGTCTGATTAGAGGTGTCCAATTAGGTAGTCAGAGATTGGGTGAAGTTTAGGTAAGCTATAGATATAGGGTATAAGGATGTAGCCCTTCACAGTTATATAATTATCTATATCTTTTTTATATATAGTAATAATTATTTAATTGTTAGATCTCAGCTTATCAATTAAAGCTTGAATAGGTATTCAACCTTTTAATTCATTCTGGGTGAGCAAAGATGTAAGATTATAGAGGTCCCTATTAATAAAGTTAACCTGGCTAAATTCCCTATTAAAGACTGTATGCATCATTCAGGGGGGGACTATAGATTTAACATAGTTAAATATAGTAGTTCACACATTCTCTGGTAATATCTATATATAGTGCATTGAGTGGGCCTGACTCCATTCTAAAAGTAAATAATTATGAGATTCATTGTAAATAATAATAATCTATTTAGTACAGTCACAGGGTTTCTTTGTAATAAGGCAGAATGGGCATTTTATCTTCCAAATAGATATATTAAGATACTTTCTATTCTTATTTATAATATTATGGTCTCTATAGCTATCTGAGTAGTCACATGTGAAGGTCCATTAATTTTCTTTGGGGATGAAGCAGAGGGTTAAGAGGGCATATTTAAAACCTTTATAATTAAGATTGAGATATTAGAGTAGTTCTTTGGGCATCATCTCAATAGTGTGATCACTAAGTTCAGAAATTCTACTAGAAATTTAGCTGGGCTCTTCTATAGGCCTAGATTCAGACATCTGAGAGTCTTCACTATCATCTTTACTGCTATTACTCTGATCCTCCTCATTTAAATCCACCTCTAACTCCTCAACCTTCTCATCCTGCAAGAAAAACTAACTATTAATATAGTCTATCAGCTCCTCTTCATTCAGCAACCTGATTAGCTCTGGCCATTACATCTCAAAAATACCTGCTTCCTCAATGAAAGCATCTAAATTAAATTGGGACAGCCATTCTACCTCCAAAAACTGGCTCTCAGGTGTGGTGGATAGTGGTGGAACTGACATTTTGAATGTAGTAGAAGATATAGTGGAAGATGTAGTAGAAGGCATAGTAGCAAATATAGGAGATAGAGAGAGGAATTTAAATGAGAGAAATATTCATAGTGGGGGGGAGGGGTGGCAGGTGAGAGGCAGTGAGGGAGGTTGGGGAGACTGGGGTTGAATGGGCATGTGGGATTCACACATTAGTGTACCTCATTATAGTAGTATTTTTATATGTAAAAATATGTACATGCTATTTTTCTTTCAGCCTAGTCATTTTTTTCTGGATGTATTTAGCCGAAGTATGGGTGTATTTATCACACCCTCATATTTCCGACACTATTTTAATCCCAGTACTTAACATGAAATGCTAATACGCTGGATGGCATCCATCTCAAGAAATTCGCTTCGATACTGAAATAACTTATGAACAGGATCTGCTTCAACACCTACGACTCGGGTACAAATATCCATTTATTATTAGCCATCTGATGCAGTCCTATGTCCACGGCTCTCGACTGTGACCCCCGAAGGCCAGAACGGGGCAACAGTTTTATGCGCAATTCAATGCAGTCTTGCTGTGTGTGCTAATTGGCAATGCAACGGAAGTCGACTTTGCAACGAAGTTCTCCATCAAAGTAGTTAGTGGATGCGGGGAACTCCTCGATTGCGTTTTCTCCCGAGGGAGGGAAAGTTGGGTAGCTATATAAAATAAACTTCTGTATTTCTTTGTTCAAGTTCCCGAGTTAGCTGTCAGCCCCCAAACCAAGTTTTAACCTCAACAACATTCCGCGCCCAACCTTAAAAGAAAAAGTGAGGTCATATTTCCTTAACTCCCATCACTCACTTGAGTCACTTCTCACCTTCACGGCTCTCGATCCCTTGCTTTCCCCAGGCGATCATCGTTCTTCCTTCGTCCCCTGAACAGATACTACAGCGTAGTATTACAAAGTTGAATACGTTCATATATTCAAGTCCGCATTTGCACCCTGCACTCTGTCAGGAATAGGTAACCGCCACACCAAGGTGAACCTCCCTGTGGCCGAACACATTCTCATTTATCGCGATGTGTGGACGAGAACCAGGCCGTCCCGGCCCCCAAGGCGCACCAAGCCCTGATGAACAAGCAGCACACAGTGAATGACTAGACCAGCAGCATGGAATCATAGACAATGTCCCCAAGCTTATGCTTTCAACCGCGGACACGCGAGGACCACCCGATGTGCAAAGAAACACTCGCCTCATCGCTGTTCTGGGTGCGTGGGAAAATGCGAGCTCACCCGACGAAGCTGGCCCAGATATCGGTGATGGGTGGATGGTTTCTGATTTTTACCTATGGATGCATATTCTGCGCGGTATGTTAAAGTTGCTGAATGATTCCGTCGATGCACCTTTTCTCATTCAACTAATGTACATGTTTAGGCATGGGAGAGTCCCAGCAGTGGATCACCTGCCTTGATCCTGGATACCTTTTGGATAAGTACTGCGGCGTGGACATGATCGAAAAGAGCCATGGTACCACACATACCCCCAGCAAGCAGCAGGCATACAGCAGCATCTGGACGGAATGGAAGACGGGTTTGGTGCAAGGTGATCCATTTGAAGAAAGGGCGGTTGTTCTCGATGCCGACACCATGCCGTTTGTTAGGTCAATGGTAGACATCCAACAAGATCGGTTCAATCTCAGGCAGTACTTCTTAGACCAACTGAGGCAGACTCTGAAGAGCGCCGCTACTAGCGATGGCTCTACGCCCGATCCTGTCGTTATCATGGCCTTTTGCCATGGGGATTTTGAATCTGGAGGGTTACGGATTGGGACTCCTCCACCCGGTGTTGCATCCTATGTCAAAATTTCCGATGTGGCTCCTATCCTCGCCGAGTATCCACGCGTACCCGTCACGGTTTTTACGACCTCATGCTACTCAGGCCATTGGGTAGTAGTGTCCCAAGAGTTCCAGGGCTTGGCAACGGGAAACATAGCGGTCGCCCCAGAAGAAGAAGAGGAATCCCTTGGGTTTTCGTGGCCATCTTCACTACGTCATGCAGGCGGTTTGTTCTCCAACGCCTTCCTGCACGAGCTGGTGAAAGAACCACAGTATGAAGACATTCGACTTGGCCTGCCTGCCGATGCACCACCGAAGGTCGCACACTCATATGAGTCAACGACCCGTGCAGTGCTTGCCGATGCGCATCGAGTTTGCATTTCTGACAACATGCCTTCATATGGATCCACTCCGCTGTTCACCGCAGATAGAGGACATGAGAAGTTCTGGAGGAGGACTGGCTACTCGCTGCACAACTACGAGGCTAATTACGACCAACTGATGAAGATTCCACCCTCAGATCCCCATCCCAAGTACGGCTGGCGTACTTCTATTGATGGAGAGATCGATGATACCGACCCCCGCGTTGATGAGTGGGAAAAGCGAAATCCAGATTGGGCGAGATTGTTCAGGAACCCAGATGACTTCGCGGGTGCTACCGGAGGCTACGGGACCACCATGAGAGGCCTAGATTCGAGATTAAACATGTGGTTTCTAATAAGACAGTACACATCGAGCAAGCCAGGAAGTAGCTCGTCTAGTTGGGGGATTTACATCAAAAACATGATATTCCACTTCAAGACAGGGGGCTGCTCCAAAGAGCAGACCGAGGCCCTCAGACGACTTCTGATTTTCCGACTGCAGATGAACCAGGTAGCAGATATGCTAGTTACCAAGCTCAACATCAACAAGCTGCCTCCAATTCGCGAATGGGATCTTCAATATCAGAAGGTCTCCGGTGGACACCACCCGCTGGCCGTGAAGTTCATGGCCCTAATTAAAGAGTCTCGTATCTTTAGCCCTTCGCCTGGAGAGGAAACTGGAAAGTATGGGCCAGGCTACCAAAAGCCGGTCATGTACCTAGCATACTCGATGCTGGAATCAGGCTGCAGAGGCGAGGAAGAAGTGGCTGAGCTGATGGATAGAGTGAAGGCTTTCAGATTTGGGACCGACTACGTGTGCGAGAAATGGAAGGCGACGGAGCGGGTGAAGGAATCGCTCAGGAAGCTCTGTGATATCGTCAATGAGGCATGGGAGGTCTCGAAATATCAGAAGTAAATATTGAGTAAGGTGTGAGCAATTTGGCTGATGAAAAACACAGCTCACAACATTCATTCTAATCTGCCCATGCACTGATTTTTTTTAGTAAACTTGATAATTGAAAGAAATATCTTCATCACCTACTTCTTATTCTTCTTCATCTGTTTGTGCCGTTGATATACGTACATTTGAGATAAAACAATCCCTCACTGCCTATCATCTAAATACATTTCCAACAACCTAGACAGAATACTTCTACCAAGGCATTCATTCGTAGAGTTTCTGCATAACATACTCGACAAAAAAAAAAGGGGGGGGGCGGGGAGGTGGGTTCAGCCAGTTTTCCCTCCATACCATCTGTCTCCGTAGCACTCTAAGGAGATATTGAGATAGTAACCCGCACAAATAAACGCTCTGTACATTTCTTCAACTTTATTGCTATACAGTCAATTGCTGAGGATGAGGGTTGGAGTTAGTCAAATCAGATAGGTAGATTCTACCTAAGTAAGGATGGAGGCTTGTTTCGTACCTACAGTCAGTCAGTTAGTTGTAGTTAGTTAATTTAACAAGCTACGAAACTGATCAAATAATATTATCTATTTGGAAAATTCCTCCCGGCTTATTTCATGGAAAAGTAAGATTTAGCTAGCTAGGTATTGAAAATTATAAAAGAGAAGAAGTTGCAAATCAGCCAAAGTTAACATACATACAGCACGCCGTTCCCTCATAGTTCCTCCCACACGCACATCATACCAGCAGCTAGCCAGCTAGCTAGATATCCTGATGGAAAGAAAACGTAGCATCCCCGGTCTAATCGTCGAGATCCCTAGCTCCGTCCATGGCCACTGCTTAAGGAGGAGGTAGGGATCGTAGGGGGTACCCGCCGTCCTGCAACCGTCTTCTTCTGAGGTACATCAAATCAGGCCGAATGCGTATCTGTTTCCTCTGCAGACTACAGGTCCATTCACGTTCTGATTTTGAAAATGAAACATGTATCTGCGGCCCCTCGCCAACACAGCGCCGTATTAGCTTGGGCCAGTGCGTCGACCAATCCTCCGGCCAGCTCATATGAATTCCGTAGGGTCCAGAAACATGCAGTGATTCCACCTGCCTGATATCTGCCAAAGCCTTCATAAGGCGCTCATGAATAGGGTATAACTCGCTCTTGCTCACTTCGGCCCACAACCAGAAGTTTACTTGCAAATATCTGAGGCTGGTGGCTCCTACGCGTAGGCCGTCCAACACTCGTAACCAACTCCCGTCTCCCTCGTCTTCCAAATCGATGGAGAGTTGCAATGCGGTGATATACCCGAGGCTTCCTCCTCTACACCACAGAGAATCTATCGAATAACAGGGTTGCCCGACATAGAATGCAATACGGCTGTAGAGTATCGGACGCGCTTCTTGGTAAACCCGCTTGCAGGTTTTTAGGATTCCCGCGTTTACCGATGGAATGTGGTGACAGTGTCTGAGTCCGTCGTCCACGCAAACGTAGTTAGAACCGATGTTTCCGACTTTCCATTCATCAGCCTCCGATTTAGGATGGTCGACTTCAAACAGAAATTCATAAATCAGAAGACGTATCTCAGGTGGCAAGGTGAGGAATGGGGACTTCTGCTCTGGGGAGGGTTGAATATCGCGAAGTGCCTCTAGTGTTCTTTTTATTGCGGCCAGTATACGAGAGAAGGATGTTCGAGTTAGGGTTGAAAGACGACCCCGTGTCCTTCTTGCTCCAACTCGCCATTTTTCGACACGATGACAGGTTGACGAGGGAAGAGTGTCGGTATCAGGGAGGTCAGGGTCGAAAGACGACCCGGTAGTATCGTTCTTGTTCGAAGGATTTGCCATTTTTGGACACAACTTGAAGCTTCATAGAGCTTCTGGCTAGGGTTGATTGTCATCTTTATAGATTCGCGAGAATTGGGAGGGCGAGGATTGGAATGTAAGAGGTGGATGCTGGCCATTGTCCGGAAGGTTGTAATGGGCATTGTGCGTTTCAAGCGGATGTTTCCTATGAGAAACGCTTTGTTGTGCAAATTACTGTGAATAGCATATGAACAAAAGAGTGTGCGGTTAAGCCCGTGCGGCCGTGCCTACTAGTACGTGGAGGAAGGATGCGAGGAGTCGGACTAGATATCATGATGTCAGTTAACCAAGTTCACTTATACTAGGGTTTGGTCCGGCGGGAGCTAATCTCTGGATCAACTCTGTTCTACGGAGTAGAGCGCAAAGCACCGACATGGACCCAAGACTCAAGAGACGAAGAAAAAGAAAAGAAGAGCAAGCTTGTGGCAGAAGATTAAACCCGTTTCGTCAATCAATAAAACGGTTATTTCCGGAAAATGGAAAATATGCAGCGAGCGCTACACTGCTTAGCCCCCATGGCGGGCAAAAATTGATTGTCGCGGCGGCAAACAGAATCTGGACCGCCCTTGGCAGCTTGGGTTCGTTAACTAGTTAACTATGGAGGTTAATTATAGAAACACCCAAGGGATTTCTCCGCCCCTCTTGGGCGACATGAAACAAATGCTCGAGTTTGCCTTCGGCACGTCCCCCCATCAATGTGCCAAATCAGTATCAAAGAATGTAAAAAGGTGTTTCAAATGATGACTTTGACTGTCATCAAACCCCCGTATGCCTAGATAGCGGAGGAACAGGGCTGCATTGATTCGAGGCCTGGGCTGACAAATTAAGCACTGACAACAGTGCCGAGCCCGAAGAGCCGATTTTTGACAAAGAGGGAGAAGAGGCTGTAGGAGGCGAAGTTTGCCAACAAAAGATTGCCCACCGCTCGTCTAGCAAGAGTTCCTTCGGTATGTAATGCGGTGGTGGTTGGCGAGCATCATGGCCGTGCGGAAGTTCATATCGCAGCTGAAGAATCTACCTTTGAACCTTGGGGGCCGCAGGAATCCATTGGTTGCTAAAGGACGACAGGATAAGCCGATTTAATATGGGATGAAATGTTCAACTTGCATTCCCTATGGCATCCCGGTATCGAAGCGTCCATGAACTATGTGAAACAGGCTAGGCGCGCGAATCCGTCCAAGGGAAGGTCCTCAAACAGGGGAGGCCGGCAACGGCTGCTCTTGACGCAGCGCCTGTCAAGCCAGTTGTTAGAGGCTGCAAATGTTTTCCAGTCCCGTCGCGGCCTGGGTCCTTGGGTATTGGAGAATAAGGGGCTTGTCTGGCATGTACTCAATCTTTCGAGGAGCAATGCACGGCCGTGTAAGCTGTTGGTGATAGTTAGTATGCATCACCCACGGACGACGCCAGGATCAGAGCTTGCCTCTAGTGAGAGTCTCTGTAGAATAGACGAAGCAGCATAGCATGAGATGTTTCTGGCTGCATAAACAAAGGCAAGACATGAGGAATATAAAATCGATAATCAGGGAGCAAGGACATGGAGGCGATGCTTGGCGCTGCTTAGGTAAGGCGTAGGGGCGCCGGGCGCTAGGCCCAGCGCGGACTAGCGGCAGCAGCTGGGCAGCCGACTCCTTTCGCCTCCACTCGACCTCGCCTGGACAGACAGTCTCTCTCTCGCCATCCCCATCGCCCTCTGCTGCATCCGCCATCCGCTCTCTTTTTCTTTCGTCCTCCCTCGTCCGCTGGGCTCTGCTTCGTGATTCCCCCTCTGATACCCCTCCTCTGCGTCTGTGTCGTGGCGGATCTTCTCTCTCCCTTTCTGTCCTGCATTGAATCTTTCGAGCCTCCCCCCATTCTCGCCCAGTCCACACGCCACCACCAATCCAATCTCCGGTATGTCTGCTTCTTCTTTCCGCAATTCTGCCCCTTTGCTCGCGGTTGTCCATCTCCATCCTGTGCACTGTGGGCAAGTGCCGGACGGGTACATCTGTATTCGTGGTTGACGCTGTCTCTGCCGAACACATGCCCTGAGACAGACACCCTGCTTCCGTCATGCAGCCAGCCCATACTGACAATACATCCGCACAGAGAATCTACTTCCATCCCTCGTCTATGAAAACACCGCTCCTTCATCTACGTCGGCACTGCTCGTTTTAAAATACCCGTCTGTCTCGAATAATGTGCTTTCCCCCAGCCGTCGTCTGAGCGTGTTTTGACGTTACCGACTTTTCCCTGATCGATTTTCCAAAGATATCCCAAACATTCGACATCCCCCAGCAGCCATCTTCGAATACCCCCTTTCGCCGTTCAGCCTGCTTTTATCTGATGCAGGCCGGTTCATGCACAGCTGGTTTTGATACATTATTTTTAGACTTGAGCGTTGTTTTTTGAACAAGGGTAAACTTTCTACCCCCCACAAAACGGCCAACCGCTGACGGCGTCAGGCAACAAAGACATCCCATCAGCGTGTCGATTTATCTAGACCAGATCCCTTGATACCCGATACCGAACTACGTCGCCATCATGCGAGAAGTAAACTTCAGTATTCCAAACGTCAACAAGGCGTCAGTCAACATTACGACTACCCTTTACGACCGACGTGCTCTTGACTGCACATCTACCCTTCCGCTTATCAACTCGTTGAATCACCTTGCCTACCTTACAACGTCGTCCGCCCGAATTCGTGACATTCTCACAGTTGATGGAGGCATTGAGCAGCTAGTATGCATCCTAAAGGAAGGGAGGAGCAAGGATTTGATGGAGATGTGGAAATGGAATCTAGCATTTCAATGTGTTGTCAACATAGGAGTCCGCGGCACGGAGAACGTGAGGACAAGAGTGGTTGAGGCTGATATAGTCCCTGTCGTGGCTACTATCCTTGATAATTACATTCGCGTGGTCGATAAAATAAGGGCACGTGCCGATGCCGAAGCTCAGCGAAGTTCCTCTCGAGTCTCCAAACCCTCGTCCCGCTCACGCGATCATTCCAACCGTGCATCTTTCTTTGACCGAGCTGCCACAGCATCCGAGCATAGAACCACACGTCGACAAGCTCCGCCTCCATCGATCGAGATCCCCCATCCATTCCTCCAAGACGCTCAACAGGGTGAGGCTGGTGCGATGGAAATCACTCCATCCCCCCAGGTCATCCTGACGTCTCCACCGGAACGTACGACATTTGCTCGGGATGTGCGTAATCACAGGACACATGACGGCCGTCACCAGCCAGGAACACATCGCCACCGGGGTATGCAGCCCCTAGCCACTGCTGTCCCGCCCATGGACGGCACTGATGGCTTTGGCCTGCGACCAGTTCGGGATGCTGATCGACTACCGTCAATGCTTCCAGGCCTGCAACCGGGCCTCACATCTCAACCAGAGTCCCCCACTACACCCCATGGCGTTGTAGACCACCAGAATACTGCTGCGTTGAATGGGAGAACCAGACGACGCGCTTCAATTCGTCAACAACCAGCAGGATCAGGAGAATCAGACGACGCAAATGGCGATGATGTCGTTATGGGAGAGGATTCTGCTCCCCGCCATGTCACTGAACCAATTGTGGATCTTCAGAACAGCATGGAAATTGAGAATGTTGGTGATAGTACTTCAATACTTGATGGTAGCTCTGAAACCCATGGAATCACAATCCCGAATCCCTCCGAAACCCCCGATGCCGACACATTCAACATTACACACCCCTCTGCGATCGACGTGAGCATCATAAACACAACCACCCAACCTGGAAATGGCACTCACGGATTTTCACCCGCCCGTCCTACTATAAATACTACCTCACCTGTCGTGCAACAAACCCCCTTTCCTTTCTATCTTCGAGACCGCCAAGTACCGCCAGGAGTACTGACCGCAATGCCGCGGGATGAGGACGTATTGATGGCCTTGCAGCTCCTGGCATATGTTTCCAAGTATTGCAATCTGCGCTCCTATTTCCAAAAGTCCCACCTCGTCCCCAGATTGAAACTGGGAAAAGATATCCATTTACTGGATGATCCAACTGGCCAACCTATTTCCCCAGTTGACCCAGAGAAGGAGGAAGAGGAATATCTTCTCCCAGATGACTTCAATATCTTCCCTCTTGTCGAAAAATTCACGGTGCGCCACCACACGAAGGATATGCAATATTGGGCTTGCGTGGTGATGCGAAATCTGTGCCGCAAGGACGATGCGCGGGGCGGTATTCGGCAGTGTGCATACTACAAGTGTGGAAAGTGGGAGGAATTCCAGCGGCAGTTTGCCAAATGTCGTCGGTGCCGCAGGACCAAGTATTGTAGCAAGGACTGCCAGAAGAACGCCTGGGTGTTCCATCGACATTGGTGCCATACTACTCCAGGCCCCTCTGAACAGACTGCACAACAAACCTCTGAGATGCATTGAAGGCGTCCTTTCTCTTCTTCGAACCAGACACTATCCTTCTCCTCCATGTCGACCGGCCTTTTTATAATACGCCTACTTTCATCTCATTCATACCTTGCGTTATCATGAGCGATTCCCCGTGGGGTGCAAGCCCCTTGCGGTTTTTTTTAGTTATCTTACTCCCCCGACGCTGGGCGATTTTTATACAGGTTTGCCTCAGCTAAACTTTCGCTACCTTCAATTATCAAATCATCAACCATCATCTGGACGAATTTCCTTTGTTACTACCCCTCCGCCCATCCATCTCTTCTGCCATCTTACAAGTCATGAAGTGGCCCCGATTCTCCTTCCCTATCGGATAATCAATCTATTCTATTACAAACCTCCCCCTTGTGCCTCGCTCCTCATGCCATGTCTTATGTGACTGGTTTTCGCAAATGCCATGGCGTTTCTCCTTCCTTTTACGGTCCTTGCTGCTGCTATATTCACGCCTCTCTTTCATCAGCTTGCTGGGTCGAGGGCATGGGAGCCGACGTGGCCCTACCTCACTCACCTAACCTGCAAAGTGGCATACAGTAAACAAACATCTGCATATTTTAAATATCCTTCTTCTCTTATTTTTTTTTTGTGTGTGATTTACTTCAACTCTTGTGTCCTTTTTGTAAATCCAATGCTGGCCTTTTTTCTTAATTTTTCTTGCGCTCCAGGTTGCGGGATGTGGTTGGCTTTGGGCACAGGTGAACAGGCATGTTTTGTTATTCCTCTTATAACTTCAAACCTAAACCTAAACATAAACCTTTAAAACTATCCAGCCAGGACAGAACCAAAGTCATCATAATCATATCATATTGAGAATTATGCATGTGCCTATCCGTTCTCCGATTCCTCGAGCTGTTTCCTAAATTTGCCAACAACCAAACGCAAAGAAAGCCACCGATTCTCACACACTGGAATTTGGGAATTTAGTTCTTCTATTTTTTTCTCCCTCAGAAGGATTTGGAAGTCTCACCCTTACTTGGGTCTATTTAAATGGTGAAAACATAAAAAAGGGGGAGAGAAGGAGGAAAACTGAAAACTGAGGAAACCCCAAATGAGTTTGAAATAGGAGATCAATGAGAAAACAGGGGTAAAGTGAGAGATAAAAAAAGGGTTCTACAAGAAAGGGGGTTATGTAGTTGGTTAGTAGTCTGGCTGGCTGGCTAGCTAGCTGGGCTCAATCGAACCTTTTTATTTCACTTACTGGGTGGAATCACTCCCGCCTGCCCATTGCTATCTAACACATCACCGCCTGTATGGGATGGATATGTTGCAGGCTGTATTTAACATTGCCTGAAGGCATAGTATGTTTAAGTTAGGTGGGTGTTTTATATCTGACCTGTTTGCATTTTGTGTTTTGGGTTTGGCGGGTGTTGTAAAGAAAGAAAGTAGTTACTTGATTTGGTTGATGTATTTGACCTTCCTTTGGCCCCTATCTTATCCTATCCTATGTCTCAGGCCATACCATACCATACTTGCTGTATATAGTGCATACCTATCCTTTTAGAACCCACTTCACGAGGAGCCCGAAAAGACCATACATAAATATATCCCAAAGTGTGTCCTTACTCATCATCCAATATGAAAAAGGGGGGAAGAAAACACAAATACAGAAAAGAAAAAAGAAATCCCCCTCACAATCATGATCACTGGTACTCCTCCTTCTTCCCCCCATACGTCGCCGCCAACCTCCCCGCCAAATGCTCCCGCGCCGTCATCGGCTGATCTCCCCCCTGCCCCTCCCCAACCTTCCTCCTCCTCCTCTGCTCCTCCACCAACCGACTAGGCACCGGCACCAGCTCAGTATTATGAGCCGGATGACAAAAATACGCCATCGAGTACCTATCCCTCCCCTTCCCATCATCATCATCACTATCGCCCCCTTGTTTCTGTTCCTCCACCGGAAACACAACCCGATGCACAGTCGACTTCAACAACCCACACGTCCAATAGCTCAACAAATCACCAATATTAATCAGAATCGGTGGGAACGTCGTTTCCATCTTCCCCTGCCCCTCCGTAGTAGTAGCCGGGTTAGTAACCGGCCGCACAGGAACAGGCGCCCACTCCCCCGCCGGGGTTAGAATCTCCAGCCCAGGCTGCCCGTCGCGCTGGAAGAGGAGCGTGATGCTGCCGTAGTCGCTGTGGGCGCCGGCGCGGACGTCGACGTCGTGTTGGAAGGTTGAGGAGGCCGGGGAGTGTAGGGAGGGGTAGTAGAGGAGGCGGAAGGTACAGCCGGATGGGCCGGCGGTGGGGTCGTGGCGGGTTGTGAAGAAGGTGAGTGGGATCTGGGTGGATGGATAGATATTCGTGTTTAGATTAGATTAGGGGGGGTGGAGGTGGGAGCCAGGATAGGGGGGATATACGTACGTCTAGTCCTAAGGCGAGGAGTTCGAGGATTCTGTCGCATGTCTTGCGGCATAGGGTCATGAAATTTGCGAGCTCTGCTTCGTGGGGGAGGAGGGAGGGGGGCAGGGGTTGTTGGAATTTGTTGTTGAGGAGTTCGCCGAAGTTCATGGCTCTAGATGGGAGATATAGTTGTTGGCTGATGGGGGAATTGTAAGATGGGATGTAGGTTCATACTCCTTGAAGTCGCCTCGCTATTCTACATTGTCAGTTTTGTTTCTCTCTATATTTTGTGTTTTGGGCATACGTGCCTTTTGATGTTCCGGATCGAGGGTTTCCGAATGCATTCCAGACCAGCCCCTATTCTGTTTGCCATTGTTCTTGTCAATTCGATGACTCGACATCGGGGGTGGGAAGGGTAATGATCAGATCAGTAATGCCCATCCCCGAACGTACATACATTTGTACCAATTCTCACGGAATCTTTCTCCTCGTAAGGGGAAGCAAAGAATTCCCGGGCCTGCACGGGGTGAAAGTCAGTATCTATTGATATATTTATTTGCGTAAATATAAAAACCATTTTACTAGACGAGGAGATAGAGACTCAGAGGGACAAGGCATATATGACAGGTAAAACCCACCATGGCAAAGGCGCCGTCCACATCCTCATTCGTGAACTGACTGCTGGCGCTGTCAACGTAGAAGAAGCCGTATTTAGTGGCGGCATCGATCATGGCCTTGCCCGCAGCGGGCGTGGCTTCGGCAATGTTGATCACGGGCAGCTGCACGGCGGCTCGTCTGGCGGGTCCGGGGGCAGACATGATGGGACTCGACGGTAGCTCGGTTGTCTGAGAGTAAAGGCTGGAGACCAAGAGCTGTATCCTCTGCTGCTGGTCTATATCCGGTGGCTTTCTTCTCGGCCTTATAATGGTATACAGCTGCAGTTCTGAGGTTTGTTCGGCACAGAGTGGGGGAATCAAGCTTTATCTCTGGGCTGATAGGCAGTCCCGCTTTTTGGCATGAGAAGGCCGGGCCGGCAGATAACGAGACTATTTCCGTAGCTTCGTATTCGAATTGATAGACAATAAGATGAGAACTATAGAGAGATGTTTGCTGCTTTGAGATAGGATAGATGCAGGGCCGTGGAAATAGCGCGCCCTGCAGCCCCACGCACGGCTGCTGGTGGCACCCCGCGGCTGCCGCGTCTAAACACACGCCCGCGGCCGCTGCACGCACGGCCCGCCCACCTTCGTGCCCTCGACGTCCGTCACAGACTCACAGCAACCAACGACATCTCTCTGCCCGCTCCCAATCCACCCGCTGAGCTCCCCCTCGGCCGCTTTCTGCTGCTCCCTCGAGGATCCCGGATTTGATTTTCTCTTTGACTGACCTGGTGGGCTTTGTTCAGCTCTTTCTTTGTTTTCAGAGCTTGAGCATCTCTCCTTCGCCCAGGGCGAGCTCTGCTCTTTCGCCCAACAAGCTCCTCCATGCTTTACTGACCACTGCTATCCTGCGCCTCTTGACCACCCAACAAATTCTCTTTCCACCATGCCAAGTAAGTCCCAGAATGCCTCCCCCCTGCAGAATTCAAATTGACCCCGGACTTCTGCGCATTGCCAGTCCGCGCCTTCGACGAGTGGGCCAACACCCGCGCCCAGACTCTCAACCTCGCTGCCCTCAAGGGCTCTGCCATCGGCATCGATGCTTCACACTACCTCGACCAGCATCTGAACCACCATGCTACAAAAGAACCCCTTCTTATCGCCCTTGGCGGCTTCCCGTTCTCGCTCAAGAGCAATATCGAAAAGGAGCTGCAAGCCCTGAAGAACTTGGGCGTCACCCCCGTGTTCGTGTTCAATGGGCTGGACTTTGGGAAGCGTGCTCCCGATTTCTCGTCCCAGGCCGAGTCTACTCGTGCTTTGGAGCAGGCTTGGGACTTGTATGACCAGCAACAGGCCGATCAGGTTGTTGATGCCTTTAGCACCGCTGGTACGGATGACCTCAGGCGCATAACCGTTTCGTAGAGTACAATGCTGATATTGAGCTTATAGGGAGCGCGAAACCGGAAACCCTGTACAAGTTTTTGCAGAGGATCCTTTACGCTGAAGGTGTTGACTTTCAGGTTGCGCCATATGCGGCGTCGGCACAGGTAAATTATTAGATTCTAGCATTACGTGGTGGGAAAACAGACTAACCACGGACCATCA
Source organism: Onygenales sp. PD_10 (assembly GCA_032988465.1). Taxonomy (NCBI): domain Eukaryota; kingdom Fungi; phylum Ascomycota; class Eurotiomycetes; order Onygenales; species Onygenales sp. PD_10. Next base: position 48,759 of record JANTQH010000016.1, read on the forward strand.
GCTTGCCTATCTTTTAAAACACCCCAAGAACTTTATAGACGCAGTTTTTGGCCCCTCAGATCTCTTCCTTTTCGACGTCGACAAGATTATTACAAAGCTCGACACGGATCTATTCCAGTTCACGTGGATTACGAGGCAGATATGCCAGGACGATCTGGGGAGGATGTCGAATGACCAATTCATCGAATTTTGTCTGCTGCTTGGGTCGCCATATCTTCGTACCTTCCCACCCTTTGAGAACTCCGCTTTCCCAGGAAAACGAGTCAATATCCGGGATGCGATGGCAGCATACAACACCGCAGGCAGAAATGCCCTTACCCTCTGCAGCCAGCTTGAGGACGAGCACCGTGTTAATGATATCCCATATGTGGAGCAGTTCAAACAGGCCGTTGTTGTGATTAAACACCACATTGTCCTGGATATCGACGGGAAAGTTGGTCCCCTAGACCCAGAGAGTGCATCCAACGATTTACACGTGCTCATCGGACAGCGCCTGCCCGAGGAACTCTATTTTTACATGTCCAAGGGTATCATTGGCTCCCAGATCCCTAATTGTTTGACTTCAGGCGAGTTTGTGGTTAAGCTGCCATTGGGAGCTGAGGATTCGGACATTTACCGTCGTCTTGTGGGGGAGTTGCTTACCCCCGTCCGAACGCAAGCTTTATACCTGCTTGCCAACTCCCTCCATCGCTTCTACCGGGCCAAAGCAATCGAGGTCCGTACCTGGTATGGGCAGGAACCCCCACGAAAAATTAACCTCAAAGAAGATCTGCCGTCCGTCAGGGAGTCCGCGCGATCGTGGAAGATTCAGAGTGAACAGTTGCCCGAAAATATGAAGCAGCTTCAGGTATGTAGCAGCTTGCTCTTTATTGCTACCAATGTTAACGTGATTTAGGCCGACGGCGTGTTGTTTACTTCCGCGCTTCAAGCTTTGAAGGACCAAGGGTTTGTTTCCAAGTCCTTGCATAAAGAACCTAAAGACCCATCTAAGGATGTGCATGTGAGTGCTACAGTTGTAACTAAATGATAATGAACTTGCTAACAAAGGATAGCCACTTTCTTCCAAACCCGAAATTCTTTCGAATGTCATGTGGAGGTTTTTGCAGCTACGAGGGTACATCAACGAAAAGCATCAACTTACCCAATGGGGACAGGCTCTCGAGACGGCTTTATCATCACTAAGCCCCGGGGAGAACTTGGAAGAGTCAACCTTTATTGCCATCGAACTATTGCGATTGGGCATTCTGAGCTCCAAGGATTGGTTCTCGAAGATATCTGGTGGTCCAATGAGAGGTTCTGGTGAGTAGTCCTAGAAGCCCTGCGACTTACGTCTGAACATAGCGCTAACTCGACCAACAGACGAGGAAAAGAAATTCAACCTTCTCGTATCGCAAGTTGCCTGTATTGGCAAGATCCGCCACAAGTCCATTGGTTACTCCGGACCTCTCAGTAGACAACTCCTGGCATTCCATTCCCTGATATGCGCTGTCCGATCCAGCCTCCGTGACTTGATTGAGGTTGTTCTAGCAAACCTTTTGCTAAACGGGGATGCTGATCGGGAGCGTAATGACTGGACTGATCTGGGAATCAGGTTGGTTTCAGCTCCACCCCCTTCTCGATTATGATACTAATTAATATGCTTTTCAGCCTTCCATTCATCGACGATAACAACTGCGGGCTTGGAATTGCTGTTCGAACATATCTCGATGATCTCCCACAGCAGGCCGAGCCGACCTCTCCAAAAGTTCGGGCTGAGACCAAGGCTAAAGGGAAAGACTGGTTCCAGCATAGCGAGAGCTTCAGCGCAAATCTTGACATGGCCTTTAAGCTCTGGGATGCGGTAAGTTGCAAACACCGGTCACCTGTGTACAACGACATGCTTATTTTGAATGTTCTAGGTGTATCAAGGGTCCCAGAAGGCCGGAAAGGAATTCAAAGATGCCAAACTGTGGGAGGAAACCAACAAGTGGCTGGCGGAGCGGAGATAGCAAGACCTGTTATCCCTCCTGTCGCATGATTCTAGCTATTGCTCGTAGGCTACATTACATGTTACCCACCGGCCATTATATGACGCAACCCGGTAGTTGGCAGGCCTTCATTCTTCTAGGGGCGATTGGACCGATTTCGGCGGCATTGTATGACTAGTATCACACTCTTCCGAGGAAGTATTGGCTGGTTGCTGGCTGGGCCGAAAATGACACACGCGATATCTGTAGATATCTTGTTATTTAGCTTTAGTATAAAAATAGAGCAAGCAATCCAGTATACTTATCAATCAATGGAAGTTTCTAAAATCAAGCACCGAATCCTGCCACAGGGGAAGCGATTAGTAAGCCACAGTTTGGCAACAGCTGTCCTCAGTGAGATCATCGGCCTGCAAGCTCCAACCTTCCATCACCAAGCTTGATACCGGGCCTCAAACCACCGCCCGCACCCCATCCTCTCCTCCTGAAGTGCTGTGCATTCTCAGGCCCATTCGCCCCCGCACATATTGTGCAGATAATCCGCCTAATTAACAAATCGACCCCAAACCACCCACAATGGCCCGCCTCTCGCACCTCCTCCTCGCCTCCGCCGCCCTCCTCGCCCCCCTAGTCTCCGCCAAATCCGCCGTCCTTGACCTAATCCCTTCAAACTTCGACTCCGTCGTCCTCAAATCCGGCAAACCGGGTCTGGTCGAATTCTTCGCCCCCTGGTGCGGCCACTGCCGCAACCTGGCCCCAGTCTACGACGAGCTCGCCGACGTCTTCGCTTTTGCTTCAGACAAGGTGCATATCTCCAAGGTCGATGCGGATGAGAATAAGGCACTGGGGAAGCGGTTTGGGGTGCAGGGGTTCCCGACGTTAAAGTGGTTTGATGGCAAGAGTGATAAGCCGGAGGAGTATAATGGTGGACGGGATCTGGAGAGTTTGACTAAGTTTGTGTCGGAGAAGACGGGGATTAAGCCGAAGGGGGCGAAGGGGGCGAAGGAGAGTAGTGTGAAGATGTTGACGGATGCGTCGTTTAAGAGTGCTATTGGTGGGGAGGCGGATGTGTTGGTTGCGTTTACCGCGCCGTGGTGTGGACGTATGTCTTTTTTTTTCATCCTCTCTCTATTTTTGTCCCCCTCCCCCCCCTCTCCTGCAATGTTGATTTTTTTTGAGAATCAACCTTAAACTAAATGAACAAAACCCCAGATTGCAAAACCCTCGCCCCAACCTGGGAAAAGCTCGCCGACGACTTCGCCCTCGAGGCCAACGTCATCGTCGCAAAAGTCGACGCCGAAGCCGAGAACTCCAAAGCAACTGCACAAGCCCAAGGCGTGCGCTCCTATCCAACCATAAAATTCTTCCCCCGCGGCTCCACCGAACCAATCGACTACGAGGGCGGTCGCACCGAGAAGGACCTCGTCGAGTACCTAAACACCAAAGCCGGCACGCACCGCGTCGTTGGCGGCGGACTGGATAGCGAGGCTGGTACCGTGAGTGCGCTTGACGCGCTCGTTGCCAAGTATGTCTCCGGCGAGGCGCTGGCAGGCGTGCTGGAGGAGGTGAAGAGCGCTGCCAAAGGGTTAGAGGAGAAGTATGCGGCGTATTATGTCAAGGTGTTGGAGAAGGTTGAGGCTAATAAGGGGTATGTGGAGAAGGAGTTGGCGAGGTTGGAGAGGGTGTTGGGGAAGGGCGGGCTGGCGCCGGAGAAGGTGGATGATTTGGTTAGTCGGGGGAATATTTTGAGGAAGTTCGCGGGGGAGAAGGGTGAGGAGGGGAAGGGGAAGGATGAGTTGTAGGTTTTTTTCTTATACCTTTCCCCCCTTTTTTGGGGGGTGAAGTGGGAGTATGAGCTATGAACTATGGGAAAGGGGGGTTGGTTGGTTCTGGAGCGGTTGTTTGAGGCCATGGATGGGGGGGGACTGGATAAATGCTACGATATTGTTCAAGAGCAATGGAAAGGGTTCAGTATTTAGTTTAGAATGTATGTATGATTTTACGTCTCTCGCCTTGTTATCGGATCTTGGTTTTTTTGGCCATTTAAATTGCTCATCCAGCTTTCATGGTTCGTTCCATCGTGTATAAACCAAAATTGGGTATCTTATTATATACAATACAGGAAAGTAAGATTTAATAGAATGAAAATCGAGGCTGGGGAATATATGATGGACAGACACTAGAAGGGAAGGGAAAAAAACCTGCCAACGAGTCGATCCTCCAGGGAAGGGGTATATGAGCCGCCAATCAATCAATAAAAGTACAAAGCTCGAATAAAAAATAAAAAAAGACGGAGAGGGAGCCAAAATAAGGTACCAGGGGGAGAGTAGTAAATGGGCAGATTAACAAAAAAGATTGCAAATCCAAAGATCGAAGTCCTCTCACTCACATGGATCCATCCAACCCTAAAAGTTGGTAGTGTAGAATTATGCACCATGCAAGAACAAAAACAAGGCCCAAACAAACAGTTTAGGAACAAACCGTGAATCTTCCCAACTATAAACCCCTACCTCTACGCACAAAGGCATACCCCACTCCCGTGCATCAACATGTTATATATGCACGCTATACATCATGCGCTCGGCCGTCTCAGCCCCGCGATATCATAGGTGCAAAAGAAATCTCCAAGTAGTTCCGTATTGTATCGAATCAACTCGCTGAATTGGCTTCGGCAGAGACGGCTAGTGAGGCTTCGAGCTGGTCGAGTCTTCGGGTCATGTCGTCCACTGCGGATATGCGGAGGGGGGAGGTTGTTAGTGCGTGCTTTACCATATGAGGGACGTGTGTAGAGGTAGATGTGCGTTTATGAAGAATCGATCAACAGCCATTATGGGGAGTAAGAGAGTGCATGTTGGTGTTGGGTTCTTGTTCTGACTCGAGATATCCCAGAGACAAGACGTCAAGGCGCAATATCTCCTCCCCATAATTCTGCCAAAGTAAAGCAACAACCAACGCAGGGCCTCTTTATATATTTGTTTCCTTGTCAAAAAACTCACACTTTCCAAAAATCTCCGTCGACACCTTGTCGAACTTGCTCTGCAGCTGATCTAGTAGCTCGTCGACCGCCTGGGCAAGTTGGGTTGCGCTCTCGTCGCCGGCTATTGTTTGCTGTTTGTTGGGAACGAAACTAAGTCAGCCGTCTGTTGTTTTCCTTCTTTTGGCTTTCGTTTCCGGGAAATGGAAAGTAAAGCACATAGGTAGGCAGGGATGCATTGGAAATACCTGTTGGATCGACGACCGCTTATTCTCCGTATTGTTCTTCTTCGAGGCGAGCTGTGAAGGGGTGCGGGTTGGAGTTGTCATTGTCTTGGTTGGGATGGGATGGGAGGTGGTCTGGTTGAGGGCTCTCGGACGAGTCACCTAGGTCGGGTAAACGAAAGAGAGAGAAAGAGAAGGAACTTGCTCTCGTCGAAGAGATGTTGGTTGTTGGATGTGCGAGAAGTTGTTTGTTCCGCTTCCCATCTCCGAATTCCCTTTGGAGTCGCTGACATAAGCCGCGATAAGACAGCTGGTCACGTGGACATGACTGGCGTTGAGATAAGGACTGGAGCCGTGGATTTAAGGTTGTGGGGATCCCGGGCTGCGGCTGCTCCCATTGGCTGCCGTCTTTTAGCGCGGGCCGTCGTCCGTGGAAAGACCGGGGGAAGCTTAACCTAGCTGTATCTGCTATCAAAATCCAGGGACACCTCCAACCCGGTTCTTGTTTAAACTTTCTTTCTTCTCGGGTTCTTTATTTTCTATCTTCGTTTCTAGCTTCGATATATGGCCATTTCTTTGTTTGTTGTGTCAATATCTATTCGCAATATACCCCAGGTATGTACCTCGGTTTCTGCAGCTGCTTTAATGCGCTAGTAGTACTTTGCATGTATGTATGTACATGTACATGTACACGGGACAAGTATGTCGATTCCACATATATGGCAGTCTGCAGATAGTTTATTCTGCATTCCTCATATACCTTGTTGCCGACGAGATCTTCATTCCTCCTCGCAACATCTCTATAATTTTATATCTTATATCCATTATGCGTGATTGGAGGGGCCCATGATGTCATGCTACTGTCTTCAGTACATACAATGCACAAAGAAAACATTGGAAGCCTTTCCCAGTCGGTCTAGAACTGCCCGGACCATGTGTTCCCATCCCCAACTCTGCAGAGCAGGGGGGAGCGGAAAACTAAAACACCTCACTCTAGATGATCACCCGCCGCTTGACATTCTGGGGTGATTTGAATATATACTGACGGCACTAATAAGGTTTGTAAAGGAAGAGAAATAACTACTACGCAACTCTCTTCCGCAGCTGTGTTTCTAGCTTTATAAATAGTCTCAGTTACTCTTCTTTCCGTGCATGATAGATGGATGACGAGGGTATGAGGTACAGCATAGAAGAAGACTTTTTGCGCGCTGGAGACTTGTTCTCGATGTATCCAATCCCGTAATGATTTTTGTCTGGGACGAGGATGCACTGCATTGCATACCTTGTGGCATATCGAGCATGAGTCTTCTAGATCTGAGTCAACAGGATGGCCAAGACGGGTGAGTGCCGGAATGAAGAGCTACTGAAGGGAAAAAAAAGAAAAAGAATTTTTTCATTTTCCGTAGGAATTATTAGTTAATATTGATAATTTTTATCAGGAAAAAAGAAAAATAACATTAATTAACTATCTATCTACTATGCGGACTTTTTGCCCCCGCCTCTTTTCTCACCAACATTTACACCTCTCTTTCCATGGCTCCATATGCCTCTCCATTTCCCTGAAAGGAGATCCCTGTCCTGTCCTCCATGAACAGAATCCTATCCATGGATTCCTGACAATATCTGCCACGCGGCGTGTAAGATTGGATAAAAGGAAAACACATGGAACGTAAACAAATGAGACAAAAGTCGAGGGACCCATGGATCACCCATACCTATGGCGATCCTACATCACCCTGCAGCTATCATTACGCGAACAATGTGACGAACTGCATGACCAAACCACACTTCAAACTTTGGTCAAGAGTTTGGTACCCCCCTTCATAACCCGAGCGGCGACCATGCATACTGATCCCACAGCGAGTACGACGCCAGTGAAGATTATGAGCTCTTCAAAGTTACGGGGGTCGACCTGCTGGTCTTTCACGGACGCCATGGCTGGTAACCCGACAAGTGCTCTGCGGATATCAAACGGAGGGGGCAATTGTCAGCCGACCGTGCGCAAAGAGTACGAACATGAAAAAAAACGAAAGAAGGAAAGAGAGGAGCTGGTAAGAAGGGTCTTAAAGAGGGTATAGGAAGGAGAAACCGGGATAACGGCGGATACAACATACCCAAGCGAAAGAGCGATACAGACGAGCCCAAACCGAATACCAAGATTATCCAATTGACTTTTGGCAAGCGACACGACGCAAGGCGCAATCAGGCTGATAAACCCGCCACTAGCCATGCCGTAAACCGCTCCGAAAATAAAAAGCCCAACCGTGGTGGGGGTGTAGCTGATAGGAAGCCAGAAACCGAGGACCGATGTTGCAGTAAACATAGTCACAGCACACATGACATTGAATGGGCCCAATTTGTCGGACATAGCTCCTAGGCCGACTCTGCAAAATTACTTGGTTAGAGAGAGTCATTGATTGTACATGTACTTACACAAGGGTAGAATAATGAGGAGGGGGAGGGGCTCGGGTTACACCTACCGACCAAAAATCGATCCCGCACTTTGCAATTGACAATTAGTAAATATAACATGAGCCTCCCACTCTACATTATCTGGGCGATCACTTACTTAGTGACAGCGAGGGTGTATTGAACAAGATCTAGACTAACACCACTGGCAAGGGACATCAGAGGCAGATAGTTGAACGGCGCCAAGAAAGACCACCTATCGTTAGAAAATACCGGTCAGCATATTGTTCATGGTGGTACACGACGTGGTATGTGGGGGTAACACACATGAAGAAAAAGGTCCCTAGAACGAAAGTGATCCAACCAAGCGCTTCGCGCCGTAACAGTACGCTCAGTCCCTTCTTCCTTTCCTCGACGTTCATCTGTGGTGTTGATGTCTCAGATACCGGCGAATCAGGCGGCGTTTCCAAGGAATCCATATCGCCTTTTTCGATATCCTCGGGGCCTTTGCAAGGCGTAGGTTGGCTATTTTCCTCCTCTGCATGCGCGTGCATCTTTTTGAGCTTGTGCTGTGGCGGGAAGGGTGTGGTGCATAGCAGTACTCCAGCAAGCATGGTTGAGCCCACAACGAACATGGACCATTTGATGGACTCGGAAAACCCGAGCGATTTGATAAGGCGGGAAACCATGATGGGGTAAAACACGCCACCTGTTCACTGAGTGCTTAGCAAAGCCATTCGAGTAAGGAGACGCCATTTTTTGTTTAGCAGAGCGTCCAATCTCTGCGATGCTCGAAGGGCCAACGGGAGGATAAAGGGTAAAAAGGGCAAAACGAGGCATTTCATACCAACACTGCTCCCACAGCTAGCAAGGCCAACAGCCAATCCTCTCTTTGTCGAAAACCATTGGGATACTGTAACGATGGCTGGTAGGCAGGTTCCAGAGACAGCAATCCCAAATGCAACTCCCTGAGCCAAAAGGACTTGATAATATTCGGTGCACATGCTTAACATTCCCAGCGAGAAAACAGCCAGAGCTGCAAACGGAGCAATGACCGGGCGGGAGCCATATACATCCACGAGTTTACCGACAGCAGGGCCACAGGCAAAGAAGATGGCAATCTGAAGCGTTGTAATCCAGGCAAGCTGGGAGGTCGTCTTCTCGCGCAACATGACAGTTCGGTAGTAGAACTGAAAGGTTCCGCAACTGTGGAATTGTTAGCCTATTCAGTTTGCACCGAGGATATTGAAACTGCAGCCCATATCACGACGGCCTCTGTTGTGCGATCGAAGGGAGTCTGGGGGCTACGACGAAAGATAGATCCATGCAAGATTTGAGATAGTGAGTGGATGAACTCACGCGTTGACGTATCCAAACGAGGACATCTGAAGGAGAAAAGATCCTAGAACCACAGACCATGCTCTTAAACCCCCATTGGGAGGATCGGGGCGAACGTAGGCCATCTGGGGAATTTGATATGTGGAGTAGGGCACTGTGGCAAAAGACAAGGGTACAAAATATTCAACAGTAGAGAAAAGTTTGGAAGAAAGTGACGGCAATAAAGGACGAGGCTTCCTTTTTGTGGCCTCGAAGCGAGGAGCTAGTTGTGTTAAAGAAGTGATCGTTGATATGGAGACTTCCGTTCAGAGCAATGTTGGACGTCTTGATATCGCCTTTCAATAGCGGAGAAAACAGATACAGGGGGCAATCCAACAAATCCTCGCATCTTCCCATGTGGCCAAATCCGAAGAGAAAGAGAGCGGTATTTCAACAATTTTCGGTTCAAGTAATCCAATATACGGAAAAGGAAGTTATCGCAATCCATAGCCCGTGAAAAATAAATGTTTTCTTGGAAGGATGTGAGTGGCCGGTTGACCACCACTTGGCAGCCTCAAGGTCTGTGAATTATGCCCCCTACTCAAGGAATAAGATCAATCGATCGACTCCGATATAGACCTCAGTTGCATGGCATTGGTTCAAAGAGCTTGAACCCCGCTATTCATTTTCATGTAATGTGAGCCGCATTATGGTTCTCATTATCAAAAGCTTGCAATAGGGTTGCCTCTATTATACGTTTGTGTAGCCCATCCCAGGCCTGAGGGGTGGGCGAGACATCGCAAAAGCTAATTTTGATGGGCAGCGAAAGCGATCGAGCTTTGTTCAGGTCGATAAAGGCTGCTTTCCAGGGGTGTGCCTGATAGCATCGGCAAAGAGCCCAATGAGCTCTCCAAGTATACCGTAGACTCGACTCCCATCAAACCGGTAGCGCCTTGACTAACAGCGGGAGTACAGCAGATGCCAGTATCCAAGTCAACCGCACCGCCACTGTCTTTCTTTCACAAGCTAGTTGGTTGATCGTAAGCTTTCGACGTTGGGTCAGGTTGGGAACACAAATAGGCTCATGCACCATATCTTGTGTCATATCTTGTGTAGCCATTCCTATAGGGTCTCGATCCATAAGCTCTTTCAATTGTTAGTAGTTCTGTAACCCAGTCAGTACCGCTTTTATCCCATCATGCGCGATAGTAGAACCCTCGTATGGATTCGCTAAATAGCATGCATGGGTTTGTACTCTTCCTCTTGCAATTGTCGAGTAGGGTCTCATCCCTCACAAAACACATGTCCATCGCCGACATCATAGTTACCCAAAATACCTGACGTGGTATAGTTTTTATCCGGGAATAAAAGTGTAGTGACAAACTGTGGTAGCGCCTGGCCGGTAGACGTTTAGTACCGCTAAGGGCGGCGTAATAGAACGTCGATCATTATGCGAGCATGGTTAATCTGGGTTACGGCTTCACGAATTAACCCCCATGTATTCCACCATAGAAACTGCGGAGATATTTTGCAACTTTGTTCCTTGCCATGCGATAGGGACGTTGCGTGCAGATTTTGCAAACTTGCCACTTTCCATCGATCTATAAAGGAGGCCAACCAACATTAGAATAACGAGTCAATTGAGAATAGGCGCTCTCGGCTGGCGCAGAATTCGTCTGAGACCTTATTCATGGTTCCTGACCTGAGTCAGTGGCCTTATCCGCGGAGAACTGATGTGGATAGAGAAGTCGACTGTGTTGCTTTGTCTCCTGCGACTGTGATAGCACCTTAAGGGCGTCAACCAATCAGTTGGCCTGGGTTTGAATCACGATCGCCTAGAGCTAGCCGTAGAAAATGAATCCTTATGACTCGCGGCCGGGCGGATCAACCCACCAACCACGGTGCAGGAGACAGCATCTGGCAGTTTCAAAGGCCTCAGGTTGAAACCTACATAGCGCTATCATCTTCGTAATGGCCCGGATAATAGGCGGTAAGATGAAGCATAAAACTCCTGGAGGGATGTGACAAACAGTATACGAAGATGATACGCATATGCTGAGACCGATGATGACCATATCTAGTGTGGTTCACCAGCATGTATCGATCGAAAGTTCAAGAGTATACAGGTAGTGGTTTGAAACAGGATCGGCCCGGCCAAAGGCATCATACAGAACAAACATCCAGCATGCCCTCCAGCAGGCCGAGGTGTTGGGATTCTGAAGGGAATCGCCACCCGAGCGTTCCGGTCAAGTCAAAGGCAGGCCGGGAGCCACCAATACCATGGGTAGTAGGACCGGATGTGTGATTCTTTCCTTCACAAAACCGATAGTTGATCTTAGCAACAAAGACGCCCATCGTTCATGAGCAGGAGCTGATGTCAGGCAGCTAAGGTGACAGATATTTTTTGATACGACACATTGTGTTGTTTCGTGTCAGACGTCGAAAGAAGAGTTTGCGGCTGAGACATTTCATTCGCTATATTCTTATAAATGGTAATTCCGATCGAGAATCGGGCATCCTGTGGCCACGGTGCCTTCCACATTATGATTGAGGGCAGGACTGATTAACGGTCATCTTTCTCATCGTAGATCTGTGTACATTTTCTTTTTCTTATGGGCGTTAAAGCAGGGTCGACCAGTGCAAGGTTCTTGAAAAAAAAGGCCAGCGTTGGATAGAGGGGTATAGAGGGGTAGCTTTGTGTGTCTCCATAACACAAAAGGGCACCAAATTTGAGGCGGGGCTTCGGCCGCCTTGGCGACATATTCTTTCAGCGGGTCGACTCCTGTCGAGGAACTTGTGAGCATGTCACACATAGATGTATCCCCAGCAATGGTGGAACATAGGTGTAGAAAAGCCCAAGGAATGGCAGAATGGAACCCCAGAATGTGGTTGTATAACATCGGGGAGAACGGAGAAGAGATGCCCAGAACGTCTTCGTTTCCTTCGCAGGCGCATATGGATTGAGGGGAAGTTTTGGGAGAGAACCAACCAACTCTTCGGACGAAACAACCCGTACCAAACAAAGTATACATTCTGCAGCAGCGAGTGGGGGTAATGCTCCCACACACAATGACTTTGATAGGGGTGTCCCGCCAGTCTGGACAGGCGTGTCTCGCATGTGAAGAAAAAGGCGCCTTGTCCGCGAAGTTTGGAATCTTGGGCATCGATCAAAGAAAATCAGTCAAAGGGAAAACGAATTGACGACAAAGAGCAAGACGGGGAGAGCTCAATGGATAGCACGAATCTCGGCGGTCGTATTTGTGACGAGGCCGCCTGTCAATGGGTTGGTTGCCAGTGATATCGCACAGTGCATATGCCACTCGGTTGGTTGATAGATGATATGCACAATCTGTATTTCTTGGGACGAAGCCGGCCGCTCCGACCCCGCTTGACACTTCACATGATGGGTAAAACAGTTTGTGAGGTCGAAAGGCCAACACGAGACGGTGCAATGTTCAATGTTGTTGAAGTCTTGAGATTGAGATATTGAGACGAAAAGGGGAGAGATCGCCCAAAGAGGAAACAAAACGGGTCACGTGGCGATAAGCTAGATAACAAACACGCTTGTCTATATTAGGTAAGGCGCTAAAACCTTCCCAGATCTATGCACTAACCACTTGCAGACTAGCGTGATTCCAAAAATTCTGCCCCAAAGCTCAATTTAGATTTTATATCCGCAGCTTTGAAAAGCTCGTTTTGATTCCACGCTTGTATTTTCCCCTCGACGCCGTGTTATCATAATTCGCCATGCCGAAGAAGGGCGGGCTGCTGTCAGCCTTAGACTCCCACAAGGGACGCGACTATGAAAAGGAACGCCAGCGAAAAATGCAAAAGGCGGCGGAGAAGCGGAAGAGATCAACGGCCGCAGACACGGAGGATGGCGATGAGGAGGTAAAAACGCAGACCGTACGTACTACCTGCGCAGGTTGGGATTATACTTTTTACACCTACTAACATCCAATTGCTACAGGAGCCCACTCTATCGGAAGCAAAACCGGCGGAAGACAAGGAGCAGCAGGACGAGATAGACAATGAAGAGGATCAAGAGGAAGAAGGAGAAGGAGAAGGAGAGGAGGAAGACGAGGACGAGGACGAGGAAGAGGATGACGAAGACATCCCACTCTCCGAGCTCTCTGAGGAAGACGCCGCCGATGTAGTCCCCCACCAACGCCTCACCATCAACAACTCCACCGCCATCCTCTCCGCGCTCAAGCGCATATCCTTCCTCACCCCGCAAACCCCCTTCTCAGAACACCAATCCCTCACATCCACGGAGCCCGTAGACGTCCCCGACCCCAACGACGACCTCACCCGCGAATTGGCCTTCTATACCGTCTGCGCCTCGGCCGCCAAATCGGCCCGAGACCTGCTGAAGAAGGAAGGAATCCCCTTCTCGCGGCCGACGGATTATTTCGCCGAGATGGTCAAGTCCGACGAGCACATGGGTAAAGTGAAGAAGAAGTTGTATGACGAGGCGGCGGCGAAGAAGGCGAGCGCGGAGGCCCGGAAGCAGCGCGATCTGAAGAAGTTTGGGAAACAGGTGCAGGTTGCCAAGTTGCAGCAGAGGCAGAAGGAGAAGAGAGAGACGTTGGACAAGATTAACAGTTTGAAGAGGAGTATGTTATATTGCCCCTATCCGCCTGGATCATTTACACCAAATTACATTTTAACTAACCTGAGCCCCTCCCTCTTAACAGAACGCAGAACCGGTGAAGGCGGCCCAACCGAAGAATCCGACCTCTTCGATGTCGCCCTCGAAGACGCTGGCAAATCCGATGGCGCTAACAAGCAGCGTCGCCGTGACGGACCCGGTGGACAGAATAAGCGACAGAAGAAAGATCAGAAGTTCGGCTTTGGTGGTAAAAAACGGTTCTCGAAGAGCGGGGATGCCGTGTCCAGCGGTGATATGCGCGGGTTCTCTGTTAGTAAGATGAAGGGGGGCAGCAAGAAGGGGGGTGCGCCCCGGCCAGGGAAGAGTAAGAGAGTAGCGAGGAGGGGTTGATTGGGAATTTAAAATGGGTCTCAGGGGAAAATAAATTTTTTTGATGGCTTTTTTTTATTGTCTTTCTTCTACTGTGGTGTTGGGGTTCTTCTGTTTATGTTTATTTGTCCTATGTGTGTGTATGCCCAGCATTCTACCCCTGGTTTGTAGATTAATATCATGCGAATGCTGCAACTACAAAAACATCCATTCGATCCTTTTTAAATATGGTTTCAATAATTATCCTCCAGATGTGCTGAATGAAGGTGATCTAGCCGGGTGCCCTGACTGGCCCCTTTCTATCATAGTTATTATAATGTGTGGGAACATAGAGGTTAACATAACTTCATTAAATATCATTTCACCTCATCATTTATATATACACAAAACAACAGGGCGAAACTAAAATATAAGTTCAACGAAACCCAGACGTATGGGGCATTTATTAGAGGCCAGTAAAACAGCCTCTGACTGAACAATCCTCTCCGGGCGGAATCCGTGAGAAAATTTGGCGCCAGGAGGCGCCGGAGTGACCTGCCTTGTGCGTATCATGCCACGAAACTGAGAATGGATCCTAGCGCATAAGACGGAGCGCTCGATGGTAACAGTCTATCAAAAGAATCGGAGCTACAACTGGGCTGGCGGGGTGAAAAGCTGTGACCATTCCCATTCTTCCTTCCTGATATCCCTTGATAAACCCATTCTCTCCAGGGCGGGGAGATTATCACTCGTGGAAGTATTTGTGTTCGGGTTCGGTTCGCCATGTCGAACATCTCATCCCGATTATTTTCGATTATTTTCGATCGAATTGGACGTAATTCGTGTCCAACTCAGCAGGGATAGCTTGATTCATAGCTTGACCCGCTTCGGAGATGAGCTGCCGATATCCAGCTCAGCAGTTCCATCACCATTTGATTCTTGATGAGCAGCGAAATCCCTGATCCGGCTGACAAGATGACTAACGGACACATTAACATTATGTTTCTGTTCCGCAAAAACTAGATTTAGCTTGGTTTGGGTATCTTCGGCATGGACGAGTGAATGGTCAAGAATGGCTTCCTTTGACCGTTTCGAACTAGCCTTGTAAATCACCTTCCCACACCCTTGAACGGAGCAAACCCAACTGTCTGGAGGTAGATCGATAGTAGCGGGTGGCTCTGCGGTGTGAATTTTGTTGCTGCTGCTGCTGTTGGTCGGATCGGATGACATAATGCTGTCGAATATCTCCTGCATTGGGGTTTTCCTCACGGAAACGCCGTCTGATCCGGATATAATGGAGCGCGTGCTCTCGTTCACCTTGACGGATAGCGGATCGTGGACCAACCGGTGTCCACGAACCTTGGACGGTGTGTCCTCAGCTAATAGAGGCTCCTCTATCTCTTCGTCTGAATCTGTGTTTTCAACATCCGCCTGTTGGTTTCGTTTACCGGCCCTTTTAGCTGAAACCGAGCTCATCTTTGGTCGAAGCAACGATTTCCGTACCCTTCGTCTGCGCCCTTTTGGAATCGGGATTTCATCATCGTCCTCGTCCTCATCTTCGTCTTCGGCAGAAGAACTATCCTCCTTCGTTGCTCTTGGATGCAGCGGGGTAGCACTGATATCTTGTATGATTTCATGACTTTCCATGCCTTTTAACTCTCTATAGATCGCTTTCGTCGACCAATCAAAGGTCGGAGTTCGTGCGTTGTCCATCATCTCGAGAAGAAGGCCGGCCCTTGCACGAATCAAATCCAAGGCATAATCCAGTGAGTCCATTTCGTATCGTTTCAGAAGTGTTTCCCCCACGGCCGCCACATTAAGGCGTCGTTTAGATAATAACCCTGATTCTTTCATGTCCAAAATGGTCTCGAATATCGTGTCCGCCTGTGCCTTTCCCTCATGCGGGGTATCTAGTGATTCGTCGGATTCTTCTTCCGATTCACTCTCATCTTCGGTTCCTTGCGCAGATTGCTCAGCGTGCTCGAATACCTCCTAGAAGACGGGGGTTAGACATTAGAAGGGTGACTCGGGATTCAAGCTGCCATACCGGATATAGCTCCCGTAAATGAGCATAAAGCGGAGTCGTAGCCCAATCCACATTCTCCCGACCCCTAACCATCTGCTTGATAAGAAACTCATGATGTTTGTAGAATACCTCAGCCGCATCTTCCGCATCCTCGCACGCTCCGTTTGTGTGTCTCGTATACTACAGAGACAAGGTTAGCCTATATACATCCAACAGATAACTTCAACTGCAAAAGCCAACACCCACCTCATCAAGGAGATAATCAATCTTCGGATTCCACTTCTTGCTCCGACGGCCGGTATTTTGGTGCTTATCCGCAAGGAAGTAAAGGAGATCAATAGCTTCTACAATCTCATTGAACATCGGTTTATAGCCCTTGGCGGGCGTGATGGAGAACCAGCCCGCAGAGCCCGCAACCCACACCCCGATCTGGCCATCTTCATGCTGGCCATATGCGTAGTGCGTGACATTCTCGATAAGAACTCGTTTGCTTCGGTAGTCGTCATCCAGAACTGTTGGATAGGAAGACATATAGTTAGCGGCTAATTCAATCCTCATCTATCACCAACGCAGACCCCTCGGAAATCAGAACATACCAAGCGACTCCTGCTCCTCTTCGACAATCTCCAGCTGGCCGGTGACACATACTGGACTCTCGGTGGATGCGGAGAGGACGTTCGCGTACCGCGCCTTGCCAGGCACAAGCACCTTGACGTCGGTTAAGGCGAACTCTTCCCAGTCGTTCTCGTCGGTGAGGGAAGGGTCTCTAGCAGCCAGGACATTCTCGATTCGCGTGGTCATGTCTCCAGAAGCAGCATGATGGCCTGGATGAGCAGCAGAAAGGCAAGAGAGCGCAGATGGAGAAAAGAAGCATTGGGGATGAGGTAGAAGCAGAGAAGTGGGAGCTGTAAACATCGTATTGAGCCGTATTGCATTTGCGTGGAAGGCGGCTCTCTGATACCGTATCTTACCGTCCCGCTGTGGCGTATCTCGGCATACCGATACCGTATGGTCCGGACACCGAAGATGCGCGGGTGGTACGTAAGTTACGGTACTGCGGATACAATATGTATTTATCGCAGCTTCGCCGCAAGATTTCAAGAAAATATCTCCCCGAACCACCCCACGAGCAGCCAATTGATTCATTTACCAACTTGTGCAAATCTTAAAGTTATGGTCAGCTACTGAAGCCCTGCGCAAACCACCACTTACAACTTCGACCACCCCTCCCCCGTCGAAGTTCTCCCCGCCCGCTCTCATCAACTCCGCATCACCCATCTCCCCCCCCTCCACCCCCATGGGCTTTCGCTTCCGAACGAGAGATTTCCCAGTCATCATGTCTCAAGTACGGAACATGGAAGGCGTCTTCGGTCAGTCCCGCTCCCCGCAATCCTTAAAATGACAAAATCACTCACACCCACCGCAGCCGTCCACAAACCCCCCGGCATAACCTCCGCCGACGTCCTCCGCGACCTCCAAAAGAAATTCACCCCCTCCCGCTTCTTCCAGCCCTGGATCGACGCTGAGCGCACCCGACGCCGCGCTGAAAGCAAATTCCAATCCCGCCGCCGCCGCGACAAGCGGCTCGAAGTCAAGATCGGCCACGGCGGCACGCTCGACCCCATGGCAACAGGCGTGCTGATCGCCGGCGTGGGCAAGGGCACCAAGGATCTAAACAGCTTCCTCGCATGCACCAAGACGTACGAGGCGGTGGTGTTATTTGGCGTCGCGACGGATTCGTACGACCGCGTGGGGAAAGTGGTTAGTCGGGCGCCGTACGAGCATGTTACGCGGGAGAAGGTGGAGGAGGCGCTGAAGGCGTTTCGGGGCAAGATTATGCAGCGGCCGTCGATCTTTTCGGCGCTGAAGGTGCAGGGGAAGAAGCTGTATGAGTATGCGCGGGAGGGGATTGAGCCGCCTGTGGAGATTCTGAAGAGGCCGGTTGAGGTGTCGAATTTGGAGATTCTTGAGTGGTATGAGGGGGGCACGCATGATTATGTGTGGCCGACGGAGGAGGCGGGTAGTAATGAGAAGTCGGTTGCGGAGAAGATGCTGAAGAAGGAGAAGGCGGTGGTGGATACGTCGGTTTCTACGTCGGCGTCTGCCCCTGAACCTGAACCTGCGTCTGCGTCTGCGTCTGCCCCCGTGGCCGAAACATCGGAAGAACAATCCAAAGAAGCAGAAAACACCACAGCGCAACCACCACAATCTACAGAACCACACGGCCAAAAGCGAAAACTCTCACCTTCCCCCGCACCCGCGCCCGCGCCCGCACCTACATCCGCCCCTGACTCAACCACCTCCGCCCCCTCACCCAAACGCCAAAAACCCGACACCGCAGACCAACACCCACACCCCCCACCCCCCGCCGTAAAACTCACCATGACCGTCTCCTCAGGCTTCTACGTCCGCTCTCTATCCCACGACCTCGGCCTGGCCCTAGGCAGCAACGCAATCATGTCCGAGCTGGTCCGCACGCGCCAGGGAGACTTTGAGCTGAAGCCCGAACGGGTGATTGAGTATAAGGATCTGGAGGAGGGGGAGGAGGTGTGGGGGCCGAAGTTGCAGGGGTTTTTGGATGAGTGGGTTGGGAAGAGGGGGGGGAAGGGGGGGGATGATGATGGGATGGAGGGAGCGGGGGAGGGGGTGGATGGGGAGGTGGAGGAGGGGAAGGGGGGTTAAGAGGGATTGAGTTTTGTTTTGTTTTGTTGGGGTTTGGGGGGTTTGTATATTAATTGGATTGTTCTTCTTTTCCTCTCTTTTCAAAGGAAAACTTGGGTTTCTTTCTGGGTTCATTAATGTTATTTAGAAAAGAGAAGGGTTGGGTACATAGGTAGGTAGATACGATAGATGTAATATCGATGCATACAGTCCCTTGGGGACGCTGGCTATAAACTTTTTTTTTTGTTCCCCTGATAATATAACTTGGCCAGCCAGTTCCGACGAGCATAAATCATATTAAGATGGCCCGTCATAATTAACCCAAAAAATACACCCCATCCATCCCATGCTTTTGATATACACTCAATCAATACTGCCGCTATCCTATGAACCTCTCCTCCCGTCTTTACCCGCGCCAAGTTATCTAAGAACATCCACAGACGCAGTAGGCCATAATACAATAATAACATATCCAGTAAACAGATGAGTAGATTCTTCTACATTCAATCTCTATCTAGGAGACTAGGACGAGCTAGGGAGGAAGTAGGTCAAGCGGCAGTAGCAGCAGTAGCGAAATGAGATAGATGGATATACGCCTAACTAAAAAAAGTATAAGACTACAAGGGAGGAAGAGAAAAGGCAAAGGAAAAGCCACCTGGATATAATTGAAACTGAAATCGATCGGAGGGAAGGAAAAAAGAATAAGAAGAATAAGAAGGCAAAGCAAAAAAAAGAGGTATCAAGAAAAAATGACAAGAGAGAAATGAAAAATTGGAAATAAGGGATGCAAGAAAAAAAGAAATTGAAAAGAAAAAAAGAACTGAAGAAAGAAATGAAAATACAAAAGGAATATCTGACGCAAGACGCACACAAAGGTAGATGAGGCAAGCGAAGCAAAAGAGGGGATCAAAGAGATGTGTGTTGGTTGGTTTCAAGATGAGATGAAAGAGTAAAGGTTGTTTGTTGGATCAAGCAAGAAGGCAAATAAGGGAATCAATCAATCAATTAATCAATCAGTTTAAAACAGTATCAAGAAATGAAATGAAAACAAACATTGGCACTCCTTTTAACAAGGAAAGGGCAAAAAAAAAAGGGAAACCCAACAAAAAGAATAAAGATCGGGAAGATGAATACAAGAAAAGAAGTAAAAAGGGCAAATATCTCTAGAAATAGACTAAGAAAAGAGCGAGTGCAGATCGAGGTAAGATATTAAAGAGCAAATGAAAGGATGGATGAACCAAGGAAGGTATTTGTGGTGTTAAAAAGGGGGTGATAAATCAAATGGAAATGGTGGAGGGGATTCGCGGAGGATATTTTCGCGGGGGTTTTCGAGAGTGAGGCTGGGAAATTATCTGAGGTTGAGGGTGAAGGAGGTAGCGATGGTAACTCCGCAGAATCCCATCGCCGACGATATATATGA
Source organism: Onygenales sp. PD_10 (assembly GCA_032988465.1). Lineage (NCBI taxonomy): Eukaryota > Fungi > Ascomycota > Eurotiomycetes > Onygenales > Onygenales sp. PD_10. The sequence continues at coordinate 68,714 of JANTQH010000016.1, forward strand.
GAAAAGGGTAGATATCTTGTTGTCCAAGCAGGTGTCCAAATGAGTACTGATTGTCCCTAATATCCGGCGACGCCTAACATCAGTTGAATGGCCATTCAAAGCGCAATCTGATATGAGCCAAAAATACAGCATTCATATTGTTCAGCTGGTAGTCAACGTTCGCATAGTCCAAGAGTGTGGGTGAAATATGTCATGAGAGAGAAGGTGGCTATTCCAAAATCCGGTCTGGCTTTGGAGCATTGGACGGGATATGGCTGCGACAGACTCGAGTGCTCAAATGGACAGGTGACTGGGCGGGGTTGTGTGAAAAATAGGGATTCAAATGAGATATCATAATATCGTAGAAATCATGAAGTATGACAGAATAGAGAAGAGAAAATATAAAAATCTTCCTTTTGTTTAATCACCAGAATAAATGAGAAGAAAAAAAGGAAACAACTGTTAGAAGTGATTGGAATGGGTTGGGGTATGAGAGTAAGCAAATGAGAAAAAGGAGAAGATATGGGTCGAGGGACGTCGAAACAAAAGAGAATATATCGCAAGGGTTATTCAATGCCATTGTAGGCGGGATGCGAAAAAGATGGCGTTGCCTAAATTTCGGTTTGACTAAGGGATCAACATGTTTAATGAGGGTATAGATGGTGGTAGGACCTGTGGGCCTCCAAAAGTGCTATAGATTTGTCAGATTTGTCATTCAGTCAAATGTACAAGAGCAAAAACTTACTTTGAAGGATAGTGCTTTGCCCCTGCCTCGACTCGCACGCACACTGCAATGTGCTACCATCCTGGAAGTCTAGGACAATGCTGTTAGGCAATTCCTGTCTATCCTGATCAGGCAACGATGGTGTGCGGAACTCCGAGAGATGATATCTCTTAACGATATTCCGAGCAGTTCCATCTATCGTACCGGGTGTCAAGATCAGATACCCCTGGTCATCGATGCGCATAAATCTTCGCTTCCATAAAAGGGTATCCGGGAACTGAACGTTAACCTCGCCAATATCAACCACCTGGGGAGGGTCGGGGACCAAATCTTCATCCTTTGGCGTTGAGACCTGCACTTCCTCTTCCTTCAAAGTCGGACTAATCGCGTTTAATATCCCTCGCCGAGAATTAGTGGTAATTGAAGACATCCGACGGATGATGCGTGACTTCCTCGACTCCTTCTTGTCCTCCTTTCCTTCATCCACGCGGTCAAGGGGGCTGTGTGGAGAATCGGTCGAAGCATGAGGACTATGTCCTTCATGTTTGGACCAGGAAGACGCAGAGAGTCTGCTCGTGATCGAGTCCGAACGAGGCACACCTGAGTTATTTGCGGGTCGTCCCGATCCAGTGCTTGATGAAGTCGATAGGCTACGTTGCTCTGGCCGGGTGGCTGTAGATGTGGAAGGGCGGGGTGGAGAATCAGGGGCGTCCCTTTCCACAATCAGAGGGCTACGCTGCAGGTTCAAAACGCTAGGCTCTGAAGGGTCGGGTGGCGTGTCATTAACGGGCGCAGCTGGGTCCCGGATTATGCGGGCTGTCACAGATACGGAATTCGATTTTGACCTGGATTGGATGTTGGTTGGTTGAGGCTCGGTTCGCTTTGATGAACCGGGAGAACGCTCCTCAGGTGACGAAGGCGAGGGGGTATAGGATGGAGACTTGCTTCTGAACGAGGACGCAGGTGGTAGACTCGATTGGGATAGCGACGCGCGTTTGCGGAATTTTTCAAACGGAGATGATGATGAAGAAGAGGTGGTCGGTGGAGCAGGTTGCGGTGCCAGCGATTGCTGACCTTCGCGGCTCGAAAACATTTCGAGAGCCTTGATACGTTTCGATATTCCCGACGACACGTTTACTTTCTTTGCAACCATGACAGGAACAGGCTTTGGATTTTCCAAGTAAGAACCAGATGCAGATCTGCCAATTGGGAGCGCTTGCACATCCGATCCAGGATAGCCTGCATTGGTTGGTGTAGAAACTACTCTGCTGGTTGCCCAATCCGCTGGTGAACTGGCATCACCTCTCTTAGCAAATGCCGAAGCCATGGGGGTTTTCGGGACAGCAATCGGTTTGGCTTCCTGGAATGTGGCACTTCCTAGTTCTTCCATAAAAGAATCGTCAGATAACAAATTATCCTCGTCCGAATCGTCAATATTCGTTACAATGTGGATGGGATCCACGAGGCCCCTGCGCCTATTTTTAAGGTTATCAGCTACGACGACCTCTTTTTCATCGGAGCCTTGGTCGGATTTTGGTTTACCAGTACCATTAACAGATGGTGGCACATCAGGTACGTCCGGGTTTTGCGAGATTGGCGATATCGTGGCGTCGTCTGATTGCGGGGCCTTGGCAGTGGGTGTTGCTAGAGTCTCAGGCGCTGGTTGCGAATCAGCGGAACCGGCGGGGATCTCGAGCTCAGAAGACTTGATATCTTTCGCGGTGGCATCCAATGGATCGATAATGTTTGGCTGTTCCGTTTCATCATGCAGTTCCTTTGGTGTACCATTCACGGGCTCAATTTCCACAACTTCCAGACCAGGATGGCCTGGTTCAGATACATCATCCGCAATTCCCATTTCAACCTTCGGTTTTCCGACCTTTTCTTCCTTGGTATCTTCCTCGTTGTCCCTGCCTTCCTCCTCTACCTTAATCTTTTCGGCAGGGTCCGGTTCAATGGATTGTGTTGGCGTCGGAAGCTCATCAGCGAGGTCGGAGGAATGATTGGTAGTAGCGGAGGGCGGAGGGGAGGCGGGCGGAATGGTTGTGGGCTCTGGTGGTCGGACATCAACAGCGGAATCAGAGTCAGGGTTGGAGGGATTGGGGGACGGCGGTGTAGGCTTCTTCTCATTAACTGTGGGGACAGGTGGCGGTGGACGGTCTGGTTTCGTTTCCGCAACGTGTTGCTGCTTGGGGGAATCTGCGTCTGGTTGAATCATGGCAACGTCGGTCTGTGCGGGCTCGGTTGTTGTCAATGCCACCTCCACAATCTCGATGTTTTCTTTATTTCCCTCTATAGCGAATTTCTTCGTCATCTCCTCCGGTTCGGTTTTAACAGCATTCTTCTTTTTCTTCTCTGCCTCCCCAACACTCTTCTCCATTTGCTTTTTCCGCAATTCCAGCGCTCGCATCAATCTTTGCTTTTCCGGGGCCACTGAAAGGGAGGTTGGCACACTGAAAACCGATCTCGGTGAACCGGGCGCGTTTCTTGAAAAGGGACCAATATTAAGTGGGGGCGGTGGGATCAGCAACTCCGGTACCGGTGGAGCCATTGAAGAAGGGAGGCGCGGAACGGGAATGTCAGGTTGAGATTTGGGACGCCCTGTGGAGGAGCCATTTTTCCGAGTGGACATTCGTACACCAGCGGGCAGGGAAGCTACTGGGCGGGTTTCGGTTGATCTTCCCATTGATCCTGCTGTGCGTGGACGGCCAGTTGGATCCATTGATGGCCTGGGGCCTAGTTTTACCTTGGGGCGATATAAGCTCATTGTGTCTAAATCTCGTAGGGACGGCCTGGTCGACTGCGAGGATTTGCGCGACTCTGTAGGCTGGGCCGGGTGGTCAATAAGATGTCTTTGCGCAACGCCACTTGACTGGCTTCCGGTGCGATCTCGAGGAACGGAGGGCAAGGGCTTGTCAGGTCTGGATTCGGAAAGGTCTCGGGAGGGCCGTGACGTGCTATCTGTCCTTGGAGATGAGTTTCCCGTAGTATTATTATCGCGTCCCCTGCTGTGATGGTTTGGGACGGCCGTAGCTTCTGATGTCCTGCTAAACACGCTTTCGCGCCTTTTTTCGTATCCATTGTCGGCTTGCGCAAACGTCTCCTCCTTTGGGGTGGTAGATTCTTCTGCATCTTCAGTGATTTCGCCTAACCTGCGGCGACGGAGGGAGCTAGACGAGGATGTCATGGAACCGGATGCGGTGTGGAGGAAGCAGATAGAGGATAGCGCATTCTCGGTCAGTTCTGACGAGAGGGCTAGGGTGAAAACGGTATCATGGGGAGAGAACTTGTCGAGTATGGATTGGAACTGGACGGACAGTCGAGCTATGGCGAGGGCAGTGTCAGCAATTGACGACCAAGCGGGAAGAAGAGAATTGCAATCCCATCAGAAACAGTACCTTGTATCAACCTAGAGACGCCATCGGGGACGTATTTTAGGATTATCTTCCTCCGGCGGAAATGCAGGAAGCCATAAAGGGGGGACTTTTCGTCGTAGCCATCGATTGTGATCCTGATCTCAGCCACTCCTCCCGTCCCACGGCTGAGGATGGCGACAGTATCTCGAGAAACATATTTGAGAAGAAACCTGTAGAGGGGAAATGCAAGGGGCAGACGGTCAGCGCAACGAGTTCTCAAAGCCAATCCCACGGGGTGTTTGCTTCATGCCAGGTCCAAAAACCGGCCAAGCCCATCCCAAGCACGCAACGCGCACCAACTCGACGAGGGCCAGGGTAGCTAGCCGCAGCAGTATGAAAGGGATCTGAAGAGAAAGAAGAGCAGCAAACTCACCAACCACCAGCTTCGGTCAGGGCGGCCTGGTAGGACTCGATGACTGGGGGATCATCTAACCCATTGAGCGACATGGCGGGAGCCGCATTGGGATCGGGGGAGGCCCTGTGTCAGGAGCGCAAGAGGGAGAGGGAGAGCGGCGTGGAGGAGGGCGAGCGGGAGGAGAGGAGGAGAGGAGAGGAGAAGATGAGGAGAAGAGAAGAGAAGAGAAGATGAGGTCGAAGTCGATGGGGGATGGGGGATGGGGGATGGGATGGGGGAGGTTGAGACGAGACTGGGCGGCTGCAGCCAGACCAGAACTAAGAGAGTAGCACAACCGCCAACTAAATATTCACCAGCCAAACACTCGGGCAAAGAACGACAGCGAAAAGATAAAGAACGACAAAAGAACGGGCTCCTGACACCCTGCGACTTGAAACAGAACTAACACGGTCGATTTGTCTGTCCCCAGCTAAATAACATGGCCGGCGAGAGGCGGCGAAAAATCAAAAGCTGCACTAAAGCTGTCTCTCCCTTGGCGATTTTCAGGGGCTGCCCGCCAGGAATATTTAAATGCAGAGATATCCTCATCAACACTCCTCCAGCCAGGGGAATTCTATCGTGGAGCCTCCAAGATCTCGCATCAGATAATATTTATTTATTTAGGATGCAGCAACTAATACATAGAACAGGCCAACTATGACAGCTAAATGTATTTACCCAGTTGCTCTCGAGTCACCGCGCGGGCCGCTACACATCCCCTTGTTCAATTATCAATTGTTTGCTTCTCCTTATTCTTGGACTGCCAGGACCCTCGAATCCCTTTTATTGCTCAGGGATTATATATTATGAACCCTCGGATCTAACATTAAATCTATCCCAGCTACATCCATCCACCCCCCTCTCTGTTTGCAACTCGTATCTACCCATGTCCACCCCTGTCCCTGAGGGGGCATGCCTCCGCGTTTGGGGCGGGAAGTTTTCAATCGAACAAGCCTATGCGATGCCAACATTTCTGCCCGGCGCATTGGCCCGATGTCTTGCTAGGTTCGCGGCATATTTAAAACACACTACCGCCGCCGGACTGTTGAGATCTCGGTAGTCTGGCGGGGGTGGGATACGCACAAGCCTAGGCTGATATACAGATCTTTTCGACGTCTGTTGGTGATGGGATGGAGTCTTTCTTTTCTTTTTACTATTTAGCTCTGTCCTAACCGCCGCCATCGAGCTCGATTCACACCCGCATTGCTGTTTTACCCCAGGAATCACTTCAAGTTATTAACCACTTAGCCATCCGACCAACAGAATAATCCCTGGCGCTCTTTCGAGGCTGGCATCACACCCACTGCGGGGTTAGTTGCTGCGTTGCGTCTCAGATCCGGATGTATAAATATTGAGGGCTGACTTTTGGTTCCCTACGGTTTGTGCAATCTGTCAATGCTCACTGTCTGTTGGTTTAAAACATTCTAGAGGAGACAACACTCAGCTCTATCCATGATCCCAAGCGCCTATTCCAGTCGTCACATCCATCCCCTGGCCCCGTACTACCACCACCTTGGCAGGTACCCGCCGCACTGGAGCATTGACGTGATGCATACATCGATACTACATAGCAGCTTTCCGGCGACAAGGCCATGTACCCCAACCGTCCACAGCGCCAAAACTGCCCGAGAATAAGTGGCCAATGCTCTTTTCTAGTTACCATTGCCTGCCTATCACGTTGACGCAGTGCAACAGGCTGCAAAACACTAGTTGGATGGCGATTGGAATGCCATGGCAATGGATGAACGCCCCAACATTTCTTTCTCGTTTGGAGTGTCATGATAGGGATTTGTCTTTTGCCCCGTTGACACAAACCGGAAAGGTGATGTTTTCTTGAAACATCGACGGTTATACGTGTGTTTCCCCCGGGGGCCTCCTACGACGTCAAAGAGCCGTTTAGGCTCTGTCAGGGTCTTCGAATCAACGCCGTGGACTACGGTTTGTCCAGGGATAACGTCCTGTTAGCATTTTACCCACAAAATTCAACACTCGGGCATATCCAGGGTTCATTCAGGGGTTCCCGCAACCACTTTCCATGGTTATTATTTACCGGCTCGATAAGGTTTGGTCTCGTCCAAACTTTATCGACCAGATCGTGTCGGATATGATCTTAGCTATGAGGGTAGAGTTCTAAGCACCACTTTAGAGAGGGACCACACAATGGATAGTGGGCTGATATTGACCTGCCATGTTCATGTGAAAACTGGCTATCGTTCAACTATCGTCAAATAAAGTTTCCATTCAGCCGAGAAGGCTATCCGGACAGGTCAAAGAGGATTATAGAAGCAACCGCAGCGCAATAACACACATCGTCATTCCATACACCCAGACGGAATACATACGGATTTCAGAATATTTGACAAGATCGATCGATTGGAATTTCCAGGACTGCAATATCGAACACTGAATATGCTGCTTACATAACCAAATCTTCCAGATAAGATCACATGACACACGTCATCGCCAGTCCAACATGGACGGCGGACTCCGAAACTGCTTCGATCAAGACAAAATCTAGTATATAAACAACCAAAATCTAACTACCTCCCACCATCCCCTCGCAACCCTCTACACCAATTAACCGTCTCTACAAACCCCAACCCATCCACCCCCCTCATCACCAACACCCCCAATCCCACCCACCCACCCACAATGCCACCCCCCACACCCACACCCACCCCCTCCCTCCCTCCAATAACCACCCTCCCCTCCCTCCCCACCCCCCGCCTCACCACAACCCTCGACACCCTCTTCGAATCCTCCCCAGCCCTGCACACCCTCATCCTCCCCCTCCTAACCACGCAACCCTTCCCCTCCTACCCCGCCCTCATCGACGCCATCGGCGCGCGCATGACCGCCCTCTCTGCGCAGAACTCGACGCGCGATCGCGAGGTGCTCCGTGGGATTCTGGGCGCGCATCCGCGGCTGGGCGAGAGGAGGAAGGAAGGATTGAGTGAGTTGAGTCGGAGGGAGCAGGGGGGGTTGGACGGGGGTGTGGGTGTGGGTGTGGGTGTGGGGGGGACTGAGGAGAAGAAGGGGGGTGGGGGGGAGGAGGCAGAGGCAGAGGCAGAAGCTGAAGCGGCGGAGTTGAGGAGGTTGAATGGGGTGTATGAGGAGAAGTTTCCCGGGTTGAGATATGTGTATGTATTCTCCGTCCCATGAGTCAAAGGACGCTGGATGATTGCTGTCCGTATATAGGGTGGCGCGGCTGTCGATTTGTTATTTCTCCACCCCTTTTTTCACGTCCCCCTCCCCTCCCACCTTGCTATGTATGGTAAAACCTAACACCCACCACCAGCGTCTTCGTAAACGGCCGCCCCAGAAACGTCATCATGCAGGATATGCGCCGGCGCATTGACCGCGGCGATTTCGAAAGGGAGATCGAGGAGATTATACAGGTATGTTTTATGTGCATGTTTCGATGTTCACAGGGGGGCTTTATTTTTTTTCCCCCCTCGCTGTTTTATTTTTTTGTACGCCCCTATGGATGGAATGGAAATGGTTTATATTAATGAAAAAAAAAAAAAAAAAAACCAACGCACCCGCCGTTCTTGTCTCTTTTTTTTTTTTTTTTTTTTTTGCGCGCGCTGGGTTGATTTTTTTTCTTTCAGGCAATGTGCGATATTGCGAATGATCGGGCGAAGAAGCTTGAGAATACGGAGTGAGTGAGTGAGGGTTTGGGATGATTATATCAGGTGGTTGGTTGGGTTTGAGAGGAGGTGGGAGTAGGTATGTTCATCCGCCTGGGGAATTTTGGAAGTGTTAGGGCTAATGGGGAAGGGATGTGGTTGAATGAATGGATGGATGGATAGTATGGAATGCTATATATAATTTTCCACTTCTTCTTTTCCTTTTCTATTTTTCATTTTATGAAATGAATGGTTAGTTAGGAGATAATCACCTAACTTTGTTTATTTTCTTTCTCCCGTTAAGGGGCATAAATTAAGTAGCCCCTGAAATGGAATAATCAACAAACAAAAGACCTGTTTTTCCCTTTTTTAACCCTGCAAAAATGTTTCAAACTAAATGAATGATTTCCCCCCTCCTGACACAAACAACTGACCCTACGTTTGCATTGTTTAGACTTTTTAGATTTTAGCTTTTAGATTTGTGATGGGATGGGATGAAGGGCCCCCCCCCTACCTGCCGCCTAGATGTAGCGAGCGACTCCTCCTGACCTGATCTGCCCACGTAGCCCCGCCTCGCCATCCATCCCTTTTTCATCATCCTTTCCAAACGAAAAAGCAAAAAAAAAAGAGAAAAAAAAAAAAGAAACTTTTGGTGCTGATGAAATGTCAAAACATGATGGATGAGATGAATATTCGCAACAATTTTTGGTAATGAAAAATAAAGAGAATTGATAATGATAGAACCCCATCCGGTATAAGAAAATAGCTTTCCCGTTTCTGTTTGTCCCGCTGGGGCTGAGCGGTAAGAAGAATAGAATGCGAAGAAGTAAAACAAATAAATGAACGAATGAAATAGGGGCAAAACTATAACAACGATATCCTTTGTTTGCAACCTTTTCCCTCAGCCGGTAAGGATTCATAGAACGGGAAAAGGGGGCGCAGGGAGAAGGAACGGAAGGAGGATGAATGGATGTATGGATATAACCATAACCTTCGGTGCTGTCAGGCGGCTATTTACTGCATTCATCGACGCTTTATGTTCGGAATGTATAAACGCAGAGCGCGTCGAATAGAAATGGATAGATTGGTGGTAGGGGTTTCGGGGAAGGGGGAAGATATACGGTAAGAAGGGCGGGCGGTAGAGTGATAGGATCGTTCAGTTCCGAAGAGATTGGGGCCGATGACAATATAGGAGTTATCTATGTCTCTCTCTCTTCGTTTTTGGGGATGGTGGGGGAAAACAGGACATCCTTTCTCCCCAGGGTAGGAGAGAAGAGAGTAGTGGTCGTCGATGGTAAGGGTTGGCTTCCGAACGTGGAGGCCATATCGGTTCGGAAAGGCGGAAATTACGGCTGTGTATGGCCTGTTCGCGGGCCAGGGACAGGGGCAGGGACGGCTGTGGGATGAGTCGTAAGGATCGTGTCCGGTTGTTAATAACATGTGTATATAGATTATATACCATTAATGGCAGTCAGTTAACTGGATGGCGTGGACGATTTGCGCAGCCAGGTCTAGGCGTACAGAGCTGATACCCGAAAATTCGGATATGGTCGGACTAATGGTTTTCGGTGTAGCAGCACCATCCCGACATGGACAGCTTCCGTAGAGCCGGAGGCTGTCCTTCGCTGGTTTCGACCTTGGTATCGTCTATACCCAGGACGGAGTGTGCTCTCCTACCCCGTATATAGGGTCATAAAAGTGCCCAGCCCTGGACTATATTGCTGGTACTGAGGAATCGGCCCGGATCGGTTTATCCGACCTTGAACGATAATGGCAGATCAGGAACAACAATGTAGGTCCAAAATGTACAAGTGTGACTGTGGAACGGGAAAAAAAGGAGTTGGCCAATAAGTGATATGGTCCGTGAGCAGCCTGGGGTCGAAGGATGGAGTAACATGTATGGTCATCATGGCACATCTTAAAACGGTGAAATGCCTTCCCATGCCGTGTTACTTGCCTGGAAAACGGAATATAAAGAGCCAAAGCCGGTTCCGATAGTCAGTTTTAAGCCTTCCCCAGGTATCCAGTAAAAGGAGGCTGTTTTGGCCCTTGAGATCCTAGTCCGATTTCCAATCGAGTAGTCCCGTCTCAATAACATTCGCCACGGCATTCATTTTGCCTTTTCGGCTCGTAACCGTCTAACCCAGATGAACGATGCAGACCTATCGCGCTTTCAGTTCCTTCCGCTTCTCCATAATCCAGCGCCGCCGCTCAGAATCCGAACTGTACAAATGACACCTCCTTCTGGCGCTGTTTTTCCAGCTGTATTCCAACTGACTTTTCATCTTCTTTCAAAGTGTCTGTTAGAAGCCACTGGGCGCCAAAGGACAGGCTATCAAACGAGGCAATTGCGTCGTGATCATCAACGACAGGTTCAGATGGTTCGAGCACGTTAAAATCGCTGTATATACGGCTGCTTTTTCCATCGCAGCTTTCTGATTCACTGTCACTATCGCTGTCAAAATATCCGTCTTCGTTATCAAATATATCGTAGCTTCCTAGATCCAATGGAGACCTCGGTAAGGGGATATATTGCCTCCGGGGTGACGTGGGTGGTGATGGAGGGTTATATGGGATGTCAGCTGGGAGTGGTAAATGTTCATTCCGCAATCCAGACGGACTCGTAGGTGCTCTCCGGCATTCGGCAGGTTTATCTGGGAAATGGTCAGGGGTGGGGGGAGGGGCGGTGAACGGAGCAATAGGCGCATTAGAACGGCTGAAGAAGATGGTCATTTGTCTCACAACGTCGAATTGCAGAGGATTATTACTACGAATTGCGATAACGTGTTTTCGAATACGGTTCATAATGGCAGCCTTCCGTAACAAGTTACGGCCCAGGGCTTTCTGCTTGGCCCAAACAGCAATCTTGGACGAGCCGCGGCCGACGATATGGGTTGCTGGGGATGAAAACGGGCGGCTGAGCCTGGAGGTGATAAAGACGACGCGTAGACGGCGTTTCTTTTTCTGCAGCGCATTGGAGCCTTCGCCGTCTACATCGGTTACGGGGCGGGACCGTTTTGTCTGACGGGGCTCCGTATACAGCGGGGACAGCGGGCGGGAGAACGAGAAACGGGTTGGCATGGCGGGCATGGCGGAGAGCGAGAAGGAGAAGGAGAAGGAGGCACAATTCTGCGGCAGAGCCAGGCTGCTACCCCAGTCGCCATGCATGGTGAAGACTCATGGTCCCTGGCGTTCAGTTGCACGGGAGAATCGCCCGGTGGTCTGCGGAGGGGAGATGGAGGGGATTGCGCATGCTGCAGACGCGGGGAGACTCCGCGTGCCGGCCGGAAATTGAGGCCAGAGAGAGCCAAAAGAGCTGGCTGGTTTAGTTATTGCAGGTACAGCAACAGATCAAACATCCAGGTGGTGGTGGTGGTGTGGTGGTGGAAGCTGAGTCTCCCGTCTTTGATGTCGAGAAACGAGGAGGGAAAACAACCACGATGAAAAAGAATGCGGAGAACTCCAAGCCGCTAACTAGTTTAACTAGTTAAACAGCAGACTATTTTGGTTTCTTTTGGCTTCAAGTTTCTTTTCTTTTTCTGCTTGGGTTGCTTTTCGCATCCTGGCCGCTTGTTGCGCTGGGATCAATCATCAGACAGAGCCCAAACTCCAGACCGGGGAAATGGCTGTTCGATATTTGGCCTCCGGCCTATCATGAAGCTATTCGCAGCTCCAGCCTCCAGGACACGCGAAATCTGCCGAATCCAATCCAATCCTATCCAATCCAATGCACAGTTCCACATCGTTGTGTTCGCCTCGCCCTCGCAAACCTACCCCAGAGAGGGATAGATGGTTTGTCCCGCCAATGCTGTCTATGCCGCGCCTGGCGCGCGAACAGGACACCGATCAATCGGCCACCGAGAGCTCGTCCATTTTGGCCGGTGAAGACAACTCCATTTATTATTTGCAGAGCAAAGCAGAGCAATATATATACTGGCTTAATCCCTGCTAATTGTGGATCCCTCATCCTGATTGGGAGTCTTGGCAGAATGGTGTGATCTGATTGGTGTGAATTTGAAGTTTAGTCCTGTAACCTAAGTGAAGTACAGTAATGTGACCTGTAATCTTTCCTTTTATAGCCTAGCTTCCCACCTGTGGGCACCTATCATGTCAACCCACCTCCTTGTGTCTCTCATCTCCCTACCACCTCCCACCTCCTACTCTTACCCCCCCCCCTTATCTCTCTATTCTCTACTATTATACCTCTATTAGCATTCTGCAGTCTTCAGACCTTTATATAGGCTCTACCATGAATCCTACAATCAAACTGTGCACTCATTGCAGCTAGATTAAGACTATTAATCAGTTCCTTTTGCTGTGTAGTGTAGCTGTTACCACAGCAGTTTACCTTCAATACTGTACTCAAATCAACCAGGTTTTACAGCTCTCTCTTTCAGATCCTTATTCTATATAAGTACTAATAGATATCTCTATTTAGAGCTATTAATACATTTAAAATGTTAGCTAGAATGAATCTATCCTCTTACCCCAGCTATAACTATAGTCTCAGTTAATTCCAGTGGTAATTCCAGCATCTAAATACTATAGTCATTACTCTAAGGATAAGCCTTTTAACCAGTTTTTCTCTTTATAGAGTCCAATTATTAGTATAGCTATATGCCTTAAATGTCATACTCATTTTTCTTAGATTTTATAGTTCTTTACATTCTTATTTGGAATACCTACTAATAGATTTTTAGAGCTATAATCACATTAGAGATTCTGAGAATGAAATCACTGAGTCTAACCTCTTATCTCAGCCTGAGTCTTAAAAATAGTTCATGTAGTTTATAGTTACTTTTTAAGCTTATAAATGTATTGATATGAATACATCATTAGAAGTTAAATTTTTTCATTATAAAGTTCATAATTTAAATGCTTCTTTACTTATAAAGGCCTACTAGGAGTAGAATAAGATCTACAGAGCTTATTATGTAATTAAATATAATAAGTAAGATTTCTCACTAACCTTTTTATTAAGTAGGCTGTGTGAATGTTAATAGCCCTATCTCCTTCTTTTAGTGCTAAATGTACCTCATAAATCTATATAGATTACCTTTTTAACTTATAGTTCTTTAAATCTTCTTTCTTTATCATTCTATTTGCTATTTATATTACCCTTTAGTTAATTACCTATCTTCCCTTAATTTGCATTTATAGCCTTAGCTCCCTTATAAATTATATTTATGACCTTACTATCATCTTCAACCTTTTAAAGCCCTGATGATCTATTCATTAACTGGTTAATCCTAAGAGTAAGTAGTCCTTTAGTATTATAATAAATCTCACAGTTTGAAATGATCATATCTATTAATATTATAGATATAGAAGCCTTTGAGATCATCTAAGAATATAATCATTTATAGGCAATTATTACTTAAAATCTATTAATAAATCTGCAAGACCCTATCTTTCTTAACAACCTGGCCTTTAACCCTACTAATTGGTAGTGTATCAAGGCTTTCCATACTGTACTTGAGGACCTCAAAATGGAGATTTATAGTTATTATAAGATATATTGATTCAACCTACACCTTAATGATGATAGTGTTTATCAACACTGTGTTTATATTAATATAAGAAGACTCCCTAAAGACCCTTATATGTATTCTAAGAATAATAACTTAGACCCTAGTAATGTCAATGCTAATTTACTAATCCTCAGCTAGGTTGAGGAAATACTTATCTCTTAAGTTTATATTTCTATTAAGGTTTATTAGGTCTATAAGTACTAATATAAATATAAGAGCTATATTGTTAGTTTTTTATGTGATACTGACTGCATCTATAATATCTTGCCATTACTTCCCAAGAATCTTAAGATAATTATTCTCAAGCTATTAAATTCTACTGATAATCTATGTCTTCAGTATTAATTCCAGTGGGACTTTACAGTTCATAAAGATACTATTATAAAGTGATTAATCTATTTGCATAAGAACTATTCAGGCTATAGTAATATAGTCATTAATAACATAGTATGGGACTAGCTGCCAGAAAATGGTGATATTACTAATCAAATTCCTTTTCATGAAATTGAGAAGTAGAAACTCACTGAAGATCATAAATTCAGCTCTGAGGAAGCTAATAACCTTAATATACCATCTAAATACTCTGCTGTTTCTAATTTCTTAATTTCACAAATTAAAGTTGAGTAGCTCTATTATGAACTTAATATCTCTAAGCCTCTTAACCACTTAACTCTTTCTATAGCTTGAAATATATTCTTAAGTAAGTTTAATAATACTCATTCTTTATTCTCTTGGGCCTTTCTAACTTTTTTTCTCAAGAATAAGGCTAAGTATCTTCTTCCTCATTAATGATTCATTACTCTTTCAGATTATGTGTAATTCCTACTTAAATATCATGATGACTGTTTTATCTATTATAGTCAATTTTATTATATCCTTTTTAACTTTTTATTCTACAAGTAAATTAGGACTTAGAGATGATTCTTCTATAATCAAATAGATACTAACCTTAAGAATCTTATATTATAAGAGCTTCAGGCAGCCTTTACTACTAATACATCAGAGTCTGCTGCACTATTAAACTCTCTTACTTGCTTTACTAGGAGTATTTATGGGACCTATTCTTTTTAGGGTGCAAAATGCTGTCAGCTTTAAGTCTATATCTAAAATATCAGATCTTCTCATTTATTTCTAACTCTTTTAACTACTAACTATTATTAGGATGATTTAATACAGCACTTCTCAGGGTACTCTACTTCTTAATAGAATAATATGAACCTTTAAAGACTCAAGTTTGCTAGAGATAATATTTAAGACTATCCTGTGATTATTATGCATTACTTCCATCTATATCTTATCATATTTAAAGACAAGGTCCTTAGACTGAAATTCAACATTATTGACCACTAAACTTACTATGAATGGCAAGGCTGAGAGTTAGTTTACTCTCACAATGTCTTTTAGTATTAAGATGTGCTGAATCTAGAGCTAAATTGAATGGATAATAATGCTTATCAGATATTTACTAATTACTAGGATTTAATTATCAGAGCTGATAATTCTGAGCCTACATGTGTTCAACCTGAAGATGTTAGATCTACTTTATTACTAAGTTACTCAGATCAATTAAATATTATTTAACATCTATTTTTAATTTTAAATTGAGTTTAATGTTACCACTGCAGCTCTAAGTACTATATCTATAAGGAGTAGGTTATAAGTGAGCTTTAATACTGTTTTTACTTCTCCTATGAATACTAGCCAGATTGCATCATTAAAAAACCTTTAGATAGTAGTTACTACTACTTACACCCCTACTGAAATGACCTCATTCTTAATAACTATAACTATCTTATTACTCTTAGCTGGCTTGCAAATACTGATATTATCTCTTACACTAGTAGCTATATAGTCCTGAACTATTTATTTAAGTACATCACTAAGTCTGAAATTAAGATTAAATTCTACTGTCAAATTATTCAATAAGTTCTGCCCAGTGTGAGTACTAGCCACCCTCTCCTTTTAACCATTATGAAGCTCATGAATTAATTGATTGAAGAATGTGATTAATCTACTCAGAAGATTTACCATCTTCTATTAAATCTCTCTTTACAAATAGAATTTTAAGATTTAATTATAGTTAATTGCTGGCCTGAAGACCTTTATCAGCATAGCTATACACTGAAATTTAGAGCACTCTAATATAATTTATCTGTTTTAATGAAATATAAGGCCTACCTACAGGAATTTAAAGATGTCATATTCTATGACTTTTTAAGAAACTTCTCTTATGAACCTTAAATCAAGTGATATCTATATGTAAAAGGCTATATTTTAATCTACTTTTCTATTTATTAGGCTACAACTCAAATAGAGGATTATGCCTGGGTTAAACTCTAATTACATCACTCTTTTTATCAGATTAGCAATTTTAAAGTCATTAATCTTCTAATCCCCTGGCTATCATTTATTGAAGTCTATAATTACTGCTGTCTTACACACAATCATCTGGTAGATGCCTATGATGAAGATATACTAGAGTCTAAACTAGAATTTAAAGAGGATAATAATAATAATGAGGATGAACTGAATATCATCTGAGCTGAACTTATTTAATAGAATCCTCAGTAGCCTGATAATAGTCTAATTAAACTTCAAAATTATAATTAGATTGATTATTAGTCTTTAGATTTCAATTACAACTAGACCTCTCATATTGAAATTTATATTAACCTTGACATTGAATTCTAGAATAATATGAAGGCTGATTTCCTGGCTGATACTACTCTTCACAGTACTGGGTCTTCTATTATTCTTAGTCCTGATTAATGCCTCCTCTATAATATGATAGTATATTACTATACTGAGGTTCTTAATAGTAGCTCTCTAAATCTGTTACTTATCAATTTTGATGGTAAAGAGGAAACAGGAAAAATATATTTAATTATGCTCCTTTCTATAATCCTTTAGAATCTTATAGAAAGTTGGAATTTACCTATCTTTATCATTTGAGTAGTACTAACTGATGTAGTAGTCTACTATATCAACACTTAAATATTATACTTTCTATTTAGACTCTCTATTAAGTGTTCAACCCCCTACAAACAGCTCAACCTGCAGAATCTACAATTAATGCAGGCTCTTTTCAAGGGTGTTTAATATTTAATCATCAATGAAAAGTTAATGATCAGTCTATAGTAACTTACCTGAATTAATCAGGCTTGCTATTACATATTCTTTTAGTGGCAGGAGCCTTTTAAGAGTCTTAGTGTTCTATTATGTGAGGATTTTTATTAGTTATCTCTTATATTTCAGACTCCACTTTTTTATGATAGTTGTCTTGATTATAGTGATGAGATCTGTAACTGTCAGATTTATCTTACCTTCAATAAAACTATTTAACTGACTGTAGTTTGATGTTAGGATGGTGAGGATCTTGATAGTTGCTAATTTTATAAGGCTTTGAAAAATCTTTAGATCAATAAACTAACTCTAGGTGATTAGGAATTTCTTTCAAGATATATTTAGAGCCTTATTCTTTATGAAGCTGCAGCCTTTAATAATGCTATTTATATTTACACCAAAAAGTACAATATCAATACTTACAATGAAGAGGCAATTTAAAGCTAAAAATAGCCTATTATTAATATTTAGACTTCTAATACTAGTTTTAGCATTTCTTAATTAGAGTCTGATAAAGGAAGTAACTTGCATCAAAATCTTTCTCTTTTTATCAGCTATTATATCATGCTTTTACAGAATATATGAACCAACAGAGGCCTTATGAATGGTGCCTTAGGCACTATTTATAACATTATTTGGAGCCTTGACACTAAAGACCCCTATAAAGACTCATTACTTGCTCTTTTAATTCATTTTGATAAATATGATGAACCTACCTACATTAAATAAGATAACTATAAATTGATTTTTATCTTTTAAACCTACTATAAGTTTTCCCATGTCAATCAAGCCTGTAGCCATACATAATTCTCTATTACAGTTACTTATATCATTACAGTTCATAAATCTTAAGATATTTCTCTAGACCAGGCTATTCTTAATGTCTCTGAGACTGAATTTCAGTTAGATCTGACTTATATCACTATCTCATAGATCAAAACATTTAAAGGCCTCCTTTTTGAGGAGTTTTTTGACTATTCTAAATTTAATTGGCCTGATGTACATAATAAGACTATGAAGATAAAAAATGCAGACTATAATAGATGCTAGATTTAATAGGTAAAAGCTATATTACTTTCTTTCTATTACTTTCTTTCTATTACTTTCTTTCTATTACTTCTTTATTATAGTCTTTTGCTAATTCTTTAAATACTCTATAGATTCAACCCCTCTTTTTTTCTCCTCTTTCTCACTTTACATTTAATCTATTAATCTACTTATCTTCTATTACTACAAGTTTGCTATTTATATTACTGTCATTTCTTCTAATTCTGACTGTAGATATCTCCATATTAATCACTAAGATCTAGCCTCTTAATATACTGACTACTAAGTAGCTTGAGCTTCATCCTAAGCTCTCTAAAGAAATTATAGAGACCCAGTAATTCTGACTTGATCCACATAGTGATCTCTACAGTTTAGATTAATATAATACTATAATTAATACTATAATTAAATATAGAGTTAAAAGCTGTAAGTGTTTGTCTCTACAGCCTCAGTTAATTATATAATTTAAGTAAATATAACTATCATAATAAATATTAAGTAAATCTTAGAGTGTTTCTCAGAGTATTCCTTCTTAATCTTCTTATCTTCTTATTAATTCTTTAAGACTTATATCTTCTATCTTCTACCCCTCCTACCTACCTGCCTGCCTATCTATATTTATTCTTTTCTTATATTCTTTACACCTATTAACCCTTCTAAAGTCTATCAAACCATTAAAGCTACTAGAATGATGAGATCTTCAACTCCAAAAAAACATATTTATTATAAGTAAAGTTTTAAGAAATCATTAAAATACAGCTTTAATAGCTATAACAGTTTCTAATCTTCTATCTAATCTAAATGAGTTTATATCTACTTTTACTTTATCTTCTACTAGTTCTACTTCATTCAAGCTATTCTCTATTAATTTTATATCTACCTTTATTTCTTTCTCTACTAGTCCTTTATCCTCTCCTCCTACCTCTAGAGCTCTCACTACTCTAGCTGAAATACTTCTATAAAAGCTGTTGAAAGAACTTCTTATGCTTATTAAAATGCTATAGATTTATAAATTAGAATTATAAGCTAGCTATAATATCAACACTAAGAATAATATAAATAATAAAGCCCTATTATTACAGACCTATGATGCTATCTTTCTCTCCTTCTGTACTTACTATTTGTGAGGTAAAGGCTCATTTATAGCCTATATTAATTCTCTTAATTACTGCTATGAGATCTGTACTGGGTATTATTATAATAAGATTAGTAGTTGTTATTCTTACTATCTCTATAAGTTTATCTCTCTAATATAGTTATATGCAATTACCTATTAATTAATGTTCATATAGTAAATATCAATAAACCTACTGATGTAGCTGTTAAGGTCAAGGTGAAGAGTAAGAAATAGTCTATAATCTCTATGAAAAGTCCATTAAAAATGATCTATAAATTGAATGAGCCATCAGATATTCAGAAGGTTAATACTTAAGATGTTAAGTTAGAGGCTCTATATAAAAAGAATGTAGCCTTAAAAGTTAAATTAATAATCATTTTGAGCCTTCTGAAGGCTATTTAGGATGTTCTTGGAGTCTAGATAGTTGCTGGAGTGGTGTTTTACTTTGTTTTTAACTGCTAAGGGAGGTGTTTTCTTTCTTTTTTACTTAGTTAGTTTGTGCTTTTGTACTGAAGAATTGAATATATTGTTTTTACAGTTCATATATTAATAATTAAGCCCATAGTATGCCCATAAATCACACTGTGGGGCTTCCATTTTGAGCTTAGCTCTGCAACCCCTTTGAACACTGAGAGGCTTGTGTGCAAAAAGGTATTTTTATCAGCTCCATGTGTCTGGGAATTTATTCTTTCTCGCCTCAGAGGATTGGGTGAACAAACGATGCCCGAGGGAACATATCCTCCAATATTGGCGCAATTGAAGAAATAACTTTAACGGGGAATACTTTCATTTCATGCCGGTTTGGTTTGGCCATCGTTACCCAGTAACCGATGCTGATTCTGTCCTCACCTCTTCTCTACTATCCAAAGCCCGAGTTGGGCGCAAATCGATGCTTATCCCCGCTGGCGTGGGGCAGTTATTCCATTTCCATCACTCTCCTACCGCTACTACTTCTCCAGAAACCCGGCATGGCGAGGAACAATTAGCTATGACCTGCAAGGCCGTTTATTGGGCAATGAATGCACCCTTTCTTCCCGAGGACTCTAGCTTAGGCCATTGCGTGGTTCTTGAACCATCCATGGCTTGCTTGCGATTCGCGAAAGGGGGGTGGGCGGGCATGCACGAAGCGATCTATGCAAGATAATCTCAACACGTATGATATTCTTTGATATAGGCGCCATACGACATGAATCTTATCCTGACATGAGGTATGTATATTTACATATCTGCTCCATTTGCCTGTTGGGATATATGCTCACTGAGGTCGCTCATTTGCCAACTGCCCTTCAACGTCCTCAATCAGTCAAGCTCATTGTAGAAGAAGAGGAAGAAGAAGGTTCCCGAAAGGTTATTATTAAATAACTAGCATTGCTCCGTTCTCATGTCCCCCAGCCTATTCATACATCAATACGTGCGTTTCGTTTCATCTTCATTAAATTTCACTTTCCTACCCCCCCCTGTTCGTCGCGAACATTTCAAACTCGCTGCTAGACTCCGCATACACCCCACAACCCCGGGACGGATGATATTTTCACATCATATACCACTGCTTTCCTTCCTTCAGACTAAACACCCCTTCTCCTCCCCTCCCTCCGTGCTACACATCCCCCCTTCAAAGAAACGTGGCCCGCATATTGAAGCGTTCCCGCTCCCTCCAGGAAATGGGCTACAGGACAGAGGTTCAAAATTGCAAAGTGCCACGACACCATACAATTGATACTGCCTCGGGATGGCGGTGATCGGCCCAGCTTTTAATTCTGGTCTATTTCCCGGGTGATCATATGGGGTTCTGCGAGAACAGACATATGGACGGCTACCTGCAGCCGGACTGGCTTGCGCATTGCGTTCGCTGCATTCTGCAGTCAAACCGGGCCATGCCCTCCGACCAAGAAGGGGGGGGGGGATCTTTTAGAAGTCAGCGACTATCCGCAACAGCCTCCGCTGGAAGGGGAGGGGTTCTAGAAAAAGAGACGTGGAACCTACAGCTGGATCTGGAAGTCCACAATTTCCCTCATTTAAATACCAGATTCACCCTTCGCATCTCCATCTTTGATCATTTAAAGCTGCCGATGCGTCGCTACCAGTCTACCATTCTGATGGCGCCAGACAAAATATCCCATGATGATACCTACGCCCGCCGTGCCGCCAAAGAGTATACCAAGAATCGAAGCAATTGAAAGCCTTAATTCGGTGGCGGGGGGATTGATGGAATCACCACCCCCGGGTTTAGTAGTGGGAAGGGATGTGGTTGAAGGCGGTGTGATGGTGGGCAGCGGCGTGGCGATCTGCGCGATGAGGGTTGTGAATTCGACAGAGTCCGCGAAGGCGGAGCATAGAGTTAAAACAGCCTAGGTGATGCATGAGGGTTATTATTATCTCCGACTCTCAGGTGAAATGGCACCATATAAGGAGGGATGGGAATAACGCCTTCCAATACCTCACTTACTTCATCCCTCTGCAAGCCGCAGTACTGCAGCAGCGCAATCTGGCCCATCACGCTCAACTGGCCCTGCAAATTCCCAATCGCACTCGCCTGCGCGCCCGCCATGTCCAGCTGCGCCGAGGCGACCGACAGCGCCCTCTCAGCTACCGCGCTAGCCGACTCGACGGAATTAAATAATTCCCTCTGCGCCAGCTCGTTATCCTTACTCGCCCTACTGGCGGCCGCGTAACTTAGCGGCGCCCACACGCCGAACAGAATCGCCGAGGCGACGGTGAGGATCGTACATATCCAGCGCAGGATGAATACCAAGCCGGGCGTTGGGCGTTTGGGCGGCTCGTAGTGGTGGTGATGGTGATGTTGTTGATGATGGATGGGATTGGTAGGGTCATTGTTGTTATTGTCTGCTTGGATAGCTGTCATCTGGATACGGGCATGTGGTGGGTTGTATGCGGTGTCTGATGTTAGACCCAGCCCGGCGCTGGTTTGCGGGGGATGGGAGGCGGAGGCGGTGTGTGGTTTTTCGGTTGCATCATCGGGCACTTGTTGGTAGAAGGAGCGATTGATCGTGTCGAGGAGGGATTGTTGGATGGAGGATTCGGAGGGCATGTTGGCGGGGGGTCGTTTTGTTCTTCCTTGGGGGCTGCGCGGATCCTGCGATTTGGAGGGGAGGGGGTGTGTATGATATGCGCTGTGGTTTAGTATGAAAAGGAGGAAACAATATCAGAGATATTTTGTTTATTTTATGAAGAAAAAAGCAGATAAAGGGGAGAGAGATGAGAAGATATCTGTCCAGAGCAGGCCGTCCAGCCATACATTTATCAACAGAGCCTTGCAGGCCACAGTGATTCGGTTCATGCAGCCACATCCCACAAACCCGTCCAAAGCTCAAGAGCAAAACACCCCCAGGCTGATCCTCATTTTCCACCGTGATCCCACACTCATTCGGGCAAAGCCTCTGGACGACAGGATGATTCGGCCAGCAACTTTGTCAGAACGGGCGCCGTGTCGTAGCCACATAAGACCGTATGAAGCCAGATCTTCTTTCGCAATTCAAGACGACAAGACAGATGTGGCTGTAACTACCAATTGCCGCGGCCTCCGTCTGCTATGGTCACCGCGAGAATCGGGCAAATGGCGTTGGCTTCCGATGGATAGCAGTTGTATCCAAGCGAAAGGGCTTGAGCGCTGGCCCCTGGGGCAAACGCCACGAGAGCCGCATCGTGCTCCGTGCGAGGGCGAGGAACCAGGGTTGGCGATTTCAATAGTTTCACGTCCCTGCATCGGGTCAGGGGGATGGATCACATTTGATATGGGGCTATGGTGTGCTGATTGGGGATTGCTGGAGCTTGGTGGTGAAACATTGCGGGGACGGAGATGTTGATGCTGTGCAGTGGACTCTGAGTGTGGGGAGACAACTTTTTATTTTAGAAATCAGGAGAGACAAGCGTTCACTCGAAGATGATCATTCTGGAAATAAGTTGTCTTCTCTTGAGCTGTAGGTTTGGAGGTTGACGAGACTGTATTTAAGTAACCAGAGGGAGGTTTTTGAAATAGTTAATATCTCGACACCACCAACAAGGGGAAGACCCGGAATCGACCAACAATAGTAGTTAAATAGGTCTTAGGCCGAGGCCTAACACCATTATTCTGAGTACATCAAATTGACAGCAGATCCCATGTATGTAGGTAGTATATAGTCATAGACTTCACCAATCTCTTTGGAACTTGTCGGTTACCCATAGGGACTGATAATATCTACAGATGGAAGCCTGATGGACAATAATGCATCATGACTTAATTTATCTGTCCGGAATATCGAAGTACATATTCAACGGGGCGTTAACAGGGGCACCCTCTTCCCTCATGGACGCATGTGATTATCACCTCGAATCACAATTATAGATGGAATTTCAACCCGCCTATGCAGTGATAGAGGCTCCGGCAACAAGCCCGGAGAGGATGACACTTGTAGATCACATTTTTGCCACAGTACGGAGTATGACGCTTCAAAGTGGCAGCAGTAGGCGAACTTGTTTCTTGCATACGGAGTAGTTGGCCCCATTACGAGCAATCAGGGGGGGTGGGACAAGCGTTTCGATCCCGATTACCTCTTCGACTCTTTAATGAAGTTCAATATTGAGCTTCAGACGAAGAGTCAATAAAGTAATAGACGATCAGCAAACGAAAGGATAGAGCACTATCCTCTTCAGCGGTCAATCGGGAGCAGACTGCATCGAGGCCTGGCTTTTCCTTTTTGCTGATAGTCAATTCACAGACGCTGCCAGGAACCAGTCAAAGATTGAATCGAAGGCGGCCTGAAAACAGACAATGGTGCTTACCGGCGGCTTGGCTACGGACGAAAACCGAGCGCCCACGAGCGGAGGAATCGAGCTGTTTCGTGATAGCTCCGGGCATAAGAACAAGAACAGGAGCTGGATGATGTAACTTAACTCAACTAACTAGTTATTTAGTCCCGTCGGACCCGCCAGCCACCCGTTTCGCGGACCGGACAACCTTAATCCAACATTGGAACTGCCGCCGACATGCCGATTTCTTCTTGAGTCTCGACACAGCCGGTTTCTCCCAGCGGTTCATCGAGAACTACTTATTACACCGGACCGAAACCGAGTGCCCCGTTGCGGAGTGGACGCGGTCGATCTCAATGAGGGTCCCTCCATGCAGCATCCATGCGTGGATTTCGTCCGGTTCATATCGGGATTGCGGGAGGGGAGGATGGACTTTATCCGCCCGATATGGCGTGCCCAGTGGCAGCCGAATGAAACAAACTATTTGGCTAAATCCTTCCAGAAACATCTGTACCTGGATGTTTCGTGTTTTTCATTTCGTCCGGGCAAGACTTGCCATCAATCAAAAGACACCGCAGGCATTCTCCCCTGGCAATATCCAAACAGTTATCCCTGTTAACTCCCGTCCATTTTTGCATTCCTTGTCCGGACATATTAAAGCTGAGGATTGAGTGGAGTTCCCCCCGCCTTGAACACGACATCGAGAGAGAAATAATATCCGGTGCTTCCGCTCTGGATAATAACCCCGCCATGCCGCTCATCCTACGCATGGCAGCCAGGGAATATATAGAGGCCACCCTTCCCCACCAGGGCAGAGGGTGATCGTCATTCTCCAGCCCGTTACTCATTCCTTTGCTGTCCAGGATGCACTTGTCCGTCCTTGTTGCCGCTGCGAGCGTGCTTGGTGCTCTTCCCGCCTTTGCCCAGGAGGACAGTGACCCCCTAAAAGTGTATACTATCTCCGCAGAAAATATCGAGGCATCTTTCATCCCTTATGGGGCCCGCCTGACAAACCTCCTAGTTCCCGATCGCAACGGGAACGCTCAGGATGTAGTAGCTGTCGGGTATGATGACCCCCAAGGCTGGGTAGACGATACCCTCACCGACCACACCTACGCAGGGAGCGTTCTAGGGCGCTACGCGAACCGGATCAAGAATGGCACCTTCGAGCTCGATGGCGTCACCTACGAGATTCCAAAGAACGACAATGACGTCCAAACCCTTCACGGCGGCAAGATCGGGTATGATCAGAAAAACTGGACCGTGACCTCTCAAACCGAGAACTCAATCACCTTCACCCTCCTGGATGTCGCCTCGGAAGGATTCCCCGGCGACGTCCTCACCAACGCCACATTTACCGTGGGATCCGTGGACGGGAAACCACAGCTGACCACCAAAAGCGTCTCCGTCTCCCTCACAGAACGGACGCCCATCATGCTCTCCAACCACAACTACTGGAACCTAAACGGCTTCAAGGAAGCCACCGTGCTCAACAATACATACCTGCACATGCCACTGTCAGGCCGCTTCATCGCCACGGACTCCATCCTCGCGCCAAACGGGGAACTCGGAGACGTAGCGGCGGACTTTGACGGTTCCCTCGACTTCCGAACGCGCAAGCTACTCGGCGAACACATCAACAGCACAGGCGACATGTGCGGCGAGGGCTGCCACGGCTACGACCACTGCTTCCTCGTCGATCGGGAGCCAGATGGCCCCGACTCCTCCTCCTCCTCCTCCCCTCCAGATCCAGATCCATTGGTGCACATGCTCTCCCTAAGCTCGACCACGACGGGGATTACCATGGACGTCTCGACGAACCAGCGCGCGGTGCAGGTTTACACCTGCAATTGGATGGGAGGCAATATCCCCGTCAAGCAGTCGCAGATTGACCGGAATGAGGAGGAAGGCGTGGGCGGGGTGGAGAATGTGTTGAAGTATGGCTGTGTGGCGATTGAGCCGCAGGGGTGGATTGATGGGATTAATAACCCGGATTGGGGCCAGATTCCATATCAGGTTTTTGGACCTGAGGATGGAGAGGCGGTGAATTGGGCGGAGTATACGTTTGGGGTTGAGGAGTAGGGTGGTTTTTTGTGGGTGGGGAATTGGGTTGTTGTCATTCTATGAGATTGTGCTATCTCAGGGGAAATAGCAGCTCTGGTAGTTAACTATTAGGCAGATGATAAGATGCTATGAATGGGTATGTAGATATGAACTCTATGAATTAGGCATACAGTGACATACGTCCGTCACCTCACTCCCCCCCTGAAAGTCCTGATTTCTCTCGTCATAGAGAAAATAGCCAATCGTAGTACATGATAAATTATCTACAAAATACCCTGCCAACCCACTGGGTTGGCAACTGACATATTTTTAGGTAGCACATTCTGCCTGTTCCACTGTGGCAACTACAGGAATCAGAATGTGGCATCTTTGTAACAGAAACAATGCAATTGAGGACGATTACTAATTACCCCTTATTCTGGAGCTTTCCCTGGAATTGCTTGAGATGTCAAGTACCTAACTATTTATTTGCTTGGGTCACGGCTTTGAACCCTGCTCCGCGCCTACTATTTAATTCGCGACGCCCAGCCCCAGCGAATGGAGATGCGGCGCTGGATGAAGATACTAATCGTCACGAATGGCACAGCCAGTTGGAGGTTTTGGGATTCTCCCATGAAGCCCAATGATTTCCGCCATAGGAAGATAGATGAAGGGGCCAGTTAGTTGGCGGATTCTGCCTCGTCGATGGATAGGGGAGGGGGTTCAAGGACTACAGTCCGCAACATGGGTCTGTGATGCGGTGTAGTTAACTACCGGTGGCCCGCGATGAATTAGGCTGCGAGTCTACATACTACGGAGGAGTTATAAGTGCTTGGGCATATAGGTTGGTATTGATCTTTCCTTTGAAGTCGTACTATTTCAAGAGCCAGAGGGGGAAGAGAGTCGACATGAGTGAGCACGCAGTGTATAGGGGGAGTCTGCGGAGTAAATAGAGTATTTAATGGCAAGCCTCTTTCCACCAACTCATGTCATTGCCACCCTTGGACTGATACATACTAGTAGTCCTATAACCTCTATATATACGGGCAGATTTGGTGTTATTCACTGGGCCGCGAACCAAAGCTTTTAAAAAGCGGACTGCATCCTCTCTGAGATTCTTCACCTTTCACCCTGCTAATCCCATCTCAACCGGCTTCGCTTCGGGGCATACTAGGCCTACTTAACTACTTTACTCGGAGCATACATACCAACAACCTACCTGTCTCTCGTCATGGCTGCCATATTGAATGTCGACATCAATTTCAACGTCAACATTGAGTCTCTCGTGGACGTTGGGTCTCTCATTCAAGCATTCCCCCAGATTGACCTGGCCGAAATCATCTCTCACCCCGGTGTCCAAACCTCAGTGATCGTATATTTGCTTCGACCAGGCCAAGATGTAAGCATCCACATTGTTGCACTCACCTAGTCTTTTTGATATGCTGGTACAGCCATCTAACAACAGCAAATCGACAATAAAAGGGCAAAAACAACGGTAGCGCATCGAGTAATTTCGCAATATATGGGGCTGCTGGCTGCTTCTTGGCTGCTGCTGCCGCCCCTGTGGCTATCCCATTGGCTTTGGGAGCTGTAGGCTTTGGTTCAGCTGGCGTTGGTGCTGGTAGTTACTAGTATTTCTCAAGTTTTGACCCCTTTAATTTTAAGAACGGGATATTTGTTCCCTTTGTGTAACTACTAACAACTTGGTTCATATAATAGCGACCCTTGCTGCAGCATGGCAGTCGAGTATAGGAAGCGTGGCGGCGGGCAGTCTGTTTGCGACTTTTACCAGTGCAGGCATGGGCGGCGCTGGGCTTGCTACTGTGACAGCCGGTACTGTAGGCGCGAGTGCTGGTGCTGGGACTGTGTGTTTGGCAGTGGCAAATTCTGGCAGAGCATCATCGCAAGGTGGTCAAGGCCCTGGTGGGAATAATAACGGGGGTAACAATGGCGGGGGCGAGGGGGGTCACGATAGCGGAGACGACGGCGACGGCGACGATGGGAAGCCCACGGAGAAGAACCATCGTACCAGATCTCAGAAACAGTCCACCGCGGCGGGCTCGAAGATGTCCGTCCTAACATTGCCCAAGGGACAGCCAAAATCAAAGAAGCAGCTTGAACTGGAGGCTGCAAGCAAACTGCGTTGGACGACGGAGACAAAGTTTGGCAGTACGGTCGCTTTTTACGTCCGTGAGATTGAGGCGTCGGCTTGAGTTGCGGAAGCGGGGGTTAGCTGCTCAGTGGTATGACTGTATACCAGTATCTGGAGATGAAGGGGGGGTTGGACGTTTGGTCCTTTTTGTTGTTGGTACTTGAGTACTATTATGTTCTCAGCTGGGGGCTTTCCAATGAAATTGTGAATTCTGTTTGGATCTGATGCCTGGGGAGTTTAGGAGTATGAAGAGACAGAGCTAGACAAATAAGATAATGCCTGTGGTCGATTGAGTTACACAATGGCTCCGCTGGTCCTGAGCGGCAGAACGAACAAAGGTAGAATCGTGGAGGGAGAAATTTTGGCGCCGAAATATTTTGCCGGAGGTTGGATGCTTAACAAACTACTCCGTACTAAGCTTTTGGCTGGACGGGCACATATCCCCAACATTATGCTCTGTAGACTTGTAGTTACGCTGCAAGTTGAATGCTGATGAAGCCTGGATCTTGTACGAGCTCTGGCTATTCCCGCTTGTGAGTGATGCTGACATACTAGGTATTGTCAAGGCCTGAGCCTTGACAATAAAAAGAGGATTCTTCTATCGCATCTTTTATATTCCAGAGAAGTCCTGGAACTTCCACTAATGTGGGGTAAATAAGTTAACTAGTTATTTAGTTAGCCAGTTATGTCCCCTTCATTACATTAACGAGTTCGTAATCCCGCTGACATCCTATCTTTCCAGCCGAAAAGCGTCCGAAGTGTAGGACAGCTGCTTTCTGTGTCCACCGAGCAGCAGACACCAGACAATACACAACGTCGGAATATCCAAGGACGACTGCCGCGATGCTACCCTACCTTAGCGCAGTGCCAATGGCACCGGGGCCTTGGGCACGACATCCCAGGCCAGGCCGCGGTGGAGACAAACATCCCGCCGCATGCCAACAGACCGCATATCTCAACGCACGTGGGCGGCGAACTGAGATACCAGCACGCGGCACGAGCAACACGGTCTCACGAACTGCAATGGTATTGGAAAGTCAACGGGCAAGCTACGGTGCATAGTTAAATTACCGATGAAGCTGGAGGATCGTCTCTGGCTGTTGTGCCTGCCAGACGGTGGCCCCGACTGTCCTTGCGACAGCACGAGACCGGCATCATAAACAGATAAAAGGGGCCCATGTTCGCTATACTGACACCATGGGGATTCCTCTCTCTCTTCGCCACGGACTGCCGCCTCCTCTCCAGCTTCAGTCAAGATGACTCTTCTCAAGCTTGCCCTGCTCGGGCTCTCGCTGAGCTCGGCTGCTTCCGCCTCGTTCTCTGTCAACTTGAGTATGCACCTTTGCTTATAGCTTCTATCATCCTCTTTCCTGTGCGCATTGGGATGCTAATGCCAATTGATAGACTACCGGTCTCCCTCGCACAACCACCCTGACCTAGGAATCGCCATCAACAAGGTCCAGAAGAGAAATGTTATGACCTCCCCGTTCAAGCCCGAGGAGCTGTTCTTCACCCACAACGTTGCCTCTGGAGATCCATACCCAGACTCTGTTATTCTCTGGACCCGTATCTCGCCCACTAACGAGAGCAGCGACTCCAATGTAACCGTCAGTGGTACTGCCCCGCTGTACGACCATGACAATGCGAAGTATGTCGCTGTTTCCACTGCGCCGGTTTGTGTGGAATACAAGGTTGCTGTTGATGAGAAAATGAAGAGAGTGGTTACTCGCGGGACTGTTTGGACATCCTCAGATGTCGATTACACTGTGAAGGTAGAGTATTTTCGTGGAAACCCGGCGCATGAGGCGATGTGCTAACTGGTTGATAGGTTGAAGCAACTGGCCTCAGACCATACACTACCTACTACTACCAGTTCAACGTTTGTCACTCGAAGAAAGCTTCTCCTATTGGACGTACCAAGACAACTCCCAGGAGGGACCAGAAGCTGAAGAAGGACGTCAATCTTGCCGTCTTCTCTTGCTCCAACTATCGTAGGTTTCATGCCGTTTCCTGAATATTCTTTATGCGCTAACTTGTAAATAGCTCAGGGGTTTTTCAATGCTTACGGAAATGCCGCCCGCAAGGACGAAGCTGATTATGTTGTCCACCTTGGTGACTATATTTATGAGCATAAAGAGGGTACGTATATATTTTACTATCAATGTGGATATTCTGGGGCTAATCTGTCATTCTTTAAGGTGGCTACGGATGGGGCTGGTCCATGGATCGCATTCCCCAACCTGCTGACCACAATATCAAATCTCTGTAAGTTTGCTGTCATAGGTCGAGTAAGCATTGTCTAACGCATCCACAGGCTCGACTACCGTAAGAGATACTCGAGCTACCGCACCGATGCCGATCTGGTTTTGTCTCATCAGAACTTCCCCTGGATCACCGTTTGGGATGATCATGGTAATACCACCCTTCCATCGTTTTAAAGTCTTGTATTCTAACTTCAATAGAGGTGGAAAACAATATCTGGAAAGCTGGATCCTCCAAGATGAACAACACGGAAGACTCATTCATCAAGGCAGGGGGTATTTCCGTCGACCAAGTCAAAGCAAATGCAGTCCGTGCCCATTTCGAGTGGATGCCCATCCGTCAAGTCGACATGGATGACAACCTCCGTATCTGGCGTAACTTCGAGATTGGCAACCTGTTCAGTCTTATCATGCTGGACACCCGTGTTTATGATCGTTCCGTTACCGACCTAACCTGGAACGCGGACTACATCGATGACGTTCGCGATGAGGCAGGACGCTCCTTGATGGGCCCCCGTCAAGAAGTATGGTTCTACCGCCAACTTAAGGAGTCTGCCAAACGCAACACCAAATGGCGAATCGTTGGTCAGCAAGTCCTGATTTCTGACATCAACTACTCCTATCAAGATCCTGATATCCCTTACAACGGCGACGCCTGGGACGGATATCGTTCCAACAAGAACCGCACTCTCTCCACCATCCTAAAAAACGAGATCGATAACACCATCTTCCTCGCTGGCGACACACATGCCGCCTACGTCTCCGACCTCGTCTACACCGGCCACGGAGAGTATGACCCCAAGACCGGAAGTGGCGCCATTGGAGTCGAGTTTGGTGGAACAGGTGTCACTTCCCCGGGCCCCGTTGGCCAAAATGGCACTTTGCCTGAAGGTCTAGAGAGGTCCAAGTGGTTCGTCGACAACAGCAACCCCTTGCAATGGCAAGATTCGTTCTATCGCGGCTACTACGACCTCAACATCAACTATAAGCGCGTCGTTGCAAACTTCTTTGGTGTTCCTGATATCCGCACCCGCAATGGCAAGGAGATCAAGCTGGCTACCTTTGAGGTTCTGGATGGTGCGAATAAGCTGACGAGGAATAAGGAGGGACTGGCTGTTGTTGGTAAGGCTGTTGGTGGTGGTCTGAAGAATGGAGAGGTTTATCCCGATGAGGCGGAGGTTGTGGATACGAATAAGAATTAGATGGTGAAAATAGATGTGTGGTCTGTTTTCTGTATATAGATTTTTTTTATTGATATGATCTGATGTCATAGAAAATCAACTGGATGTATTTACCGCGATTTTTTCGCGCGAAAGGCATTAAAACCCCCTGTCCCTCGTTAGATATTCCATCCACATCTTTCAGAAATTCAGACACCGTCAAAAATTGCCAACAGCAGTAACTTGAAGCTATGTTCTCGGCAACTCGCCCGTCTCTCCACAACTTTTCATTTCCCCAGTTTCCCCCGAGCATCCAAGGCCCTTGGCGGTGCTGATCCCGCTTAACTAACTTCAAGCTGTAAAGTCCCCCCCCTGGCCCGGCTCAAAATCCACCAATACCCGCGTTCAAATCGTTAGCAATCTCGGTGTATCAACACCCGAAAGATAGAGTTGCTGGCATTTCCCCCGACATCCCCGATACTATTGTTACCTGAACTTTCTGGGGTACGGAGGACAGGGAAAGTGTTTTTTTCTAGAATGAAATATGGGGTTGGGGATTCTACTACGTACTAGCTATATAACAATGGCATCGTCCCCGCGCGGGCCCCTTGGAGAAGAAATGTCCTGACGCCCTCCCATACTTCCTATCTACCCTATTTGCCTAGAATACTTAGTAACACCACCCACGAAAACAAAACCCATGGCGGCCCGCTTACTAGCAGCCAGCGCACTGCTTGCTGCTGTTGGTGCCGGTGTGCAGGCCAAATACATCGTGCCCGGCGCGAGATGGCGGGACACGGACGGGAACCTGGTCAATGCCCATGCGGGCAGCGTGGTGTTTGACAGTGCCAGTGAGAAGTTTTGGCTGTTTGGCGAGTATAAGATTGAGGGGCAGGAGGAGGGCGGGGGGGTTTCGGTGTATAGTTCGGAGGACTTGGGGACGTGGGAGGCGGGGGGGATTGCGCTTGGTATGTGTCTTTATTTAAGGGGGGGGGTTTGATATGAAGTTACTGACGGGGTTTGAAAGCGCCTATTGATGGACATCCGTATATCTCTACGGATCATATCATTCAGAGACCCAAAGTGGTTTATAGCGAAGCTACCAATAAATACAATGTACGTCCGTACATACTACTACATCCCAACATGCCCTCTACCATCCCATTTCCTAACGAGAGATACAAATCGACTAGATGTGGTGGCACGCCGACAACTCCACCTACGGCTGGCTCCTCCAAGGCCTCGCAACCTCCGACAACATCACGGGCCCCTACTCCTTCGTCAGCGCCACGGCGCCCATGGGCAACTGGTCGCAGGACTTTGGAATGTTCACCGACTACAAGGACGGCCGCACGTATGCGCTGTACTCGAACGGGGACCGCAAGGAAGGGCGCGACGTGTATCTGACACGGTTCAATGAGGGGGTGACGGAGCTGGAGGAGATCGTGCATCGGTTTGATAAGTTTGATTTGGAGGCGCCGACGGTTGTGCAGACGGAGGAGAGCTATTATGCGCTTATGAGCCATAAGACGGGGTATCGGCCGAATAGTGGGTTTTTTTTTTCTTTCTCCTCCTAGGGGTTAGGGGGGGGGATGTGGTTTGGATGTGTTTGGATGGCTGATGTGTAGGATCTATATAGATGTCGTTGCATTCCGCGCAGACTCACTGGATGGCCCGTGGTCGCAGCCGTTCATGGTTGCGCCGCGGAACACGCGGACATACAATTCCCAGTCTGGGTATTCATTGAGAATCAAGGGGACCAAAAGGACGACATATCTGTACTTGGGTGATCAGGTATATGTTCATGTTCTGCAGGTTATTGCTGGATTCATTTTGATGATGGTGAGCTGACAAAGGGGGGGAGTTGGGAATAGTGGGATAATAACTCTCTATGGGAAAGCCGGTATATCTGGCTGCCGATAGAGATCGATGATAGGAAGAAGACGCTGGAACTTGTGTGGAATGATGTTTATGATTTGGATGTGTATGTTCTTGGGCCTCCTATCCCTTGGGTTTACGGTATGATACTGACGGGGTTTGTTAGGAAAACGGGCGAATGGAGACCTGTCAAGGGGAAGACTTATTACGGGATCGATGCCAAAACTAATGGGGATGCTTTCAAGCAGGAAGCGGTAAGTGAGTATTTAT
Source organism: Onygenales sp. PD_10 (assembly GCA_032988465.1). NCBI lineage: Eukaryota > Fungi > Ascomycota > Eurotiomycetes > Onygenales > Onygenales sp. PD_10. The sequence continues at coordinate 102,187 of JANTQH010000016.1, forward strand.
ACCAGACTGGATAACTTTACTGACTCCAACACATGTAGAATTTTGCCAGCGACGGAGTAATCCTCACTGGTATTTACGGCAACGATAGCACAGTGTCATTCGAAGGAATCGAAGGCACAGGAAAGCCGCAATGGGTATCATTCTATTACCAAAGTAAGCTATATATCTCCATCCCCTTCTTAGTTGGTTACTAGGATATCACCACCCTCTTGCTAAACATACCAACCCATAGACACCGACGACATGGGCTTCGGAGACCAACGTAAGTTGTCCCCCTCCTAACCCCCCTCTTAACCACCCCATATATATCCCATCCCCATTCCCACACACACAGAAACCTAACCCAACCCGTGACCCAGCCCAAGGCTCCCCCGACCGCATCGGCGGCGCCTGGCAACTGCGCCGAATCAGCAGCGTGGTCGTAAACGGCGACACGGAAAACGTCCACACCCTCTACCAGCGCGACACGCACAAGGGGGTCATCCTGTCCACGCCGCTGCAGCTGACGCTGGAAAGGGGGAGGAGGAATACGATTACGGTGGGCGGGTTGTTTAATGGGGTTGAGTATCGGGGGGCGGATTTGGATCGGATTGTTGTGTATCCGTCGGAGGGGGAGGGGGAGGGGGGGTATTAGCTGATGGGTAAGTATGGGGTGGGGGTGGGGGTGGTTGTTTTTTTGGTAGATAGATAATTAGCAGTAAGTAGGTCAGGTTTACAATACTACGATAAGGCGCAGAAGAAGCTGAGGATTAGAGTCTTTATACCATCTTTAAAAGGAGACGGGATATCATTATTCACTACCTAGGCTTTTCAAGCTATTAACTATCCAAGCCCAATCCACCACCACTACCATCTCCAACCCCCCATCAAACCCTCAAACACCCAATCATCCCTCCTCAGCAGCCAACGCAAAACACCTCTCCACACTCCTCGAATCATTCCCCCACCACTCCGGCATACTAACCACCTTCCCAGACCCAAACGCCAAAAATATAATCATCAGATTAATATTAAATGCCGCATCCAACGCCGCCGCAACCATATAATTATACCGCTTCCACACATCGAACCGTTTCCGGTAGAAATAGTACATGGACAGATACGCCACGATCAAGCGCGACGTGAAGCCCGTGGATAAGTTGCCGTAAAAGTACGAAACGGCTGAGGCGAAGATGGTCAGGTTCCAGAGATCGAAGCGCGCGCGGGGCCAGTAGCGGTGCGCGAGGAAGAGGATGATAGGCCCCACGGCTCCGAATAGGAAGCCGTAGGGAAGCGGTTTGAACATTGCTTCTTGGAAGAGGCGGCGCGGGCCGATGACCACGTACTGCACGCCTAGGCTGTTGTAGCTTGCCAGGGACTGGCCGGTCCATTGGCCTAGAGGGTCCTTCTTGATGCCTAGCAGGAAGTCACCCTTTGTCTTCAGCACCCACTGCATGACTCCGTAATTCACGGGTATCCCGATGAGCTCGGCGAAGATCTGAGAGAAGAACACCGCGCGCGGGGGGATGTGCATGTAATGGCCGATTTTCTGATCTTGCAACATATACTGTGCGCGGTACCATGCTGTGCCTGCTATAGCGCCGTACGTGCTTGCTCCTGCCGGGTGCTTGTGGCCGCTCACTGCGGAGACCATGTAGCCGTACAGCAGCTCGTTGGTGGTTCCAATGGCGACTTGGAAGTTGGAAATTGCATATAACCAACCCATGGGGACGATGCACGCGGCACCCATGAAGAGTCCGACGAAGTATGTCCAGATGGGTATGAAGAAGAGCCCTCGAGCGAGGATCACGAGGATAGAAATGAAAGCTGCGAGGAATAGGGCGATGTACCACCATAATGGGACCTCCTCGTATGCGCGCTGGAGAACGTTTAGTCTGTCCGAGTATTGGAAATTGATCGATTGGGCTCCACGGGTTTTTGCGCGAGCACGCAACTTTGTAATAGCAAGTTTGATCTGTGGCCAGCCGAATAGGAACATCCAGACAAACGCTGAGGTGTATGATGCGTAGTCGAAAAATGTCGCCCATCGGATTTGCAATCCCATGAAAGGGGGCCCGTACTGTTCATACGCCGTGGCGTTGAATACGCCGTCCGGGGAAACCAGTTCATTAACTGGATACTGCGTCCCATTCTGAAGAAAGATCCTATTTGACATCAATTGGTAGTTCCACTCCCCCAAATTCCCCCACTTCGCAGCAGGAAGCAAGATCCAGCAACTAAACACAAAGCCCGCAAACATAACAACACTCGTCCAAAAAGGAGTGATCATTGGATTAGTAAAGGTGGTGTTGGAGATATTCGCCCAGTCCAGTGACAGATTCAAAAATCCCATACCCCCGATACCTGCTCCAATAAAGTTAGCCACATAGTTATGAGGCGCAACCCAGCACAGGAACGACAGCGAACTTAGAAACGGGAACACATATTCAGGAAGAAACTGCCAAAGTGTGACGCCAATAAGCACGGCGAAAAACACATATTTCTGTTTCCGTGTTTCACGCGAGTCGGAATTCGATTTCCGCAGCGTCTCAAACAACGATGTTTGCATCAGGGCTTGTGGCCAGGGGTAGATAGGGTCATAGAGGAGGACCTGTCTCGCCAGGGCAGCATATGAATATCCTATAAACACGATCGACCACATGAAAATCAAGGCTGCACCGGCATTTATATTTGTCCCGTAGTAAAGCTGGGCAAGGGAAATGGGTGTACTGGCAGAATTGGACGTTGCGCCTTGAGCAGCTGAGATGGTGACGAGGACATGCTCTTTCACACTCCACGGCCCCGGGTTTAGACTAAAGGAAAGCCTTGTGAATGGGACCCGAATGTTCCACGCCGGCAGGACTTTTGCGAGAAACAGCCCGGCGTAATGCGAGGCTATCTGCACGAAGAAGACAGAATACAACGAAGCCGTAGTTCGGTACTGGCCCATCTGTGAAATGAATGCCCCAGGAGTAATGAATAGCAGGGTTAACACGAAGTAGCGAAATGTAATCGTTCGTAGGGTGGTGTCATCTTCGAGGCTCACTGTGTTGCGTACTTGGATGGGGATATCGCGGAGGTCCTCGTCAATGTCTTCTTCGACGGGCTCTGCTGTGCTGCCATTGTCCTTTGATTTGCTCGTTGGGAGGGATGGATTCTCAGGATCTTGAACTTTCTCTGACAGATCAATAGGGTTTGATGTCACCCGGACGCCTTTTTCGGACGACGGGTTGGAATTTCGTTTTGAAGTAGGGTCTGCCATTCCTCCGAAAATGATTGAACACGGCGCTCATGTCCGTCCGTATACGCGCTTATTCTGGTGATTGGGAACCCATAGCAGACCGGGAGGGCCTTGGTATAATACTATATAGAGGGCTCCCATTCTCAGAATGACAACGCCAGCAGGGCTAAAATGATGCAATAGGATGGCTGATGAGAAGAATGCAACCTGGTAAGCATAGAAGCATTTTAGTCCCGGCAAGTTGTTATGCTGGAGAATGCAGCTAGGGATATAGAACAAGCAGGGGGCGATGCCCGGGAGGAGTTGGGAGACAGCAATGCCGCACGAGAAGAAACATGCGATGTCGATAAGGTCTGAGTGCCATTGTGTAAGTATTTGATATCTGATGCGCCTTTTGTCAAGAAAAGGCAGTATTTATTTATTTCGTCCGTGAGATTGGAGTTCGGCTGGCGGGCCGATATCTAGTGCCAAAGGACGTCGTATTGAGCTGTTCAGGAATCGAGGATGCTGCTATTTTTGACCATTTAAAGAAGACAACAATAAGCCATTGACAGCGTGATGAATATCATGGTGAGCCATTGATAGTATTTCGTTGTGGATTGGGTTCTGGAACTGCTTGACGCGCAGAGAAGCGCTGCATATTTATCAACCGTTCATTCAGCCACAGATAACTATTCTATGGATAGACAACAGATTGACATCTCTTGGCTCTTCTTTGCGGCAGACGCAGGGCAATTCCGGCCGTTGTGGTGGGCATTAGCGGCCGTTGCAGGCGTGAATAGCCAATATTCAATCAATCCACCCCTGATATAGGTAAGTATCAGCCCCTGAATCTCACTGAGATTAGCTTCACGTAACTAAACAACGCGATGGATGCAACCACCAGTCTCTGCTTATTATTCATTCCAGCCCGCCCTTATCAATCCCGTCCCTGTCCCTGTCCCTGTTAAATAACATCAACCTCGACTTCTCAGCAAGCTCGACGCGCCGTTCTCGCCTCGCGCCCGCCGCCAACCGCCAACCATGGATCCCGCCCGCCTCGCGCTCCCGACCTCGCAGCTTTCCCGCCGCTGTCTGGCCGTTTGGGCGTCCTGATGTCATCCAGAATATTCATCCGTGGCCGGGCCATCCATCGCGTCGATTTGGTTCCATAGTTGCATACCTCACCCAGCCAGCCGGCCATCCATTCCCGCCACCCGCGCGATAAGAAATAACTCTGCGAGGTCTCTTCTTTAGCCCTCGACTGTGCGGCCCTCCTCTCTTCATGCGCACAGTCGCATCTCGCCGGACTCGAGCGCTGCCCCATGGAAGGACTCTCCTCGGCCTCGACTGTTCCCGCCAGCCCTGATGGACCGAAACAACAGCGTGGGCAGACAGGCCCAGGGCCCGCGAGCAAGTCCCGAAAGTAAGTTAGGTCTGGTTGCGTTTGCGATCTGCCGTGCGCCAGCCTCCAGGGGGTGGCCGGCGGGCTGCGTGTCTGGCTGTATATCTGCTGTATCTCCCGGACTGTCTACCCCGCGGCAGCCCATGCCACATCCTGAACCCGATATTGATACTGATACGAACTGGTGGTAAATAGTCCCGGCTGCTGCTACGAATCGTAGCTCCCCGCTGCCCGCCCGCAGACTGTCGCGCAGTAATACGCATCATGGCGAAGACAGTCGCAACGAACTCAGGCCGTCGCTCTCGAAAAGCCACACCACCGCCTCGTTCTCCAGATCTCCAGCAGCCCAGGCGTCGGGCTCGCTGTCTCAGCTGCAGTTGAAAACCTCAAACGCCACCAGTCCAAGCAACCATGACTCCCAACCACAAACTCCAATCGATCCGCTGTCCGAGGTATGTCTTGTCGCCCCCGTATCAGTCCACATGTGCGCTGCCCAACTTGCCAGCAAACCTCTTCCTCTCGCCGGCGGAAGCAAACGGATCTACTAAATCTTGAATTCGCAACTAATCGCATGTGTTTTACCCTTTGTTTTATAGCACATCCTCAAAAGGACGAATACAGAGAAATCCCTTACGCCCAGATTACGTCCTCCTCAGTCAGACACGGAGCCCGGCGGGCAGCACGTCCGACAAAAGACCAGTCAAGAAGACGCTACCCCGATTGCCCGCGCAGACACTAATCTATCCCAGAGGGCGGCCAAAGACAAAAAGTAAGCCGAGATTCTGTTTTAAATGCGAGGCCCAATATACAGAGAGGGCAAGAACTCTTACGTTATGGTTCCATGTTGACATGCCCTTCATGGGATCCCCCAACCCCGCAACATCTGCTTTCTAACCGGCTTGAATTTTTTTACTGCGTTCAACGGAGTCACTAACTTGTCTTCTTCTTTCGTTCTTTGGTTCAATAGAAAGGCCGTTTCCTTCCTCAGCCGTATTATCGGCAGCAAGAAAAAAGACGCTTCTGGGTGGAAGGACGATGTCTCTGAAGCAGGTGAAAACCGTGCCACTGGAATGGACGCCGAAGTATTTGCTCAACCGATAGGGTTCATTCCCCGATTCCCCCCACCACCTCGCTATATCAAAGTCCGCTCGCATTATAAGAAAGACAAGGAGTTTGATCGCCTTTTTATCGCCCAGGAGCTTTGCGGTAGATCACCGCGATCTAAATCTCTGGATGACAATACCCCTGCCACCAACAACACCGATTCAGACAGCACACCACCCACTGGGAAGGCCATATGGGCCCTTGAATTTTCCAAGGATGGTAAATTTTTGGCCGCAGCCGGGCAAGATAAGAAGGTGAGGGTTTGGGCCGTAATTGCGACACCAGAGGATCGCCAGGCACACGAAATCGAAGAAGAGGCACAGAACGACCAGCCTTACATCCGGCTAAGTGCCCCTGTGTTCAAGTCCCAGCCCGTTCAGGAATATGAGGGCCACACTGCGAGTGTTGTTGATTTGAGCTGGAGTAAGGTGCGTCTTGGACAGCCTTTGCTGCAGTATATTGAGAGTATGCTAACGTTAGGGCGCTTCGAAGAATAACTTTTTACTCTCCACATCTATGGACAAGACGGTTCGGTTGTGGCATGTCACAAGAAACGAATGCCTCTGTTGTTTCAAACACAGCGATTTTGTCACTTCCATTTCCTTCCATCCCCAGGACGATCGATTTTTCCTCGCTGGGTCACTCGACTGTAAACTTCGATTATGGAGTATACCGGACAAGAGTGTTGCTTTTTGGGCCACAGTTCCCGACATGATTACTTCCGTGGCCTTCACCCCTGACGGGAAGCAGTCTATCGCCGGTTGTTTGAATGGGCTATGCCTTATTTACGAGACAGACGGCTTGAAAATACAGTCGCAAGTACATGTGAGGTCAGCACGCGGGCGCAACGCCAAAGGAAGTAAAATCACTGGTATTGACACCATCGTTCAACCCCCGGATGACCCAAACGGCTCGGTGAAGCTCCTCATCACAAGCAACGATTCACGAATCCGTTTATACAATTTCAGGGACCGCAATCTAGAAGCGAAATTCCGAGGAAATGAAAACTCTTCGAGTCAAATCCGGGCTACATTCAGTAGCGACGGCCGATATATTATCTGTGGGAGTGAGGACCGGAAGGCCTATATATGGCCCATTGACTCGCCCGGGAAAGACCCTGAGAAACGTGCCGTTGAGATCTTTGAGGCGCACCCTTCTGTCGTCACGACTGCCATTATGGCTCCTGTTAAGACTAAGCAGCTGTTGGGAGGTACCAAGGACATGCTTTACGATCTATGCAATCCCCCGCCTGTCAACCTTGTTAGCCAGGCCGCGTCGGTTGCGTCTAGGCCGACCACTGCTACCGGAAAATCTCACCTGGAAGAACCAAGCAATCGCATACCGCGATCAGCTACATTTCCTCCAGCTCGGACCATGGAAGGAACGCTGTCCCATTCATCCCGCTCCGCTCACCCTGGCGGTAATATAATTGTCGCTGCGGATTCTAACGGGACGATCAAAGTATTCCGACAGGATTGCGGATATCATAGGCGGCGGAGCGAAACCTGGGATACGAGCTTTTCTAGAAAGATTCTTGGCCGGACTAATTCCGTCTCTACTCGACATAGTGTTGCTTCATCATTTAGCCGAGATTCCATCCATAAAACCCCATCTGAACGCATTCTGTCATGGCGAAATTCTGTAATGGGCACGGACAATCCAAGCTTCGATAACGTCCGCTCGAGCGTCTCACTGACGGCCCGAAGCACGTCGCCCAGTAGGTCTCTGAGGCCGAATGAGAAACTGCCAAGGGGTCACGTCCCAAGAGTCTCCATAACAACGGCAGAGCCGTCTACACGTTCGTTCTCCCCGACCCATCTATCCAGAAAGTCATCCATAAACAAGCCTTTCTCCGGCCCTGCACCATCTGAACCCAATCAACAGACATCATCGCTCCCTAATCATACCCGCAACGATAGCAATACCCTTAAGACCCCTTCTCCGAACCCCAATTCCGACCCAAAACCCAAATCCACTAGCTCCCGGGCGGACCCGCTCTGGTTAGGAGGCGAGTTCTGGGATAAGTTTGCCGCCCAGGCGTCGAAAAGCCTACGACGAGTCGACTCGCGCGACGACGAGGGCAGTCGGAAACAGAGCGCGGTTAGCACGCTGAGCAGCGAGATGACCTCTGAGGCGGATGAGGATGAGGATGAGGATGCTGAAGAACTAATCTGTCCGCGGTGCCGGGGGGAGAATTTCCGGGCGACAAGGACGAGGGGTGGGGGGCAGAGGTTGATCTGTGTGAAGTGTGGGTTTCCTGCGCCTTGACGGGACCCCTCTGGGATGTTGTACCGATGGTTAATTGGATTACTGAATTCATTGGTTGGAGTGAAAGGGAAGGTTTCTTTTTCTTGTTTTGCTATTTGTGTATACCACCATACCAACGCTTTTGTATCTTTTTTTTTATCTTTACTTCTCTTTCCTTGCTGTCTGTCATGTTCGTCATTTTTGGGCGGGGTTGGTCTGACTCGGTTTGCATAGCTTTGCATAGAGGAGGGATTAGCGATATAGGATATTCGAGGTGCATGGTTTGGCGTCTTTAAGAGAGTATGTATGGTTCTATGTTTGTGACATTGCTACATTATGGATAGGATGGATATGAATTGACTCGAGCCTTTGGGGGGGGGGGGTATTGATATAGATCCGCACCACCAGTCCAGCCCGCTTGAGCGCCAATATATATTTTGGAAACGTACGCATAGGATAAGTTAAATAGAAAATCCCTCACAGATACACATAGAATAAAAAGATTCAAACCAAAAGTAAAACCAACTTGCCCAAGATGTCAGAGAAAGTTGGCTTTCTCAACCTTAAAATAGTTTAAATATCCCATGGACGGTGCCAGGTGGAATGCGGCTCTTTTTGCCTTTTGCCATTCCCCCCACACTACACAACTTTCTCCTGGCTCCGATTTCTCCAACCTCAACCTCAACCTCAACCATCCCGCATAACGAAAACACAATCAATCACCCCCCCCATATAAATAACGCAGGTAAGCTCATGTTATTATTTCCACTCAACAGCTTCCCATTGATATTCACCCGGTTTCGACGTGCAGGTCTCGAAAAAAAAAATCCGAACCGAAACCGAAACCGATTCAGCGAAATCGAATCAAACCACCGCTCGACGTCCACCCCCGGCTCAACTGGGAGAGTAGTATATAATAGCCGCCTGAATATCGAGGAGTGTGCGGGACGGATTGTTCGATATATACCTACGCTACACTACACTGCACTGCACTGCATCTACATTCCCGAGCCTGTATCCGAGAGGTTTTCCCCCGCGGAGGAAATTAAAGAAAGCTATTCATTCCGCGGAGCTCGACTCGACTCTCTAGATATCCCCACCGGGTACAAGAAGGGAGAAAGGAGGAGGTGTCGATTTTATAAAAAGAGAGAAAGAAAGAAAGCAAGGAGAAGTAGGAGCGGCAGAACGAGAGAGGGGAACATCAGGAGAAATCGCAAGGGAAACAGTCTGGTCTAGTAGGCTAGGGAAAGGAAGGAAGGGAAAAGAAACAGAAAAGACGAAACGGCGCGCGAAACACGTCCACAATGCCTTACCTAGAGACATCACAAGAATACCTCGAGCAATCAGCGCTCCTGCTGGAGGCGTATCCGGATACGGTATGTTCCCAATCCCCATCCTCATCCCGTATACCATGCGACATAACATCCCACCGTACCCAAAAAGTCCACCCACCCACCCCACAACAAATACTATACTAACCCACCACAAACAGACCCGAATAACAACAAAATACTCCTACCCACCCACCAAATCCACCAAATCCACCACCACCTCCTCCTCCTCCAAATCAAAACCCACCCCCACCCCCACCCCCACCCCAACCTCCGAACCAACCACCTCGAAACCAACCGAAACCCCCGCAACCCTAACCCTGAAAACCTACCACGCAACCAGCGGCATCTGCCTCAAATACCGCACGAACAAAGCCGCTGAAATCGGCCGGTTGATTGCTGGACTGGGGAAGCTCGCGAGTGGGGCGCCGGTCGTGGAGACTGTTGCCGCTGCGACTGCGGCGGGGACGGCTACGCAGGTGCAGGGGGGCGATGTGGAGATGGTAGATGTGTCGGGGGCTGCGGCTGCGGCTGGGACGGCGGCTGGGACGGGGACGGGGCAGGGGAAGGGGGGTGCGCAGGGTGCGGGAACGGGAGGGGGAAAGGGGAAGAAGAAGGGGAAGGGGAAGCGGTAGTTTTTGGTTTTGGTTTTGTTGGTTCGAGTTTTGGGATGGTGGAGGGTGCATTATATGCATTTATTTTTTCCACGTGGGGGTTATTTTCTGTTTATTTATCTATTTTTTTTTTTTTTTTTTTGCTATGTGGCTGTTTTAGAGTTGGCTTGATAATTATGAGATATGTGTGCACCCGTACAGATATGCAGATATAGACTAGATTTACGAAGGATGCGATGGTATGGTGTGCCCAGCGGAAGAAGGCATCCATCTAATCCAATCCAACATGCCTAAAATGTGTTTAAGTTATCTGCTTTACCAATCAATCAAACACGACAACCAGCTCCGTCTCGCGAGAGAAAAGTATTAAGATAATAAGCTCATCTTCATTCCTAACAACGATACATATACACAACGTCGGTGGATAGATCACTCTCAACTCCACCTATCCATCCATCCCTTTAGGTCTTCTTTTTTTGTTTCCAATTACTCGTACTTTCAACGATAATATTGATCACAGCAAGACTAACAATGCAGACGCAAACAGACAAAGGAAAAATAGAAACAGGACCAGAGAGATATAAATAACGCCGTAACCCATACATGGAATGATGTCATGAAATCAATAATAACCCGAGGTAGGAGAGGGGCAGGAGTAGGAAAACATAGGAAAATGCGTATCAAGAGGGAAGATTGCGGACAGAACCGAGAAGAATATGCTGAAAGCCACACATACTAGTACAGGCGCGCCTAGTGTACAGATAGGCTGGCAAAGGGTATCCGAAGTGGGCAATGATGAAAGATAAGCTGGACTGGGGGATGCGCAGTCCGAAGAAGTCGAATAAAGGTGGAAGGGTATAAACGTCGCAGACGTGCAATGCAGAAAAGGACAGGTTCTATCCAACAGAAAAACAATGAAGCGACACGCTTAAAAGTCTTCATCAAAGTTGAATGCACCTCCGTTCTCGATCTGCTCTTCGGTTTGTTCGACAGCAGCCTCCTTCTTCGTGCTTGCCATGACACCAGCCTTCTGGTAATCACCAACGCGCTTCTCGAAGAAGTTGGTCTTGCCAGCAAGAGAGATGTTGTCCATGAAGTCGAATGGGTTGGTGGAGTTGTAGAATTTCTTGTTGCCCAAAGCGACAAGGAGTCTGTCAGCGACGAATTCAATATACTGGCACATGAGCTTGGCGTTCATTCCGAGAAGAGCGCAGGGCAGAGCGTCCGTAAGGAACTCCTGCTCAATGCAGACGGCTTCGGTGATGATATCCTGGACGGCTTGGGGACTGGGGCGGTGGCGGAGGTGAGAGAAGAGGAGGCAGGCAAAGTCAGTATGAAGACCCTCGTCACGGGAAATAAGCTCATTCGAGAATGTGAGGCCGGGCATGAGACCCCGCTTCTTTAGCCAGAAAATAGAAGCGAAAGAGCCGCTGAAGAAGATGCCTTCGACGGCAGCAAAGGCGACGAGACGTTGGGCAAAAGTCGACTCCTTATCTTGGATCCATCGAATGGCCCAATCGGCCTTCTTACGGATGCAAGGGACTGGGACGCGCGTCAGTGAATACATTATTTGTGGGATGAGAGATGGGGCAACATACTGGTCTCAATCGCGTCGAACAGATAGGTTCTCTGTTTTGGTTCCTTGATGTATGTGTCGATGAGGAGAGAGTAAGTCTCGGAGTGAATGTTTTCCATCATGATCTGGAATCCATAGAAGCAACGGGCCTCGGGGACCTGAACCTCTCCGCTGAATCGCTCAACCAAGTTCTCGTTGACGATACCGTCCGACGCGGCGAAGAACGCCAAGACATGAGAGATGAAAAACCGCTCGTCATCATTGAGTCTATTATTCCAGTCGTGAAGATCCTTCGAGAGATCGATTTCCTCTGCAGTCCAGAAGGACGCCTCTGCTTTCTTGTACATTTGCCAGATCTGTTGCACAAAAGAGGAAAACACGTTAGTTCCGTGTCGTGTCGTGAAAACACTTTACGCGTGACGCGTCGAAGGGGCTGGGAGCATACCTCATGATATCTGAGGGGGAAGAGAACAAATCTGTTGGGGTTCTCCTGGAGCAATGGCTCATCTGCCTCTAGGTCCTTGATGCCAGCCGCAACCTTCTTCTCTTCTACGGGCTTGTTTGTTTCGTATTTCTCGAGGAGTTTGGCGTCGAGGATGATGGGCTTGGGGATGATGGGGGTATTCTCCTTGCCCGTAGGCTCGAAGCTGAGCTTTTTGGCAGGCGAGTCGGTCATCTTGAGGTTCTCAAGAGAGGATGCAGTCTGTATTAGGACGTGTTAGCTGGAGTCGTGCCCGAGACGCGTCGAGGAGGGGAGCTGGCGGGGAGAGCTGGGAGCATACCTGTTTCGAGGGAGTGACTTGGGCAGCCATTGCAGCGTGTAGTGTGAAGCTGTGAAGAGACAATTGAGAGAGAGGGGAGACAATCGTGGCGTGGATGGTATAGAGCTGAGGTGGAGGAAACAACAAGAGACGTGAATGGCAAATCTGCGTAGAAATACTCTGCGTGTAGCCGCGCTAAGTCACGGGACCACGCGAGCCGGCGCGACTTCTCCAGCAAAGGTTACGTAAACGCGCCGCTGCACGTGACAGGGCTGACCCCGATCGCCGATTGATTAGATTGATAACGCGTCAACATCAACATCAACATCAACATCACTTTGAATGATGAATGATGACACTGCAATCTAAATTCATACTATATTAATCACTAAGATTCTTGTCGACATATACAAGATACAGCACAAATAAACCAGCATGTGGAAATAGATCATGAAACTAATGCTGTCCTCCCTGCACACGCTGGAGGAAGCGTCTCCGCCTGTATCCTCGCTGCGTGATATTGAAGCCGCTGGGCGCAGCAATTGGCCCTGTTCCAGTCGCTGTGGCGCTTGGCCAAGAGATGCTTGTTCCATTGCTGGAACCCCCAACCAATGCCGCCGGGTCCTGGAAGACGCGGACATATTTGACGCGCCAGAACGCGTTCGCGAATTCGGCTGGATTGTTCTGCACAAATTCATTACATGTCGCTGCTCTGGAAGCGCAGCTGCTGGTGGACCAGACATTACCAGCCCAGTCGCCGCAAAATGTTGTATCGAAAACCTATGTCACAGGCGTGGGTTAGCTCGTGGCTTTACAGCAGCGAAAGAGGACTGGAAGTGAGACGAGGGAAACCCTACAATATTCTGCTGTCTGATGTGAGCGGCAATATCACATGCCCCCTGGAACTGCGCAGCCGGCTTCGGCCATGATGCGGGGTTGGGAGTGCCCGTTTCGATATCGGCTGGGATAGCACCACGCGGGAAGAACCAGATGGTGACAGCCGCCGCGTTTATTTCGGTGGCATAAACCCCACCTGTAATTGCGTTAAACCCGGCGCCGTATGATGCCGGATCAGAAGACGCAATGCCGCAGCCAGCGTTGGCAGCCTGTCCCGGGGCGTTGACGTCACAGTTGGACGTCTTGATCGTGCCTGTGAATCCGCCATTATCGGTGATACTGCACCCAGAACTTGTGTGCAGGGCCATTGCATTGGTGGTTTGATCGTGGACACCCTCGAGGATGTCGACTTCGCCGTTGTTTGGCCAATTCGGGCCAAAGGTCCAGCTGGAGAGTGGCCTTATTAGCTGCTTCTGTTCCCGGATGAAGAGGCGCTTAAAAAGAATAGCTTGGCTCTACTTACAATGCAGGCCATGTGCCGCAGATCCCGCCAGGCATGTGCTCGATATTTGTGATTATCAGACCGGTATCATAGGCCTTGTTGGAGCTGACACGGACGCTATCGCGTCCTCTTCCAGAAGCGACGCTAGTGCTATCGACGCCCATATAGATGATATTGTTCGCTGTGGAAGCTAGCCCTCTGGCTTCAGCAGTGGCTTGGTCAAGGTAGTTAACATAGCCGTGTGTGGGATCATCGCCCTGATATGTTATGTTGTCAGAATATTCTCCCTTTGAGTGACTCTAGCTAATTGATACTATCTTAGGTATACTCACCGAAAAAAAGGAGAACTGCTGGAAGAAGTTCGAAGGGTTATAGTCATCCACGAGAGTGTATGCTGCATAGGAGAAGCCAAAAAGACTGTTCATACAGAGAAGGGTATACAAATGCATATTGAATATTTGATCTGCCAGCGATCATAGAAGAGAACAGAGGAGACACAGGAGTAAAACAACGATATTTACAATAATATAATATATACAGTCAGAAGGGAAGTGGTGGGTTACAGAAGAGAGTGAAACAGACCATAACTAACTGGGAGATATGCCACTCTTATATCCCCCAAACACAACACACCTAATCCATCAGCTTGAGGGGCAAGGAAGAGGGGGCGAGTAGCTATCGAATGACCAGCATACTGCAAAAGTTGCAGAAACCTGGCCCATCTTCCAGGCAGTGGATCCACGTTCTCTGCACATGGCCAGTGTCATCTCTATACGTGAAAACATCGCAACCAAATTATCCCTACAACTTGTTCAGTTAGGAGCGGGAGATGGACACAAAACGAGAAAGCCAAGACGGGGAGGTCGGGATTAACAAGAGACCTTTCAGACAAAAGTATGCTGGCAATGACGGAAAAAGTACCATGATTGCCACCGAACAAGCATTCCTCATATCATCTCCGAAATCACTCTTCCATACAAGGGTTAGGACCCCTCCTTCATCTGGACCAGTAAGATCGACGTACGGCCCCTTTCTAGGCAGGTCACAGTTTGCATGATTTCCATCGACAGGGGAAGGATAAATTTAGTCTCTTATGACCTGGGGAGAAGAAACCCTTTTAAGGGTTTTAACCTGACACCGGACCTTTGGTGCATGGATGGGGGTAACTTGCGTGATAATGAAACCCGGGGCAAGGGGATGTTTCGAGAAAGTATCCCCGGCGGCTAGGTGTGTAGATGCAACGTTCAGGAGGGATTGCTTCGAGAATGGATGCCCAACGATAGTATAATATGACCCCTGCCACATGACGGCTGGGGTAGCATGGTCACTCGGGATGTCAGAACAAAAGGGAGAGACTGGAGCGAGAGAGGGAGAGCTGGAGACCACCATCCCGAAAGTAAAAATGACCTGAGAAACCTCGTCATGGGGCTTTTCAATTCCGCTGGCCCTCGTCAAAATACCACGGGCTCGTGCTTTTCGTTCATAACTACTAAGTTACGCCAGGGCTCTGAGGCGATCTCCAACCGCCCAGACCACGTTTATCCTGCAGGAACACGGAGCTTAATTTAACCCAAGCGTTTCTGATCAGTGATCGCCCAACAAAGCCAGCTAGGCCGGTTTCACTTCGATCAAAACACGACAAATAACAATCGTGGATAAGGGATAGTACGATGGGATGGGGATGTTGAGTTCAATCCAAATCGGGAAAAATCAGTTAGGGCTTGAGAGTCTCGAAGCATGACGGGTGGGGCCATCTCCGCCTCCCAAAATCGGCCCGGGATCGGCGCGCCCGCTCGGAACCAGATGCCGCAGCTCCAAGTTTTACCGTTTTGCGGCTCGGAGCATTGGAGTGTAACCAGGAGTTTTTCTTTTGTTGGTTTATCTGGGTCCTGATCCTTCATCAGTAGACACAAAACCAAGAACGACGCGAAATTTTGTGACGATGCGCTGCTGTGGGGAAAGGTGCTAACCGTCTATATCTCCCTTGGCAGACCACATTTCACCACGGACGTGGGACTGCGCGCATGGACGGCATCTTTTATCTCCCCAGGACCAATTCGAGATGCGCCGGGATGGATGTGTATAAGACCCTTCCGTTATGTTATGCGCATTGACCATGTTTCTTAACGACACCATATGCGAAACAGTCTGTTCTCCGCCCGATTCAACACGTTTACCATGTCGGGTGGTGTTTAACATCCAAATGCGCGTAACTGTTATGCTTATTTCTCTGCATGCTTTTTGGTTTATCTTGCTAGTTATGGTTAGGTGTGAAACGGCGTTTGAAGATCTGGAAGGGGGAAGTGTGCTTGTTGGGACGGAAGAAAAGGTACCAGGGCTCGTCTTGTTGACATCTTGTGGCTACAATGGTAGCGCATGATATCCGCCCTCGAACTCAAAGATGTTGATAGAGAACCTTGTAAAATCAGCATGATAAATGATATAATTCATATTATTTATATAAGAATGGATAGAGTCAGCAAAGCTGGCCGAAAACCTGCGCTAAGAATAGGAAAAAAACAAGAGACCCCAAAAAATCTAAAAGTCTAAATATGATATCACATCGTCCGAATATTTCCGCAAAATGGCAACAAGATATATAATTATAACGCCGGACATATCGCAAAATCCTTTTCCAAGAGTTATTGAAGTTGGTTCAGAGGAAGATGGTTAAATGCCGTGTTGTATTGGTGGAGAAGGCGGTCCGTCGAACGGGTGGTTCTTGTAGGGAAAGAGAGAGACATTGTGGTCTCGGGTATATATGGTCGTTATATCTTTTCTCGAAGTCCATCGGGTAGAATGCGGTCCTCTACTCTTCTTATGAGTTTATTCGTTTGTTCGGCCAAACTCAGGGTCAATATCTAAATTAGGGGGTTGATGTATGAGCGAAAAAACCCGAAAGTGTAGTCTTTTAAGGGTAATGGACGGAAACGTACAGTATGAGGTAGGATACGTGCTAGATGTGCAAAGTATCCCTTATATATAGCAAGGATGCCCTCTTTGGCAATCGTCTTGTACAAACAGTCGAAAACACCCTTATAGAGATTTCCAGTTTGATTATACATTCGCGACATGATCGTATCTGGACATAGTATTAGCAAAACTGTTTATCAACAATGCGGACTGTCCACACATACCAGGTGGATGCATGACGCAACAAACAACAAAACCACTGCAGGCACTGCTAGCCAAATGCAAAGCAGGTCCGTCCTCCATTCCAAGATGTTTTATCAACCGTCGTTTCGCGAAGAAGTATGTAGGTAGCTGTACAGAGCTGCCAAATCCAGTACGGACCATCGCAGCGGTAACGCCCCGATAGAGACCCTTCACACCCTCACCACGGTGGATTTGCCGCAGACCATCGAACGAATTTTTGTACTGATGTTGCGTACCCACGGGGAGGAATGGAGAATATGATTGTAATCGTGTCTTCACCAGGAAGAACGGAGATCCAGCGGCGGCACCCAAAAGACCAGAAGCAGCTCCGGAAAAGACATTAATGCCGAGGGATTGCTTGGTGGTATCGTTGTAAATAGCATCGGTCATTGCTCCACGGATAGGCTCGTAAAAGCCTAGACGGCAACCGTTAAGGAGGACTTGGTAAACGAACTAAGATCCGCCAGCGCGTGTTAGTTCCGGCAGCCCCCTGGAAAGAAATAAGAGAACCAGAACATACTGCAGACCCAATGCCCCTGAAAAGACCACGCGGCCCTTCATTCTGTAGAATGACTTTGACGCCGTGGAAGGCGCCCTTGTATTTCCGCACAGCCTCCTGCTTCGCCTGAAGCTCCCCCTGTAATTGTAGACTTCACATTCTGCGTTAACACAACATATTGCCAGGGAGCCGGCAGTTGGGGCTGGGCCTACCGGATCTTAACGGTCTCGAAACTGTGTGTAACCGTCACCGCACCACATGCTGCTAAACCCCCAGCAATAAACGCCCTGTAATGCAAAGCGCCGGTCAGAGAAGTGTCTTTCCCGCAGTGGCTGGAACTGTGCTTACCCCGTCGTCGTTGACATATTGGCTGCCTGTCTGTCTTCCTGGCGGCTGGGAACGGGGAATGCGGAGAGTTAAAGAACGAACTCGCAAACGGACAAAGAGCTCAGAGAGTTGGATAAAGGACAGAAGCAACCCGCACCAAAGGACGTAACTCGTAATGAAGGAAGAAGGAGAAGCCAGGAAGAGTCAGAAGAGCATGATGAGTCTCAACGGTGCGGGCTGAATCCTTTTTGTTCGCGAGTCGTCGCTCCGAGCTCAGCTCCCTTGATTTGTGATGCTCAGCGCCGAGAGCCTCCGATCATCGGCAGTCGGCAGCTGCGGCCGGAGCAAGGTTTATCCGCGACGCTATCCACGACCACCAAATCAAGAACGCGACGGTTGAGCTGTTCAAGCTCCCAACCACCCCACCAGCCGCTCCTCAGGGGCCCGTATAGCTAACTCTACCCATCCATTGAGCTATTCGAAAACTCGACCTTTGCAAAGCTGGTCGGTACCTTGTTTGCCCACATCACACAATGGCTGAGGCTGTCGCTCCACCCCCGCAGCCTGCAGCGAAGGTGTCGGAGATAATCAAGAATTACCGGGCTTCAAAGGTAGGGAGAGGCAATGCCTGCTCTAGTCTGTCAGGTGAATGCAAAATATTAATCTCCTTTCTCCCTCAGGCCTTTCGCGGAACCGCCAAACCAGATCCCCATGCTTCCAATTTTATTACATCCTTGGACTTTGACGACCAGGGTGACTATTTGGTAGCGGCCGGGGATGACGAGGCAATACAGGTGTTTGATATAAAGGAAGGAAAATTGACCAAGACTGTCCCAAGCAAGAAATACGGTGTGCATTTGGCAAAGTTCACGCATCATTCGCGGCAAATTCTCCATGCAAGTACAAAGGTCGATAGTAAGTTCCTCCGTCTATTTGTATTTCGCGCGAATTTGTCTCTAACTTGAACGTGTAGATTCATTGCGCCTTTTAGACCTCCATAATGAAAGCTATCTGCGATACTTTTCCGGCCACACAGACAAAGTCACATCTCTAGGTCTCTCTCCAGGAAGCGATGCGTTTTTATCCTGCTCCAAAGATGATACCGTCGCGCTGTGGGATCTAAACTCAAGAAATGCCCAAGGAAAACTCAAGCTAGCTACGCCTTATCTCGCCACTTTTGACCCATCTGGCTCTGTTATAGCAATTGCGTCCCAAGCGACATCATCCGTTCTTCTTTACGATTTCAGAAACTACGATAAAGCTCCGTTTGCAACCTTTGATCTTGCGCCACATGAGGATAGATATACACCCTCCACAAGGGGGAGAGCTTGGACGCGCTTGGAGTTTTCTAACGACGGCAAGCATCTTCTTGTTGGAACGGACTACCATGGACACTTTCTTTTGGACGCCTTTGAGGGAGACATTAAAGCATTTTTGGTTGGTAAAAATGGCGCCACAGGGCGTGCAGCTCCAGTTTCTACCACAGGAAAGCCCCTCGGACAAGGCGATGTTTGCTTTACTCCTGATGGACGCTATGTACTAGGGGGTGCTGGGGATCAACCTGATACCTTGGTATGGGACACGCAACAGCCCCCGGAAATGAGCTTATTCCTTAAGCCTGCCTTCCGCCTACCATATCGGGGGCGATCTGCCATTGTTCAAGCCAACCCGAGGTATAACATGTTCGCAACGGCAGACAGGGACGTCGTTTTCTGGCTCCCGGATGACAACGCCAAACCTGCCGACAAGTGAGGTGCATTTCGCCCTGTTATTTTCCACTACGGGTATGGATCGAAAAATTGAACAATTGCTGGCTTCTTCCGCGAGCCAACTTGGTCCTTGGTGTTCATTCGCCTTGCTGGGTACCTGCCCCTACAACCACAGACCGGAGTCTAACATTTGGCCAGTGCAAGGGTAATAGGAACGTTGAGGTATCATTCTTTTTGTATTTCCAGGTGTTCGTTTGCTATATACCCCTGAAGATATCGGGTGGCATTCAGGGCTTCCTGTTGCTGTCCTTGCCGACCAGACTCCTTGCGGTATCGCACACCCAAACCAACGGCCCTGCCAAATCGTCATCTCCGTTTCTGTTTTCCTCAACGAGGACCTCGATTTGTTTCGCCACCGTCCGATTGCTTGATATCGTCATGAGACAAGTTACCCAACCATACAGAAAGACGCTCCTGTTGATGTCGCTTAGCTGGCTCGCAACTATCTGGGCAGGGCCTGTCAGACGACCATCTTTCCAGCCACTCTCAATCTCGACCTGAGCATCGACAACTTTGATAGGAAGGTTCCAGTCCAATGGAACGCTGTGGTCTGATAATTCCTGAAACTGCGATACTATATCCTCTCTCGGAAGGGGTTTATCCATTTGACCCATGATCAGTTTGGTTCTTGTCCTCTCCGTGGGAGTACCAATCGTGTCGACAATTTCATTCATTCTCTTAGCGGCTTCTTGAGTGCACACTAGATGTCTGTTGCCCATGGCCGGCCAAAGTTCAGACGGTACCAACGGTTGTTTCGTTTCGAGTTCAATTTGCCGGCGAATCGCGCGATGATGGCTTGGTGACGGATCAATATGATGATAGTGTGATAAATCGGAAACGAGGGCTAGGAGCAGCGTGCAGTCGACATTTAATGTCGAAGTCATATGCGGATGAGGATCCGGTAGTAATACAGGAAGGAGGTCTTCCAATGGCTTGGGTGGCTGATGGCCGTTGGTTCCATTGGAAGTCGACGCGTGTTCCGTCCCATCTTCTGGATCTGCACCGCATTCTACTATGACCCCTACCTTCCGAATCTCTTTGATAATGGCGTCGATCTCGTGTGTTTTCCCTTCGATGATTTTGGGAAGCACGAAACGTATCCGGGGGTGCCTATATCTAACCCTGACCAGCTCTGCGGCTTTTTTCATGTCCATAGCAAGCCTTACCAATTCAATCTCATCTTCATCATCGTCACCGCTGTCGTCATTTTGCAATCTGTACGGTTCTTCAGCATCTTCGCTGCCACCATTCTCAGAGCCCGAATCATAGCCCATTTCCCAACCCCTCTTGGCCAACTCGAACAGTAGCCTGCTAGGTGTGATAGTAGACACTTTAACCCATTCCTCCCCATTATCAGCCACTATATCCACGAGCACACTCCTTTTCTGCAGGTCAGACTTTGCTTGATCATCGACCACTTTGCTCTCGTCCCCAGAAACTTGTAGTCCGTGTAGCGAGCGCGTGATATCACTATCCGCCGCCTGCCCTATCCCACCTCCACCAGAAACAGGCCTCTTAGATTTATACCAGTAAAACCGCTTGCTGAACGCAACCAGCCCCGTACACTCCGTCTTCCCCACCTTCCACACAGCCGAGTAGAATGGTAGATTCGACGACCGCAACGAATGTAGTACCCGCACCTCCGCCTCATCTAGCTCCCCGTCATCATCCTCGTTGTTGTTACTCTCAGCCCCCGTTCCGTCCCCATCAACCGGAGTGGCCGTTTTCGCAGCCTGCTCGGCCAATTTCTCCAGCGATTTCAGCTCCGATTGCACGAAGGACTTGAACTGGCGGAGTTCGACGAGGTTGGGCTTTTCGAGGGAGGCGAGGTGGGATTGGAGGAATGTTAGTTCGGAGAGGAGTGTGGTGCATTCGGAGAGGAGGGAGGAGGCGAGGGCTTTGCTGGTTTGTGCTTGTGGTTGTGGTTGTGGTTGCGGCGGGGTATGGGTTGGGTGCGTGGACATTGTCGGGATCGCGCGGGGGCGATTGAGGGGTCTTTTTAGTCTGGGAGGCTGCGGAAGGGATAGGGAAATGAGTGGACGAGGAGGAGAGGATTTTGATGGCAAGATACGCAGAGAGAGAATGAGTGGTGGTGGTGAGTCAGAAATGTTTGTTGTATGGGGGGTCGAATCGATCAAGGGAGGGGGTGGGTGATTACATAAGCGTGGGGGGCAGCATCGGAGCTTTAGCCTCTATCTGACCTCCAACTTCTCTTCACTCTCCCCTGGTATCACGAACCACCCAACTTTCCACACTGGATTGATTGCACAAGTTTAGCTCATTAGACTACTCATTAGGCTACATTAAGCTCGCAAACTGGTGCCCTTGTTTTGCTATGGAATAGCTGGTTCCTAAGCTTGAATAACCCTCCTCCCTTTCCAACTTGAATCTTCAGGGGACGATAGGCACCAATAATTTTTTGATTGCGAGTGTTTTTTGAAAAGGGCTAACATACGCTAGAGAATTCCGAATATTAGGCTGACCTAGCATAAGGAGCCTATCGACATAGAACTTTGGTTCATACTCTTCCTCTCACCCCATACAATCCAACCGCTTCCCCTATAAAAAAATATGGAGTGATTACACGACCTACTCACTCGAGAACCTCCTAAGGATCAAATCGGCAGCCTATATATTATTGTTAGAAGGATGACGAGAGTCTCATGGTTTAGCGGGACGCTTACCTTTTCTCCAATTGCATAAGCCGTCGAGGACGTATGAGTTCCCGGAAGGATAGTCAGCACCGAGTTGTCCGCCACACTCAGTCCTTCCACACCATGAACTCTCAGATCTGCTCCAACTACGTAACCTAGCTCCTGTGGGCCTATAGATGCAGTGCCAACCGGGTGGCCAGTGGTGGGCGATATCGCTCCTCGAAGCCATGCCTTCGCTGCATCCTCGACTGTTGTCTCCTCGGTGGGTTCGAAAGGAACAACTTCACCCCCTGGAGACACTTCCACGGGACCAAGCGATTCAACCATGGCCTCGGTGCCATGAAAATACCGGCTAAACTTGAACATCTCTACCAGCAGGTCAAGGTCCACAGGATTGGACAGTGTCCGATAGTCAACAACCGGCTCAACATCACCTCGACCATTCCAGTCGTCTTCAGGGTCTAGCATTACGGTGCCTCGGGATAGTGGCTTAAGGTGTACGATACTCTGGCCTGGCCGTCCCGAGAAGAGAGATTCGATCACTGCAGAGTTGGTGCTGTTGTATTGCCGCAGAAGAGCCCTGAGTTGTGATTTGTATCCTTCGAGATAAGTGCTGTCTACTCCGTCGGGAAGATGTGCAGCCGGATCCTGTTCAAGCACTGCTGCGATAATCTCCTGGGACCTGTTTGAAAACACCGAGAGGGGAAGGAAAGCGCCGCTGTTGACATTGGCAGAATATGGTCCTAGCCTGAATTAGTATCTAGGGCTTATAAAAGGCCATAGGGCCAACTGTACCACTCCTATCTTTCTCCCAGGCGACCAGGGACTCATTCGCGAAGGTCTCGTTGGTATAAAGGGTGTTGGGATTTGGCCATGCATCCTTCGTGACTGCTTCGAAGTTAGCCAGTGCTTGCTACGACGAAGGTCATACGCACAGTTGAATGCCACAGCCCAATTTATATGGTCTTGCAAATTCAGCCCAACTCCGGGGAGGTCGACTTTAACTTCTACTCCTGCAGCTTCCAACACGGCTGTGGGCCCGATGCCACTCCGCTGCAAAACCTGCGGTGTATGGAATGTACCCGCGGAAACCACCACTTCTTTGGTGACGCCGATCGTACGGGGCCCCTCCTCTTCATCTATCTCACCATCACGAGGTGTGATGACGACCCCTTTTGCTGCCCATGGCCTTGCCTCGGAGTCTGATTCACCGACGACTACACGGGTCCCCCGATATCCGGCAAGGAGATGGTAGTTCTCCCGTGGACCGAGGTCTTCGTAATGCCCAAGCATGGAATATGACCGTGTTCTTGTTGAAGGGTCAATTGAATTTGGAATCCAAAAGACACCCACTGCGTGGCCGTCTGCGCCTTCCACAGGAAACTCGACTCCAGGGACAGATTTGTAGGCCTCCCAAACCCGCACTGAGATACGATCAGACGTGATATTTGGAAGTCTTGGAGAACAACAGGACGTCACTTACAGGTGGTCTCCCACTGGAATGCCGGGAAACTGGAATGAATGAGTGTCTCCCCACCGTATGCCGCCTCCTCGTCACTAGTCATCCCATAATCTTCAACCATTTTCTCAGTGGGAGGGTGGAAAGTAACGCTCTTTTTAAAGGACGGTAGCAGATTTTCCCAACCCCATTCATTTGCATATTCCTCCGGCTCCTCTCTATCTTCGCCTGCCGTCGCCCATACAATAGCGTCATAGTCCTCGGCTGACCCCCGGTCGAAAAGCATACCATTGACAGCCGAACTACCTCCCACGACAGCTCCGCATGGTACCTGCTTGGTTTCGCCGTCCATAAATTCCTGCGGCGTGGAGGTCATGTTATAAAAGCGGGTAGCGCCGGAATGCTCCTCCACAGGAGGATTATTAGGATCCTGAGGTCCTAGATGAGTAATGGAAGTAGAATGATCTAGATAACCATATTCGATGACCAACACGGTATCTAAGGAGTGGTTAATCATACAAACCAACATAAAACCAAGCCACTGGAGACCTATTCTACTTACTCTCTCCGCTCTCGCTGAGACGGTCGGCCACCGTGAGGCCAGCAGTGCCACCACCCACGATGATGAAGTCATATTCATCCAGCAAGTCATCTTGCCTCTTGATGACGGTCGCATATCTTGCATGAAGCGGAGCGCCATGCACCAGCTCCAGCAACAACCAGGAGCAGAAAAGAGCAACAACAGAACGAGCCATGTTCTTCATTGGCCGGTAGAGCGTAAAGGCAAACAAGCTCGATTTGAGGAATCAGATACTAACGCCAAAGAATTATTTTTAATGGGCTGGTGTCCTCCTTTTTGTACTGGGCCATATTTTTCCCAGCAGGGGATCAAAAGGCCGCACGCAACGGGCAATAAGGAATAATAAATTAAATGCACAGTCCGGGGTAAAAGAAATCGTACAAAACAGGCACCCATATCCCTTCCATTCCTCCACCCATCACCTTGCCGACTTTGCGCAAAGTGATATGCCGACTCCGCCCATTTCGGCCATATATTACATATCACGTACTCCCAATTGACTTTACAAGGGGAATGCCGAGAACGGCATTGCTGAGCGCCCGGACCAGCGCGTGGCAGGATAGATTAAAAGCCTGGGGAATATCCACCCATCCGAATGGAGGGGCATCAGCTCTTCGGCTGGGATATACCTGGCCGTAAATCGACTCCGCGGAGAGATATTTTCAAAAATCCAAGCCAGAATCCCGGTCGACCTGGCTAAGTTACTAATGCGTTTTCGGCTTCGGGCCGGCAATGAAGTAAGATGTAGCGGGCCGTGCCTGTCCAGATTGGTAGGTCTATCATTCTCTTGGGGGGCCTGGGCTTCTAATGCATGGTTACATGGAGAGAAAATAAAACACTAAAGTCTGACTGCAGGTTATAAATTGGCTAGAACCATAAATTAATACCCCCCCTTGCAAGGAACTTGACTTTGAATTAATAACAGAGCTGGTGGGATTAAGGGCCTGTTCAGTACAAGAATGTTTTTCATTATTTTTCATCCTCTGAGAATGAAAAACACACACTAGGCTTTAAAAATGGATTTCATCCCACTATTATGAATGAAAATGGATGAGTGTTCAGTGCAGCAGCTGTTATTCATAATTTATAACACTAGATAACACTGTAGTGTGTTTAATAACAGTTTTAAGATTTAATGGCATAAAAAGTGATGATATTTTACCTATATAGGAAAGGTTAGTAGATTTTTACATGGCTCCAGAGATCAGGCCTCTGAGTAAGATTTTACTGTGCACTCATAAGATCTCATGTTTTTTTAACATTTTTTTGTGCTCTATTACTCACTACTCACTACCCTTCTGAAGCACATCATAGCTAGTAACAATCAGAGCATTAAGTAATAATATGAGGATGAGGTTGAATGGGCAGATCAACAGTTAGTAAGGAAAATACTTATTATTATAATAACTATAGTCACACAGTACATATTAATAGGTCTTCAGAGTATATATATAGACCATCTTTATGATGCTTGATTCATAATGGCCCTGCTTGATCTAAATAATTATAGCTAGTAGGTTAAAAATATAATGAGAATGTCATTGAATATAGTGTTAAAACTTATTGAATGGCTCAGATTAAATATAGATCTCACTAAATCTACAAAATTAAATACTATAAGTATTAAATAGAAGGTATTTATATTTCTATATGTTATTACTCAGGGAGTTTCCTACTGAAATACTGTAGAGATGTTTCAACATTTAATTATAACTATTTCAATGTTAATATATAGTCATTAAATTGAATGAGGGAATACTAACCAGTTTTAATAGAATATTTTATGAAGTTATTAAGATCTTATATATCTTATATGAATATATTATTCATCTTTCTGGGGAGGATTATAGTAAGAAAGTATTGAGTCACAACTCAACCTACTAATCATTCTTTAAAGATACTATAGGTATATTAGATGAAACTCATCTACTTATCTTAATTCCTCAGAGAGATCAGTTAGTATGGTAGAATTAAAAGAAATGAATCTTATAGAATCTATTTGTAGTATATAATTTTAAGTTCAACTTTATATATATATATATAAGAATGGAAGGATCTGCTCATAACTCTTAAGTGCTTAATTTTATAAAGAATAAGAATGATTTTGGTGCACTACTCAGCTGTTATTTTCTTATAGATGCAGGATATTCATAGAGGAATCTATTAATACTATTCTTATATTTTAGTATATAATATCACCTGAAGGAGTAGGCCACAGCTAATATAAGACCTAAAAATACTAAAGAACTATTTAATCTCTACCATGCAAGTCTTCAGAGTGCAGTTGAACAAATATTTAGTATATTTAAATGTTAATTCTATATATATAATCACATCAGAGATGAATATAGTAAGAGAATATAGATTGATCTAATATACATATTAGTAGCCCTTCATAACTTCATGAATTAGCATGAGGAAATGAATAAAGATATATAGAATAATAAGAAGGAGAAGACATCAAGTCTTCTTCAACTACCTATAAGATATTATAAGGAGTTGTTAGGAGATATAGTAGGAAATTATATAATTCAGAAAAGAGATGAGATTACAAATTAAATGTGGGAGGCATATAAGATGTATGTTGATGTAAGGGAAATGATGTAGGTGCAGATAAAGAGATAGAGTAATAAGTGTAGATATAGAAGTATAAGACTTAGTAAGATTTTTCACTATTTTACTTCTTTATCAGGTTGATGTTCAAAATATATATATATAAAAATAAAGGAGTAAGGAAAAATATTGAGAAATTTTGATTAAATTATAAAAATAGTGAAATTCACATGTAATGAAACATCACCACTTTTTATGTGAGAAGGTTAAGTTGCCAAGGCTGGATACAGTGATCTGATTGGCTATAAAAATACAGAATGATATTTTATACTATTAAAATAGAAATATATTACCACTTTATAATTTAATAAATGGGAAGTATGTCAGAATATAAAGAACTTTTATTAAAAGATATCTATTTAACACACATAAAGTGGCTGTAGAACTCACTTAGTAAATATGCTACACACTAAAGATCTTTCTTACTTATTACTCTTATATAATTCCTTCTATCTTCTATTTTTTACTTTATTACTCATTACTCTCACTCAGTTTCTTCCTTAATAATCAAGGTGTTTCATTACCCAGTCAATTCAATTTTATTTAAAATAATATTCATATAGTTTTAGATACACATAAATATTTCCTAGCTCATATAAGGCCTTCAGTACTGAGATATAATAAGTATAAGGTATATAGTCTCCTTCCTCTCTCTATACAGCAGAAAGTAACTCTATTATCTTCTTAAGAAATAAATTTATCACACATTTAGTATCATCCTTTCAGCTAACCTTTACAGATTCTACTAATCTATTACCTAGGCTGATAATACTCATTGCTAGATTACTACTCTAAATATATTTTACCTTTAAAAATGAACTGTTTGATAGCTGCTTTCTCAGTACTAAAGATGAAGACTAAGCTAGTCTAAGAGAGAAAAATATAACTATACTGAAATTTATAAGCTTATTATTCTTCTCTTCATTAATTCTGAGTATCCATCATTAAATATCTATATAACTTGTTGTAAGTTCTCCTGTTGTAAGCTTACTCTTAAGTAGCTATTTAATCTAATTAATATATGGAAGCTCACTATTATAGAATTTCTACATTTTAGGGTATTTTTCAAAATATTCATTCATAATCTTAGAATTATTAATAAATATACTTCTCATATCATTAAATAACTACTTAGATATTTAATTTTTATGCTGGTTCTATAGTTACTAGTTCTACTTCATACATCTAAAGTAGTTATTAAGGTAGTTTTTAGTCATCTCTAATAAAAATATATACTATATGGCTGTCACAGCTAACTACTATTTAGCTGCTTTGAAGCTACTATTATTCATTGTAAGACTGTCACACTATACTGTTAATAGGCCATCTAATAGAGCCTCTTCCATCTATGACTGCCATGTAATCTTCAGTGTCTTAGAAGCTTTATTACTATGCTGACTGGAGACTGTGGGCTGCATCAACTGTGCAGGCTGTGTTGACTGTGCAGGCTGCATCAACTATGCAGGCTGTGTCAACTATGCAGGCTGTGTTGACTATGTGAGCTGCACAGGCAGGAGGTCATCATCTGATAGATCTCATTCCAACCCTGGTATAGAAAAGTCAGTGGGCAGCATATTTACCATATTTACTATTCAATTAGAGAGGTATTAAGTGGGTTAAGTCCCATGGGGCTCTGTATCATCACTAGATAGAATATATTGAAAATCTGACATGTTTTTCTGTTTATAATGAGTAAAATTGAGAAAATGGATGAAGATGATTGAATTCTTCCCATTGCAACACAGTTTTTAACCCCAGATTCTAGTATTAATCTAGCATAGTGCTGGTAGAGGTGAAAATCTATGCTATTTAACACTATTACATGCTAATATAGTGTGTATGAGATTATGCCCCACTGTGGATGAAAAATCCATTATTTGCACTGAACAGGCCCTAAGTGCCATATCAAGCAAGCAGCCTTTGTCAGGATGGATTTGCAATAACTAGTTAACTGATAATGACAGGGAAATCCCTTCTATCAAGCTTACATGGGTATGTAAATATGATATGATCATAGTGTGGTTTCCCTCATCCTCCCCTGTGATGCAATTGTTTTGGTGAATTTTCCACCACTGTTTTTGTATGTACATCTAGATTGAGAAGTATTAATTGCCGCTGGTAAATGAGTCTCAGCCAGCCAGCCAGTTTGGATGATGGTTATGAGCCAGCCACTCAAAGGAGGAAGCCAGGGGTAGGCGAGGCAGCATGGTTACGCAGGCACGGACAATTGACTCTTCAGAACCAGATGATTATCAGTCGCTTTCCAGGACCCCTGACTTATATCCGGTTCTAATTATTTACTGAATGATTGGCGTAAAAGGGAGGTATTTAGGTAAAGTATGCGTAGAACAGCCATTGGTCTGCCCTCTAGTTTTAGAAGGGTTGCTGCTGTCTTTGGAATATGACCATTCTTATTTTAGTAAGGGCACTGATAACATTTTATCTTTCATCTGGATGTGTATCAATGGCCACAAGCTGCAAATATGGTTTTATATTTTACGCTCATGATCAAAAGTTGGGGGATTGAGATGCTAGCCAGCTTGCATGAGATGATGATCAAAGATTAGCTGTAGGTAATGTATCAGGTAAGAGGAGTCAAAAACAAGGTTTGAATCATGATCCATATTTTGCTTGTGGCTAGAGGCAGAGGAAACCAGTCGTACATCACCTAGTCTATGAATGAACCTTGGGCTAGGATGCTGATAATAGAAGAACCAAAAAGTACAGTATATTAGGACAGTAAAACAAGAAGGGATGAAGAATGAAAAAGGTAAAAGCCAGATAGATAGATCCCTTTGAATAAAAACGCCCCAATAGTCAAAAGGGAAGAAAAAAGAAAACGAAAAAGAGAAAGAGAAAATTGGGAACCAGAATACAAAAAACCGGGAAAGCATACAAGTGAGGTCATAAAGTAAAGCAAGGGGGGAAGAGACTACAAAAAATCAAGAAATCCAAGCTCATCAATCCTCTGAAAAATTAATCATCCTTATGCATAAGCCGTTTTCTTTCAGTTGAATTTCGGGGTGATTCATCCTCGTCAGACCATCTGTCTCCGTCTTCTCCAACTGCGAAGATAGTCTCGCCATCAAGAGACGGCCGGTTTTGCTGTTGCGACGGCGCCATTGGCTTTGGTGCAACTGGGGACAGATCCCGCTCAGGGCGGCCTGGGCCCATCTCATGGCCTTCTTCCTCGTCAAATGAGCTGGCAAAGGAGTGGATCTCGAACCCGTCGTCTTCTTGAGCAAGCTATGAAGGAGGTTAGACATAGATTATATAATGGATAGGGGTTATTCTAAGCGTACCTCATCACTCATTGCGAATCGCCTGTTGTTCGCTGTCGGCCTCCACAAATATGCGACAAACGCAATATCGAACAGGTAGACGATGTTGAGCCAGCCATCCAAAACAAACCATCTCGACTTCCAGTGGTCCGGCACAAAATCGGCAGCACTTCGGCTGGCGAACACGAACGAGTTGATGAAAAAGAATCCGAAAATGACGATGATGCTGCCTAGTATGCACCACCAGAGCTTTTTATACATCAAAGCTTTGACCTTTTGCTTCCTGTCAATCAGATCTTTCATCGTGGCGCTCAGCGAGTTTAGTGTCCAAACATAGAAGGCCGTTAGTGTGCCTGCAAGGGGAAGGATGACAAGTAAAACCAAGGGCCCTGCGCTATCAGGCGTGATAGAAAGACTGGCAACAGCGTAGATGACGCCAAATACAAAGTGGGCAATGGCGAGGAACCGGACGTAGACCATGGTGCGGCCGAGGGAAGGTTTCACGACACCATAGCCCATGCAAACGATGAGAAGCAAGAAGAAGGAGAAGGAGTTTCGACCAGCATTGAGGATAGCGACGATAACCATAAGTACTTTCTGGAGTGCATTTGCACCATGACGATTTTGATAATCTGAAAATATGTTAGATGGGAAGTCACTGGGCGTGGAAGTACGACTGACCATAAAAGCCCCATGTCATAAGCTGTTCAACAATAAGGAATACGATAATAGCGGTAATATAATTCTGAACGGGCACTTCATGGATATTAGCAAGAGAGCTCATAGGGGAAAGGGAAGGAAATGAAGCAATGAACTCACAAATATCATGGCGATTTTGTACGTATAAGAATGCCCAAAACCTAAAACTGTTAGTTTTCGAACCGGCAATAGATTCCATCCTAAGGGGAAACATACACCCCAATCACGGCATAGACAATCGTGAGAGCCCCGTAGAACGGGAGCTTCGCAATCTGCGGAGCTGGAAGCTCTCCATACGCATTCCGGAACGACACCACCCCCTTATAATCCTGTTCGGAGAAGCCATACGTGAGGACGCAATAGAACCCGGTACGCGGTACGGCGTAATTGATGGGCTTAGGGTCATTTAGATGGATGGCGGTCGAGACAATGGGCGATTTCGATTTCCCCTCGGCATCTTCACTGAGAATAAAAGCACCCAATTGTTCCTGCGTACAAAGTCCGGCGTCGATAGTGTCTTGGTCACATATTTGTTCTTTTCGAATCTGGTATGAATTAGTCTTTGAACGAAACTGCATAGGTGATATAGTAGGCCTGCCTGTTCCGTATCACCATCCCGGTATCGCCTAATTAATTCTTCGTCCTTCCATTCAAATATTACCAAGCTCACGAGGGGGTCTGTTTCCTTCTTTTCACCCTTTTCAAGTGTAACTAGTATAAACGGATCCTGATCTCCTCCCCATGACTTCCGGCCGTACATTCCGGAGCACTGTTGTCGGTGGGCTTCATCTTGTTTCTAAAACAAAAATAAAGTATCAGCATTATAAAGTTATCTGATAACAGGAGTCCGTACTTACTAGTTCCACATCATTAGCGAGCACCCCCGTTGCAAGTAAGCCCGATATGAAAAGGGAGCCGAGTAATCCCTTCATTGTGGTTAGGAGCGGAAGCTACCGCAAGCGGCACGAGTTGAGACCAGCTTTCAGCGTTGAACTGATGACGGAAATGAGAATATCGTGTGCCCGGTTACCTGAGTAGTGCCGGGACATGGGGTATATATATTGAGCTTTGACGGGAATGTTGCGAACTGCTCGTTCGTGAAACTCGGAATGGCAAAGTGGTCGTAAGGTTGGATAGTAGGCGCCTCGCGTCCTTGTCTGGGAGCCGCATTAGCCGCTGATGGACCGGTCACGTGACGCTTCGCAACCGCCCGCCAAATGACGTCGGGCCAGGAAAAAAAATAGCCGCCGTCTCATGGATACCCCTCAATATTCGAACAAATTCAAGCATTCATTTCCTTGACCGTATATTTTGTTATTTATTATATACTACACTGCAGCACGATGGTAGCAACCCCTGTGAGCGTCTGCACCAACTGCCAGACGGAACCCCCCGCCGTGAATGCTCGGAAAAAGCACCTCTGCAAGTAGGTTCACTCACCACCCCTTACTCTCGCGCAGTACCTGACAGCATTCCCCAGAGAATGTTTTATGATGTTCATAGGCTCGAAAGTCTTGCGGCGCATGGACAGATATCGGCCGCGAAATGTCCCCAAAGACAAACAGATAAAATTGCTTTTGCCCCTCTCATTCGGAGTTTCGTCGTTCACCCTGCTTCATGTCCTCGATCGCCATCTAGAGCGGCAGGCAGCAAACAGCCTGGGGCGCCGTTCCTATAATCTCCATGTCTTGAACGTTGAAACCTCTGCGCAGCCCGATAGCCATAGACTCGAGCAAGTCCGCGAAACATACCCACTACACACCTATTCTCAAGTTCCCTTACACTCGATATTTCGCTATGACACGGCCATCAAGGAGGTTATATCCGAATATGCAGGCTCAGAATTTATAGACGACGACTCAAAAAGCGATCAAGAGCGTCTAGACAATTTCCGCTCATCCCTTTCCTCAGCGACATCACGCGCGGACATCGACGGGATATTGCGCATGCGGCTAATCGTCGCCGTTGCAAGAGAGCAGCAATGCGAAGGAATATTATGGGGCGACTCAGATAGCCGGCTGGCCTCGAAAGCCCTCGCAGGCGTTGCCAAGGGCCGTGGCTTCTCTGTACCCTGGGAAGTCTGC
The DNA here is from genome assembly GCA_032988465.1 of Onygenales sp. PD_10. Taxonomy (NCBI): domain Eukaryota; kingdom Fungi; phylum Ascomycota; class Eurotiomycetes; order Onygenales; species Onygenales sp. PD_10. The sequence continues at coordinate 134,884 of JANTQH010000016.1, forward strand.
GATGGCATGTCGCCCTGGGGCATCCAGTTCAATTTCCCGCTACGCGACCTCTTCAAGTCCGAACTCGCCTCGTACGCCTCAGTGGGTCTTCCCAAATCACTTGTTGACACCGACTCCGATACGCCTCGCTCGATGGATAACATGTCGAACAAGAACATGTCAATCGAGGACGTCATGTCCCATTACGTCGCGACTCAGGGCGAAAAGTACCCCGGTGTGATGGCGAATATTGTGCGGACGATTGATAAACTGCAAGCCCCGCCTCTGTCGTCGTCGGGGGATGGATCTAAGTGTTTATTGTGTGGTATGCCGGTAGATAAGAGCGGGGAGGAGGATCCTGCTACGCTCGGTGGGATGGGGACTTCACAGTATGTGTTGGAGGATACCGACCGGCCACCTGTGACTAGCACGATGTGTTATGGGTGTGCGAGGTCACGGTTGGATCTTAAAAGTTCACCACCACTTGCTTCGACCTGATTTATTGATTTATGCCGTGTTGGGTTGTTTTTTGATGAAACCGTGTTGCCCTCCCGGGTATCGAACGGCTCAACTACCGGTTTTGGAAGCAGAACCGTAACGAGGGGATTCTGGCACGTGTGCATCTTGCTTTCTGTTACGTCAGGGGGGGAGAGGGCCGGGAGAATAATGCTGGTTATCGGGAGGTCTTCCTATATATACCCAACCTCACCAGAATCAAAGGATGCCCCCAATTGAGCCGCAGACACCTTGATCATCTGTGAAACTGGTCATCGTTCATTCTTCCATTAACAATCTGGAGAAATTTTCGAAGAGGAGAATGATAACCGTGCGTGCCACGGATAGTCCCCCAACTTCCGACCTCTATAATAATATGTCATCTGTATGCGAGGGAGTAGAGAGTGGCACTCGTCTTTCAATATTCGATTGACGCTGTTCAAGGAATACGTATACGAAGTTTGCTAGAGTTTCCTTTGTACATTTTCCTGAGCCAACAAACAACAGCCCCCCCCCCAAAAAACACTCTCTCCTTGATCCTGACAAACATCCATAAATGAAGCGAGAGGTGAAATATTTTCTTTTGCATGTGTATTTGAAAGGTTAATTAAGGGTATATTACATGGATATTAATAGATAGATATTAAAATCAGATTTTGCAAAAAAGGAAAAGAAACAAATAGCCCATTCAGATTTCCCATCCGCGCCAAGAACGCTAATGCAATGAGTTATACAGAAACGAAGAAGTAAAAGAAAGAAAGAGAAGAAAAAAAGATGCTTGAAAAATTTACACCCTCCCCATCTCTAAATCCGGCTCCCTCTGCCTCCCAGAACGTGGCGGCCCGCCAGCTCGGGGTGGATAACTTCTAGGCGGAGGGTTCCTAGTCTGCGAGTGTCCCGTATGCACCCGCGCAGGCTGTGGTCGCGCCGGCGAATCATGTCGTGGTGGTGTGGGATTGCGTTCAGACCCACCGCTATTCGATCCCCTGGCGGGACTGGTGTCGGTCTGGCGTGTATGCAATGGTAGGCCGGTACGTTTTAGATTTTCCTCACCGCGCTGCTTGAGGAATTTCTCTAGTATGACAGCGTTTCTAGTATTGCATTTGTACATAGCATCTGCAAGATCACCGACGAAGGGGATCAGGCCGACGAAGAAGTCGATGACGATGTTGAAGATCATGCGCATGCGGATGCTGTTTGGGAGGCTGCCATCGACTTTGTTGCAGCTGGCGACGACCATGAGGGCTAGGAACATGTCGAGGACGTCGCCGATTCTGTAATGGGATATGTTAGTTATGTGACTTGGGTTTTTTCCTTTGTCTTTTGTGGCAATAGGGTGAGGGGAGTTCGTACGCTGGAACTATGCCAATAACGCTGCTCCATCCGAAGCGTATCCCGCAGAAGTTGAAGAGGCAGAGGTCCAACCGATACGCCCGTCTCTTCACCTTGGTGAGAACTTTGGCATCATGGGCTGATATTCCCTCCGGTGCGGCCTTGCGCTTCTTCTTGGTAGTTGGGCGCCCGAGGAGGTTCGTAGCGGGGACGGTTTCAAAATAGGGGTCCTAGAGGCATGGTCAGCTTTGGGTAAACTGGTATTGGGGACCATGAGCTCTGGGGAGACTCACTTCTTGTCCAAATCGATTTTCAGCAGACTCCTTGAGTAACTTTTTGGACACTGCGGCTGCCACCTGTGCTGCCATTGTAGATATTATGGGGTATATTCAAGAGATATTCAAGAGATATTCAAGAGATGTGCAAGTGTACTAGTATGGTTGAAGACTCGATATGGGGATGTATGGACAAATGGAAAGACACAGGGTTGAAGAACCAGGAACAGAGGAAGAAAATACACAGCAGAGAATAAGAGGACGAAGGAGGGATCCGACTTTAAGTATGCAACTAATAATGCTTCAGAAAAACATGAAAGCCAGCTGGTTTGCCAGGACTGATGTAGGTATTTGGAGGAGATTCCCGCTGCGACGGGGCGACCAGTGACGAGCTAGCGGTCTTTGAGCGGGCGTGTGTTTTGAAACAGCAACAGGGGAGTTCTTTGAAACGGCGTGGGCTATTTGTAGACAAAGCTGCTAGTCCGCTGCCATACACCAGTTGGGGGCTGCCATCGTGCTGGTGAAGCTGTTTGTTGTTTGTTGTCGGCGGTAAAAAAGTCCAGAGCAGGTTGGCTAGTGTTTCTGGCGGTAACCCACGTCATAGCTGCGTGTGGGCAATACGTGCCTGATACATACCAATCTTACCGTATCTATTCAGCACGTGATCCAGCCACATGTGGCGGTGCAGCCCCATTCGCCACACTTGCCCCAGCCAATCAGCGGCCGTCTGTGCGGACTGCCAGCTCGGCCTCAACCGAATCGCTGTGTTGATTCCGCCAAATCTTCGCAGACTTCACTCCCTCCAGCCGCCGCATCTGCCATTCACACCCGCTGTTTACTGCCATCTCCGCGTCTTTCACCGGCCCAGCTGAGCCTTTCCCTATCTCCGCCTCCTTTGGCGCCCCGACCTTCTGCCGGCTCCTTCTTGTCGATATCGAATCCCACCCACCCCCTGCTTGCCCACTGGCCGTTGACACCCGTCGACCATCATCTGTAGTACGCGATTGTGGGCGCGATCACAGGCTTTACAGGCTCTATTGTTTGTAGTGCCATGCACCAGTGTAGTACCAGCCATGGCAGAACCAAAAATGCGTCTGGAAGATTGTGCGTATAACATGGCCGCAATTTGCTGGAGTTGCAAGGCTGTATTGATCATTTGCGCTAACGATATCGCTTCTGTCTATAGGGCTGGATGACCTATGTGTACGGTTTATCATAAATCTCCCGCGAGAAGAGCTGGAATCTGTTGAGCGTATATGTTTCCAAGTTGAGGAGGCACAATGGTTTTACGAGGACTTCATCCGTCCTCTGGATCCCAACCTCCCCTCTCTAAGCTTGCGCGCGTTCGCCCTGCGCATCTTCCAGCATTGCCCGCTGATGTCGCAATGGTCCCATTACCATCATTCAACTGCCTTTTCCGAGTTCCTCGCGTATAAAACTCGAGTACCTGTTCGCGGCGCGATTTTACTGAACCAGGATATGGACGAAGTTGTCCTGGTTAAGGGATGGAAAAAGAATGCTAATTGGAGTTTCCCTCGCGGTAAAATCAATAAAGACGAGAAAGATTTGGACTGCGCGATCCGGGAGGTTTACGAAGAAACAGGATTCGATATTAAGGAAGCCGGGCTCGTAAAGGACGAGAAGAAGATGAAGTATATTGAAATCCCCATGCGTGAACAGAATATGCGACTGTACGTTCTCCGAGGGGTTCGAATGGATACCAATTTTGAACCTCGGACAAGAAAGGAGATCAGCAAGATTCAGTGGTACAAGCTGTCGGAGCTTCCAACCCTCAAGAAAAGCAAGCAAAACGAAACCGATGGGCACAACCTTTCCAACAAGTTCTACATGGTGGCTCCGTTTCTTGTCCCTCTGAAAAAATGGATCGCGCAGCAAAAGCGAGCCGATCTTGCTGCGGCACAGAACCTGAATTCTAATGGAGATGGTCTTCTGGTAGAAGAATCCGAGGGCCTTGCTGGTAACGAGTCGCCTCCCAAAGATGTTGCTAGTGAAGTTCAACGTCCCAGTGATTTGCCCGAGGTATCTATGGTTGATAACCCTTCAGATCACTTGAAGAGACTACTGAATATCAACAACTCATCCTCCTTCCCCGAAGTGTCGCCTCAGAATCAACCCCAGTTGCCAAACCCCGATTTATCAAAAGGGAGTGCGCTTTTGGCTTTGTTGCGAAAGGGGTCGGACCCTGGCATTAGCCAGGCACCCCAGCCAACTTCAACACCCTCAGTCCAGTCGTTATTCCCTACGAAGGACATGCAGACACCTTCACTGAATACCTCGCAGCATACCTCCATTCCTCAATCTAACTTCACCCAGCCACCGGTTCCTCATCACCCTAGTTTCCCTCCAATGAGAGCTGGCCCAGGCATACCTATGAACCAACCCCCGTTCAGGCCTATGCCTCATCCTGGGCAGGCTGGTCACTATCCTCCACCTCATTTCCCATACCCTCCTGGGCATCCTTTCCACCAGCGCCAACCACCGCCACACAGCACCCCACGAGAATTTCCTCATCTAGCTTTCCCCAAACCTCCTCCTGGTTCCTATCCTCAGATGCAGCAATCAAGGTTCTCTAACCTTCCCCCCCAGCCTTTGGGAGCCTCGACTCCGACAGCACCCGGGCCACGGCCTAGCTTCACGACCAATTTGCCACAGAGAAACACGCCTGCGCCCTATCAGCGCACTGGCGACCCTGAATTTGCTCAAACCCCTCTATTCCCAAACCTCCACGCCCCTTCTGTTCCTCCAGCTAGCAAACTACCTCCACCAAAACTTACAAGCCACTCTCTGGCACTTCTCAACTTTTTCAAAGACGGGGATATCAAGAAGACGGATACCACTAAACCGGAATCCATGCCGCAACCAAAAGCAGAACAACCAACTACAAAAGGTCCATCCCAACACCGGGATAACCTTCTAGACCTTTTGAAAAAGTCACCAGCTGGAACTGCCGCGCCCGCATCGGCCCATTCGGTCCCCCCTGGACACGCGGAGCTGGCTGCGCGACCAAGTCCTACTTTAAACACTGCGAATATTCACGCACCTGGAGCATCCGCCAATCTCAAACAGAAAGTGCAGATACAGTCTAGGAAGACTCCTGATAAGAATGCTAGCACTTCAGCAACAGTATCGGGGCCATTGAATATGCCTCAGTTTGAAGCAATCGCAAAATCTGTCCCGAAAAGATATCCCAGCCAGGGGCCACGCAATGCCGTTAAGAAGGAGGCCATACCTCCTAAAACAAACTTTGTTATTCTGCCGCGTCCTAGTTCTGCTTCGAAGAAAGAAGCTTCTCCACCACCGGCCCCTAAAGCGCCCGAAGTGCCTGTCTCGCCCCCGAGAAGAAATGTCCGTATTTCTGAGATCACAAAACCGTTTCAACCCAAGATCCTTCGCCGTCCCGCCAAAGAAGATTTTGAAGCGTCGCTTCCAACTGGTACTGTGGCGGTCAGTTCATTTTCTCTGCCTGGAAAGGACGCTGGTTCCGAGCGTCAGCGAGGGCAACCGGTGGAAGCGAATTATAATCGTCGTCCTAGTCAAACAACCCAACAAAAGGAGACGCTACTATCTCTTTTCGGAAAATCTCCAACGTCGCCTGCGCTACAATCGACTGAAATTAAGCGGCCTTCTTCCCCTGCGTCAAAATCCCCCCCGCGTTCGGATGTTATAAGTCCTCTTTCGGCGCCCTCTCCACAACCCACGGCATCAAAACCCGAACCAGTCTCATTATCAAGTGTTGGAAGCGTCTCTCCCGTCGCTGGAAGCGATGCGCAGAAGGGTGGTCAGACGTCGCCTATTGACAAGGCATTTCTGCTTGGTTATTTGGACGGAGTTGCAAAGGGCAAGCGATGATTGTTATGTAGCGTTATCTACTGTCTGAATGATTGGTCTTCCCTTTTTGTCACTGGTGATTTTTTATGGCTTGAAGCAATGATGCATTTGCAAATGGAGCTTGAATTTCTTGGTTTGACATGACTTATTATGCATTATATACTGTTTAGTAGCGTATTTAGGTACTATGAGAGATGGAATGGGAATTCATCTTTTCTACCAAAAATAGCCGTTATTGTTTTTTCTCTCTCTTTCGCTATGCTCGGTCTCGAACGATGTTTGTATGGGCATTATTCTGCCACTTCACACCGCTCCATGTTTATTAATCCAGCTGCTCTACGGGCTTCCTATCCTCAACTCCATCGAGCGTTTGATATCTGTACAGCACCTCTTTCAAAATGCCTCCCCACGTCCCTTTCAACTCGATATGTAGACGCTGTCGAGCCCCGACGAAACGGCAATTCTCCACCTCCCGAAACCACCGCCAACAATCTCTCCCATCCCTCCCTCCTCTCGCCGGCTACGCAAGCCTTCCGACCCGCGCCCTCATCTCCATCTCCGGCCGCGACAGCACAAATTTCCTCCAAGGCCTTGTGACCCAGAATCTCCTCGCCCCTCCAAACACCGTCGCCCCACAAACTGGCTTTTACGCTGCATTTCTCAATGCGCTGGGCCGCGTCCTGAACGATGTCTTCATCTACCCAGCTCCGCCCAACGGAGAACAATCCGGCACCTCCCCCTCCTCCTCGTCCGACCCCGCCTATCTCATCGAAGTAGACAAGAACGAAGTCCCCAACCTCCTCAAGCATCTAAAGAAGCACAAGCTCCGTTCAAAATTCACATTACGCGCTCTAGACGACGGCGAACTCAGCGTCTTCGCCCTGTGGAACGAAGAGGACGCGGGCCTGTTTTCCGAATACAACTTCGAGCTAGAGAACGGGCAATCGCCACCGTTTACATGCACAGACCCACGCGCACCGGGGTTTGGGTTCCGCTTTCTCGCGCCGGAGAGCGTCGTGAATGAACGGCCCATCATGCCCGGTGACCGGGTGGATTTCGCAACATATAACCTGCGCCGGATCCTGCACGGGGTGCCGGAGGGCCAGACGGAGATTGTGAGGGAATCGGCGCTGCCGATGGATAGTAACATGGACGTTATGCGTGGGATCGATTTTCATAAGGGGTGCTATTTGGGACAGGAGTTGACGATTCGGACGCATCATCGCGGCGTCGTGAGGAAGCGGATTTTGCCTGTGCAGATTTATGGTGTGGATGAGAAGATGCCGTTGGCTGATACACCGGTTTATCACGCTGATACCACGCTGGCGCTGCCGCCCGCTGGGACGAATATATCGAAAGCTGGCCCGAGGAAGGGCCGTAGTGCGGGGAAGTTTTTGTCTGGTGTGGGCAATATTGGGCTTGCGCTGTGTCGGTTGGAGCTGATGACGGATATCAGGTTGACGGATGAGCCGCCGCAGTATAACCCCGAGCAGGAGTTTAAGGTATCGTGGGAGGCGGATGCGGAGGGCGCTGATGGGAAGGCTGGCGAGGTGAAGGTCAAGGCGTTGGTTCCGCCGTGGACGAAGGATTATATTACTACTGGGGGAGCGAGAGGGCAGTCGATATCGTCGGCGCCAAAGAGCAATGAGGAGCTTGCCGCTGAGATGGAGAAGCTCAGTGCTCAGGTCGAGGAGTTGGAGAAGCGGCGGGATAGTTAAGCTGATTCTTATTTATTGGCTTCTTAAGCTGTAAATCTTTTTGGGCGTTACAGTTCTTATTGCATTGTCGCCTGCAGGGTTAGGGGAGGAATAGTGATATCCACCACTCATGTATTTATATTAACAGACCTATTAGGAAGGATGAATAGGAGATTGAAACATCTGTATTCGCAATGGGTATCTCTAGATCAAAAAAATTGTACTGTACAAATGACTCACGAAAGGAGACGAATTTAAAGACTCCTTATAAATCCCCCTTCTGCTACAGCCGGGTTCATATCGTCGTGTCGTCATCACTTCATACCCCGGGACTTATAATTTATCCCCATCAGCGGCCGCGGCCGCTTCATCTTCTTTCTGAATTTGTTCCTCTAACCTCCTCCGTTCGGCATTCTTCAGCCGAATTAGGGTGAGCTCTTCTAAGCTGGGACTATTGGGCCCAAGGCCACCATTCTTCGTTCCAGGAGAGCCTTTTGGAGTATTGAAGCTTGCTGACGAAAAGGAGGCGAACGAGGGTGCTTTTTTCGTTCCGCTTTCTTCCTTCTGAGGCGCGGATGACGCTGGGGTATTCAAGCCCGGGAAGCTGAATTTATCTCTTGGTCTTGTAGTGGATATCGGCGTAGACGGTGAGGATGATGATGGTGTATCTTGGGTATGTGGAGAAGGAGATGATGGTCGAGGGAGTAGCTCAGGTTCCTTATTCGAGGCCCAGAACACAGATTCAATGACATCCCACTCTTTTCCCTTCTGCCTCTTGTGATCCTCCACTGCAGCATGGGCACCAACAATAGAGGCGAAAACAACGACACCAGTCGCCATCGTCTTCTTCTCCCGCCTCTCGCCTACCCGCTGCCTCTTATCCTTCAAAGTAAACGAGCTCTCCACCTTTCCAAACGTAGAGAAAAGCGCCTCAAGACGATCCTTATCAAGCTCCAACCCCTCCCCCTCCCGCGCCCAGCGTACTTTAACCGTCCTCTCAATTTCCGGAACCGCAGTACCCCCAACATTCTCCCGCCGTGTTCTATTTTCCCGCTGTGCCGCCCTCTCTCTCGCTTCCTTCTCCTGCTCCAGCCGTTCCTCCTCCTCCAGCACCTCCCTCTTCAACAACTCCTCCTTCTCCCGCCTCCTCCTCTTCCCATCCTCCGCCAACCGCCTAATCTCCCGCTCCAACCTCGCCTCCGCATCATCATCAACACCACCACCAACACCCCCCGCCGCAGGCCCCGCCGCCCCCGCCCACGACCTCTTCACCCCCCGCTCCCTCGCCTCCAAATCCTCCTTCATCTTCCTCCTAACCCCCTCCAACATCTCATTCTCCCTCTTCTTCCTCTCCCTCGCTTCGCGCGCATTGTCGTAGAGCTGCCGTATCGACGGGTCAGAGAGCACATCATATGCGATCTGGAGGAGATGGAACTTGTCAATGTCCGCGGGCGTCGGGTTGGCAATTTTATCCGGGTGGTATTTTAGGGCTGTGCGCCGGTATGCGCGGCGTATTTCGGCCTCCGCGGCCGCCGGGGAGAGGCTTAGGAGGCCGTAGAAGTCGTGGGAGGAGGCGGCGTGGGATTTTAGGTCGTCGGAGGGCGCCATGGTGGCGGGGCGGGTTGGGAGAGATGGGACGGTGGGGGAGGTTGGGCGTATTAAGGAGAGCTAGAGATGATATATGGAGTATTATCTGGTTGTTAATAGGACCCTCGTGTGGAAGTTCGTGGTTGATGTGGTTTGTCTTGTCTATCGTGGTTCTTGGGATTATTTGGTTGAAGGAAGCTTGCTGAAAGTGGCCACTCTTGGCGCCGCTTTTGCTTGTAACCACGTGATATCAACTTTGCCCTCCAGTCCAGCCAGGAATTACTCCCACCTGTAAACCATCCATCATCAATCCCTTTGGCGTTTTCATCTGTAATTTAGTTTTTGGAATTAATTGCTGCATATTGGCTCACATTGTCCTAGCTGGGTAGTTTAGCATAGTTACAGCGCGTTGAGATTTAGATTGCAATGTCATCATGATTAGTAGTACTCTGAGCAAAACATTTGGCACCTAAAATGTATGGACATTGGCTGCTGGCTTGGAGGGGGTCATCTTAAGAGCATATGGGTTTGAGTTTGTATATTGAATTGTAGAAACAGATCAGTATTTTTCCCTTCCAATAATGTTCATATTTATGTGGTATGTTGAAATAAGTCTTGTTCCCTTACTATTGTCGGTTAAACTCTACCTTTATCTACGCTGAAAATGGTTTGCTTCATTTTGGCAGTGGGTATTCGATTTAAATCTCCTTCAGCACCGTGATTTCTGTATTTTAACAGCTAAAAAGCATAGTACGTGAGACGCGATCCGAAGAATGACTCGATCTCGCGGTTCCGAAAATGTGGGGATGCCGATTTAAAGTTGCACGGGCCGATCGGGTGTTGCCGATCTCCCGAGCCCACCGGTTCCAGGCTTCCAGCTACGGAGCCCGGCTTCAGTCGGGACTCAATAGATATTATGAGCAATGCTTACTTTTATAACACCAGAGGATGAAGGGACTCCTTGGCATTAGTGAGCATGATCCCGTGTTTTAACCTCGCTTTCAGCATGCCTCTATCAGCAAAATGTCTATTTACTATGCAGCACTTCCAAATCCCTGCTATGATTATGTTTTCGTTTCATGATCGTCAAAAGGATAAAACTACGAAGTGGATTATTAGAAGCTGGAACGTTATGAATATCAGCTCTTGGTGTCCAGAAAATGATAAATATTCTCTCTATAAAGGAATTCCACATACTCCGTAATCGCGAAGCTAAGCTCTGGCAAATTCTATTCACCTGTTCAATAGGCCTTAGCGCGGATCTTTAATGGTGAAAAGGTGCTTTCGGATTTCAGTATAACACAACAAGCCTTGATACACCTCTCATTGGGGAGGTTATGGGGGGTTGTTGCCAATTCCAGGATCACAAAATTCAAATGTGCCACATCTGTCAAGCAATTATACTTCTTATAGTCATAGTTCAGCCCACCAATGCCTTACTTTGGATTCAAAAGGTGTCCTTCCCTACCAGTAACTACCTATGGACTGTCTGGCATGGGTAGGTTATCAGGGATACCGTGTTCTGGTTTTGCTGTTGGCAGACAACCCATCACCAAGATTAACATCACTTGTCTAGGCCAATTGCAAGTGTAATTACCGTTGGATTTGAGAAAGAGGTAATATAATGATTCTCACAAATTGTTGAGACCAAAATATCCAAAGAAATAGACTGAACCCCTGAAAGGGTCTTCCCAAGCCCAGGGTTCATGGGTTAATTCCCAGAGCAGTAGCTGAACATGATTTGCACGAGGCATTCATGTCAACCACAAACATGTTTTAATTTTTACTCCTGGGCTTGTAATCCAGCAATTGTTCAATGGTGCAGTCTCTCAAGCCTTGTCTGGTGGAGATGCCTCTCGGTAATTTTGTTTCGGAGCCGGGAAGTATTGCATTGCCCGTTACTATTGCTACACCAACTGTCCCTGGTCTACATACCTCACATATTAATATTGAGATCGGGCATTACATACCATACCCAGCGTGCCGAAATTATGCAGTGACTACGATGCTGCCGCTCACGGTGACCTGTGTCGTGGAGGAGATGGGGCAAGAGAGAATTGTAAATTTGAGATCAGGTAGATGAGGACTTGACATGTTTCATGATGTATCTACATTTGAAATACTGGAAATGGCTCCGTCTCCTGCTATTCGAACCACTATATCCGCCCTTTGTGTCCTGCCGTTGTCCCTATGGCCATCTACTACTGGAATCATTCTCGGTTCTTTCTTATTTTGCTACAGGTCGAATTGATATAATTTGGATTTATGGCCTATCCATTCAACGTCTCGGATTAAGGATATATTAAATTTATGAATTGTCGACAGATGTTCGGCGGCGCTTTTGTGGTCTGCCCGAATAGGAAATATATATTTCTCCGTGGATCCGGGGAACTTTGGACAACCTCTCTCTGCCTTTGCTGCCGGTCCCCACGACAACAGAACTTCAGATGCAATTGGTTTGAAAAGTCAGGGTCATCCATTTAACTAATAACACCGATTAGGCCATAATGACATCTAATTGGGACCGCAGCAGCCGATTCTGCCCCCCTTCACAGACTCAGTTGGCCCTCGCCTTGGCTATCGTGAAATCAAAACCCCCCAACGTCGCATTAAAAGGTTTGATTATTCACCGTCGGAAATTCAGCTAAGAACAAGGACTCAGCGACCATCTATAACTTCACTAACATCCTGACTCAGACCACATTCTCCAAACCCGACAACACATCCACAACGGCGGAAATCAACATTCCAACACGACAGAGGACAAACACCTGGACAGCATAACCTTCTGGCGGGAGGCATACGAAAAGTCGGAATCTGCACAAAGCAAGCTTCAGGATAGGATATACGAGTTGGAACAACGGAATGAAGCACTGACCCTCAGGGGGGAAGGGAAGAATTCCGCTGGAACGAATCCGTCAACCAAAAGGAAAAGCGATGGAGATCTTCCGACAACGGTGAGCCGTTCTCAGAAAAGGAGCAAGACTTCGAAGACGGGTAGATCGGCTACTTCTATGCCCCAGATGAAGGATCTCCTGGATGGAATGCCAGTTGAACTTGGATTCAAGGAGAGCTGTACGTCACTTTCGCTCCCAATCGCCATATGTACGAGATATACTGACATCACAAAAGCCACAGCTCCTTTCCTACGGCACTTTCATGGACTCCAAAAACAACTACATAAAAAAACCGACCCTGACGCGTTGGTATCGATCTCAGTGGGATTTTGCGAAGCGGCTGATATGTCGATTCGGACGGCACTACATTCCAAGGCCGATTCATCGATTAGAGCTACCACATTGCAGTCTTTAGCACCTGATATCCGACAAACTTTAAGGGGTTTGACGCAAAGCTGCCCTGTTATTTTGCGGGCCCTGAACAAACTATCCGATAATGACCAGAAATGCTCTGGCATTGGAGTGATAACTTACCATCTGGTGAAATTCTTCCAAAGAGCTTTAGACCATTTACACCAGTATGCTGTGTCAAAAGTTAAGGCGAAAGCGGCACAAGAAAAAGGTTCGAACAAAAAGTCGAAGCAGCGCTCCAGGACGAAGACGACGAAAACATCTGCGCCAAACTCCACAGGGAATGACACTGAAGAGGAGGAGGGAACTCTGAAAGCCTTCAGCCACTTGATAGCAACTATGATTCTGTCTCTCAATCCTATCAGACCGGAAGAGAACAACTTGCTAGAAGGGTTTCTATATGCCGTCCTCGAGCATGTCGGGAAAACGCTCTGCCTTTTTGTTTTCAAGGAGCTACACTCTAATCCGGCCCTCCGTTTAAACTCGGAAAAGCTACCTATGCCCGGAAACTTCAATGAGCTCAACCTCTGTGCAGACAAAATAGACATTGCCCAGCGAGCGGCGGGACTAGAAGCTAGACATCTCGTATGGATCCTCGAGCGGGCGATTGCATTTACGGATCAATTTGAAAAACCTCCGGCTATCCCCACATCCGGGGACTGGGGTCCGGCTGCGTCAAACAAGTCACCACCGGGTATACTCGAAAGCGTAAAAGTCAAGCTACAAAACACGTTGTTGAAGGGTATCTTTGGCGAGGAAGGCCGCGAATTCAATAATTCTTTGAAATTGCCAGAGATGCCGTCGTATTCGGTGGCGGATGGGGATCTTTCCCGCTGGTCATATGCTGATGCAGAAACGGACCCTTCCGAGTGGTTTACGCAGGAGATTTGGAGGTTGGTTGGTTGGGATGTTTTACTTAACCAGAAGTAATCGTAGTGGGGGGTTTATATCGTCTTTTCAAATTAAGGACCTATTTTTATGGGTCATATTCATATGGTGAGCGTCTCTCTTTATTAACCCCTATCTGCTCTGCGCCCTGACCCAGAGCCATCTATCTGTATTGAATTACTGAGCAAATGCTGATGTATTTCTATTGCAGATTTATTAAGACTTATATTTATAAAGCTACTGTATGACGGTGTTTATTCTTAAGGAAGTAAGATTAGACGACGGATATCTGTATCCACGCTCCTTTTATTTATACTCAACTATATATTCATAGCGTCGAATTTAAAGGCTTAATATCACCCATATCTCTTCCAAATCTATAACTAGCTTTCAAGATCGAGAATCCTGACGGCATTCCCACCCAAAATTGCCTTTGCATCTTCTGTATCAGGCCCAAATGCACCAGCGATTGCCTTCCTATTTGTCGTGACACTCAACCACTCCTCGTCCTTCCCATCAAGAGGAGGGAAGAATGGATGATCAGTTCCTGAAAAAAGAGAATATCAGCAACCCTGTGCAAATATATTTGAAGGTATGTCCCCAAAACTTACCGAACAGAACCCTATCAACCGACCCAGCCCCAAGCACGGCAGCCTTCAACCCCACCTCCCCATAAATAACAGCATCCAGATAAATATTCTCCTTCAACACATCCCAAATGCTCTTCTCAGGCCCAACAACATCACCCCCATTTACCGTAAATTTCCGCTCATGCGCAACACAACTCTCAATCCTCCCCGCCAAAAACGGCAGCGTCCCACCAGAATGCGCAAGCAAAATGCTCAATTTCGGAAACCTATCAAAGACACCAGCCAGATACATTCTCGCGACCGCAATGGTTGTCTCTAAGGGGAACCCCAGCGCGAGAGGGAGCACATGGCCATATCGTTCAGTAGCTTCCGCACCCCCAAACGCCTCATCGGGTAGTCCGTAGTGGGGATGGAGGAATATAATGGTCCCTGTGCTCTCCAGCGCAGCCCAGACCGGATCGAGAGCCGGGTCATCTAGGCCCTTTCCGAGTCCTGTAGTCCCCATAATTACTCCCCGAATATACTTCAATGTCTTGAGGCGCGAAATCTCATTCGCGACGATGTCTGCCGATGGGGCGCTGAGGGGTAGCGCGCCGAATGCAAAGAGTGAGTAATACTCGTTCAGCGCTAGTTTCTTCCCATCCACACTGCTGGCCTTTGCAGACTGCTCGGCACATATTTTCTCTAGATCATTGTTTATCTGCTCAGCCCAATGCGCGGCGTCTGACGGGGCCAGGAAATCCAGCCACGGGTTAGCGAGGGATATCACGCTAGTGGTAATGTTGTGCTTGCGCATGAAGGACAGTTTGAGGTTTATGTCTGAGTAGGTGGCATCGACGGGGCGGCCGCGTTTCTCTTTGGGCACGGAGGGGTTGTCATCTGAGGAGAGGATGATTAGGCGGGAGGGGGAGCCATCAGGGGGGTCGTAGATGTAGGGCACGGTGGTGCGGGAGCGGAGGAGGTTGAGGTATGTTTCTGGGTAGACGTGCGTATGGATGTCGACGATTGGGAAGGCGGGCATTGCTGATGATTCTGTCATGGTTGGAGAGGGGTTGTTTGGGGTGTCTTGGTGTGAGGAGGTTGGTTGTCAATAGAGGAGGGGGGGATATTCGGGGCAGCAATTGATAGACGTGGTGCTTTGGGAGATGTAGAACAGGCTAACTAGAAGAAGGGCGGATGTAGGGATATATTGTAGATTCGGTAATACGTAGGAAAAGAAAGACCTTATGAGGGTGACTATGTCGTGTAGAAGATATCGTGGGTAGGATGCAAAGTACTCCTATCTGTCCAGGCGCATTTCCAGTTAAATAGCACCTAAACCCCCCTAAGTCTAGTTAAGATAGGCGCCTACTTTTGGGCCTGACAGGCCCCACCATGGCTAGCAGGAACAGCGGGGTAAGTCCGCCATGTGGAGATAGCGGGGTATGTACTTGAGCCAGGCCGATAAGATAGGCGTGCCAAGAGGTATCATTGGACCAGGACGAGATAAGATTTGGCAGTTCGCGGTTTACGTCAACCAAGATCCCAGCATTATTGTTGATAGAGGACTGGGCAATACGAAAACCAGGCTATTTCTTAGTATTTCCGTGACCAGCGCATCTGCTATTGGCGAACAGCAAAGCAAGCTGCATCCCTTATCTCTGCGTCTGAAACGCCTTCCGTAGCGTAGTTATATATCGAGGGGACTGGTACATACATATGCTTTTTGGATGGTGGGCTGTTCCTATCCCGTGCTGCCTTGGATGTTGTCTGCCCCTCTTTCCAGTTGGGGCTCAGGGAATATTTATATACCCTAATATATTTCCAAGTTTGCTTCAAAAACACTCTGATCTCTTGACAAACCTTCCAACCTTGATTGGGGTAGTACTCGACCCCAATCAATCATAGCAAACCTTTTACCCCGCCCCCGCCTTATCGCCGTCCAAACTTTGCGGTAGTGCATCATCGCCGTAGGAGAGAGTAGGAGAGCGTCGCGAATCAAGCGTTGAAAACCATGGCTCCTCCAGTACAGGACTGCGATCCGACCTCTGTAGGGGTTGCTAAAGACGACCTTGTCATCCCAGTAACCACACCCCTTCCCACTCTATCAGTCTTAGTAGTGGTCCAAGTATGTTCCACTGACGATATCCATCATGTTCGTTTTCTAGGTAATCGACTTCGATCCCTATCTAAATGGCACTCCTGCAGAGAAGCATGCTGTTGGCATCTCATTAACCAATGCGTTCAAGACCTCCGGCTTCTTATATCTTAAGAACCATGGGATTCCGCCATCGGTAGTGAGGACGGTATTTAACACCTCTGCCGAATTCTTCGCGAGGCCGCAGCACGAAAAAGACGGTCTGGCATGGACTACACCGCAATCCAATAGGGGTTATGTGGCAAAGGGGCGCGAAAAGGTTACCCAGTCCTCCGATGCGGATGAAATCAAAAAACTGCGGGATACCGTACCGGACCTGAAAGAGAGTATGGAAATGGGGCGTGATGGCGTGGAAGGTTTGCCTAACCAGTGGCCTGACAAGTTGGACGATAGGGGCAAGGAATTCACAAGGACCATGCAGAACTTCTTCCAAACCTGCAAGGAACTCCATATCAAGCTGATGCGTGCCGTTGCTCTGGGCATGTGTCTCCCCGAACATTTCTTCGACGAGTTCACAAGTGGTGGAGATAACAATTTGCGACTCCTGCATTACCCTCCTGTCCCCAAGTCCGTATTTAAAGAAAATGTCGGCCAGGTCAGAGCGGGAGAGCATAGCGACTATGGCTCCCTCACGCTTTTGTTCCAAGATGCTCGTGGTGGACTGCAGGTGCGGTCTCCCAAGGATACGTTCATAGACGCAACCCCTATTGCCGACACCATCGTGATAAACGCCGGGGATCTGTTGGCTAGATGGTCGAATGATCATATCAAGAGCACCAGACATCGTGTTGTGGAACCACCTCCAGCTCCAGGTAGCGAGGACTCCGATTTCTATCCCGCAAGATATAGCATTGCCTGTTTCTGCAATCCAAACCACGAGAAATTCATCGAGGCGTTGCCAGGAACGTTCGGAGGCGATACGGGGGAGAAGAAGTATGAGGGCATCAACTGCGGTGACTATCTGGTTGGGAGATTGACGGCGACGTACAAATAAAGAAACGCGTTTTCCCCTTTCTATGAAGAGATCATTGAGCATACTGCTGTTTGTTGGCCGGTGGCGAGTCTTTATATCCTCCAGAAATTGTTTCGCTTGCTTGTTCACAGGATATCCCTGTCTGCCCTTCGCTGTTGGTTTTACCAGCATAGTATCTCTCAGCCTGGCGTTAGTTTGTTGGCATTCATGCTAAGCAAATTGAGACTCACTCCGTTTTCCGGACACCATAGCTTTGGTTATTTCACGATATATGGGTTGATGGTATAGCGTGGGACTCCCTTGAGCGAGTGAAATATGTCGTTCTAGAGCGGAATATCATCTTTTAACCCTTTGAATTTGCTGAGCCCAGTAGCACATGTAACTAGATTTCTAGGCCACATTTGCGGAAAATGCAATATCTCGACTTAGTCCTGGACATGTTCTGTCACGGTTATGCGGAGGAGAGATGCTTCCTGAAGAAATTGCTGTGGGGGAGTTAAATAAGCGAAGCCAACTTTTAGATAAAACGGCCCTAGTGATATTCAGGGGTTGTTCACAGACAAGCTTTTAAACGGGGTCATTTTCTACTCCGTAATTGAAGATGAAAAACTTCATTATTTTGACATTTTTGGTGGTCGGATTTCTGATTTATCGCCTTCATTATGGTCCACTAGTAGTGCCTCAACTGCTTCTAATATTTTTCCACCCCTGATCCAGTTGACTATTAATATAAATCTCATCTGTTTGATATTAATGCAATAAGTCAGACCGTTTCGTTTCATGCTTACCCCGACATGGGGCCCCGGTTTATACGGCCCGACGGCGGATGAAATGCGCTGATCCCGTCCGCAGAGGATATACGGGGTCGATTTGAGCTGCCTCCATTTGGCTAAAAGATATTTCGGCATCGGATAATGAGTCCTATTCGGGGTCTTCGGAGTTGTATGATAAAATGCTTAGAATTGCGATTTTCCGCTCCATATAATCCTCGAACGAGCTCAAGTTTTGGCTCTAAACTGTGTACCCGAATATTTACTTCCCCCTCGATCCCCAATATCGAGGAATCTGTTGAATTCCTTCCATTGCTCTTCGCCTTTCCCTGCTCTGCTCAGGTCTTACCTAAACCTACCTATTCCCACCCTAAACCGTCCTCTCAGCCTCCTCACCACCATGCGTTCTACCCTCCAAAACCTCCTCACCTCATCCCTGAGTTTATCTTGCCTCTGCGCAGGATTAGCAAATGCCCAATCCGCCGGCCCAGGAACAACGCTTGTGGAAGGATATTATTGGATCCGCGCCGTCGCAGACCCAAATTTCCATAAATATCTGCAATCCAAGCCACTGTATTCGGAGAGCTATGCTGTGCTGGAAACGCATACTACTGCGGGCCAGTTCCAGATTGTGGATGGGCAGCTGGTGCAGTTGATTAGTGAGCCGGGGGCGCCGGAGGAGTTTTTGTATGCGAATGTTGGGACTGAAAAGGTTATTAATGATGGTATGGTTTTCTCCTGCTCTTTTATTTTATTTTATTTTAATTTTTTTTTGGGGGTTTCAAAATTGGCTTGGGAGAGGAGGGGGGGGTTTTGGAATTGCAGATGTTGTTATAGCGAGCGATCATGGACTAATGCGGTGTTCACAGAATCTCTCCAAGTATCCTTCAACGCAACGGAAAACACGCACGGTACGTTCGCATGGCAAGGTGACACCCTCACCTGGAGCACGCCGGATGTCGAACGCCCGAATACCGCGGCCTGGTATGTGTGTACGGACCAGTTGCTTTATGTCAATTTAGGAGCGTATATGTATCAGACACCGGAGGGATGTGCAGACCAGACCATCCATTATTATAATGACAAGACGGCGAACGAGTAAGGGCAGTGCATGGAAAGTGAGGGTCGAGTGGTTGGGAGGTCAGGACGGATATGATAGTTAGCAGGATTGAACGGGCGTATATTTTAAATGCCATGATGTCATATTATCTGCCATTGCGCGACCTCCTCTCGCCTGATGATAGGAGTAGAATGCTAAAATGCCTTGGACTACCTATAGCGATCGTTAACTACTATCATTCCTGGGCCTGGCATTAGTCAATCACCAATTTTAAGTGTCTTCGTTAGTTCTGAGGAAATCCTTACCAGTGACGACGCTTTCGTGGACGGATATCATAGTCTTCCGCCTTCCATTTCCCTTCGACAATTGACACATCATTTGGTGCGGATTAACTCGCATCATTATCAGAAACCGCTTCGTAGGAAACATGTCTCCATCATGTACCTTCGTAGTGTCTATAGCTCTTAGGATATAGATTTAAGCCATGGGAAACATAGTAGTTCACTGTGCAACTGACGGTTCATTTCAACCTGATTGTCGTTGCAACGTTCCGAAAACCAAAACTGGAGGATCCTCCCCTTTTCCCCCCTACCAATACGAATACCAATACCTGGTTTGAGATAGAACAGCCGAGACCAACAAAAGACAAAATCTTTCGGATTTGAGGGGGGTATTCATGCACACATTCAGACAGTCTAGAAATACCCGTCAGCATCACAGTGATTCAAGTCGCGCATAAATCAGGCTTGAAAAGAGTAACCGTAGCGAAGGCCGAATAGTAATCCCGAACCTCCACATGTATCCGAGCCAACCCACATCTCGTGTACCCACATCTCGTGGAACATTGAAGCTCTGTACAAACATTGTCATGCAACAGCTTTAAGTTACTAACAAGCCTCAAGAGACCAAAGTTTCTTTCGCACCCCGAACTCTATCCCATTCAACCTCGGATTATCCAGGCAATAGGGCCGAACGGCTAGGCTCGGCTTTCCCCGGTCACTCCCCGAGAACCAGATGCTGGCGGGGTCGAACGCCTAGGTGCGGGCTACTGATGCTGACGTCGATGGTGGCCTGCAAAATGCCTGTCTGATAAAGAATATTGCCCGAAGTATCGACTGCAGATGGCACCGAGTGATGCGACAGCACAGAGCCCCCGTCAGGATGTTTCGCCCCGAAAAATGTGCATTTGCTGATACATCTTTTGATTGGAGCGTGTCACTCGGGCAATATGTGACGCAACGCTATTGATTTGGAGGAGTACATGAAACGAGTTGTGTCCTCTTTTTCCGCGAACCGAGCCACGATACTTTTGACCGAGTGCGGACGATGGAGTGAAGGGTTTAACTGAAAAGAGCGGAAATGGCGGGGACTCTTCCATTTTTGGATTTTTTGCGATGCGGACAGGAGAAGCTCTATAGAGATGATGTCGATGTTAGCAACATTCAATGTTCAGATACCATAGTATCTTTCTACATTTTAATGTGCCATTCAAGGCGTGGATGGAGGCGGATGAAATGCGCCGCAAGGTCAGTGCCAAGACCACCTGCTGCACAATTGACCAATGAGAGGCGTTGGGAAGTTGATTTAAGCGTAAAGTTTATTTAACACTAGACCACAACAGGCCTAGTCTATCTATTTCAAGCGTCGCCCTCGCGCGGTTCTCGATTTCTCGTCCATGGATGGCATGGAAATGCTAACCAGGGAGTTCAATCCCAGCGTATACGGCTGGCGTCGGCCTTGGTTTATACCTCCATACATCACTGCATTGATTTGTATGCGGGAGTGCCGCTATTTCCAAGGATGGAAAACCGGATAATGCGGAGACGACGACTATCGCTGCCCCCTCCCCGCGAAGAGCACCCTGCAAGGACATTCAATACAATAGTATCGGAAGTTGATGCGCAACCGCAACAGACCGTCGCCTTGCTATCTATGATTAATGGCCTGCATGCAAGGCAACTGGATGTACGCCCGACTGCGGACGTGAGCCTACGGCAACCTTCTGTATATTGCTCTCTCTTCCCGCCTCAGTTCAGCCCTTCATGGCTTCTTTACTCCAGCGGACTTAAACCCAGTTTCGAATATCTGAAGAAACCATACACCATCAACGGACAATTCGCTTGAATGGCAGACCATATTCCCAACGGTGTTTTAACAAACGGCGCCAATGGCGTTAACGGCACCAAAGCTGTCAATGGTGTTAACGCAGCCAACGGCGTCAATGGTCATTCGGAATCCGTGGATTTAGCAGAATACCTCTTCGTCCGTCTCCATCAGTTAGGGATTCGCTCTGTACATGGTGTTCCAGGCGATTATAATTTGACCGGTTCGTGCTTCAATTCTTGCCCTGTCCTTCGATATATACACTGACCAGCCAATCTTTCTGTAGCTCTTGATTACCTCCCAAAAGCCGGTCTCACCTGGGTTGGAAGCGTTAACGAGTTGAATGCAGGTATGCTCCACGGTTCTACCCTTAGATATATTATCACCTCGGTGTCAAAAAGCTAACCAATGGTCTCGTTTTAGGCTATGCTGCTGATGGATATGCTCGAGTAAAGGGCGTTTCGGCTTTGATCACGACCTTTGGAGTCGGAGAATTATCAACTATCAATGCCATCGCAGGGGGATATTCCGAATATGTTCCCATAATTCACATTGTCGGCGCTCCTTCTACCACATCCCAGCTAGAGAACGCCATCCTTCACCACACACTGGGAAACGGGGATTATCAAGTTTTTCAGGAGATGGCCAAACATGTTGCATGTGCTGTTGCGATTCTGGACGACCCCACAAGAGCAGCACCACTGATTGATGCTACTATTCGGAAATGTATCCTCGAAAGTCGACCGGTTTATATTAGTTTACCTAGTGATATGGTAAAGGCAAAAGTTGACGGGGCCCGACTAGAGTACCCAATAGACCTCAGTGTTCCGCCTAATGATCGAAGGCGGGAAGCGCATGTTGTTGATATGGTTTCGACGCTACTCCAGGCTGCGCAACGCCCGGCGCTCCTCGTTGATATTTTGGCTATGAGGCATCATGTTAGTACCACCTTTCCTAGCTGTGTATCCGATTACGGAATTAACATCTAACCCTTACTAATAACGCCTCAATAGGTCACCGATGAAATTCACGAGTTTATTGTTCGATCCAACATCCCTGTCTTCGTCACACCAATGGGAAAGGGGGCAGTTGATGAGACATTGCCACAATTTCAAGGTATCTACGTCGGGGCGGCGTCTAATGCAATAGTTCAGGAAGATTTCGAGAACTCGGATTTCATCCTCAGCATCGGACTCTTAAAATCAGATATCAACACTGGATGTTTCACGTCCAAAACAGATGAAATGGCTACCGTCGAATTATATCCCGATAAAACCACCGTCGGATTTTCGGAGTTCCCAGGAATAGGAATGAAAGGTATCCTCCGCCGTTTGATAGAAAAGATGGACTTGTTGGACATCCCAGCGCGGATACCTTACCATTCCGTCAAGCGTAAAAGGACGGATGATCCGGCAGATCATCATAAGTTGACCCACGATTGGCTTTGGCCTAAAGTTACAGAATACCTAAGGAGGAACGATGTCGTTGTGACTGAAGCTGGCACTTCGAACTTCGGCATTTGGGAAACCGGATTCAAAAGTGGCACTATGGGGCTAAGTTCAGTTTTATGGAGTAGCATTGGTTTTGCACTTGGGGCTTGTCAGGGTGCAGCTCTTGCAGCCAGAGAAATGACAGACGTCCCTCGAAGGACAATTCTCTTCATCGGCGACGGCAGCTTCCAGCTCACTGCCCAAGAATTGAGCACGATAATCCGACATAAATTAACACCTACGATGTACGTGCACCCCTTTAACCCTGCCCAGCCTAGTACACATTTCCATACTAATATTTCACCCTCAACAGCTTCGTTATCTGTAACGATGGCTTTGTAATAGAACGCTATGTCCACGGCTTCGACGCCTCATACAACGACATCCAGCCGTGGAAATTCAATGATCTCGCCGCCGTATTTGGTGCCCAAAAAGATACATGCAAGACATACCAAGTGCACACCCGCGAACAAATCCAAAACCTGTTCAACGATCGGGAGTTTTGTGCCGGCAAACACCTGCAATTGGTTGAGGTATACCTTCCCAGAGATGATGCGCCTACCTCTATGAAAATGTTAGCTGCAGCGGCAGCTATGAGGAATGCGAAGAAGTAATCTGGTATGGTGCCACAAGTCATTTTCATTTTTATTTTTACCTTTCCGTCTATATCAGTATTTGCTTCATAAGTGATTTGTTTCATGCTTGGACGGTCGCATGGTTCGCAAAGGAGTAGCTTGGGTGTTTGTCATTGAACCTTTTCCATATTTCTACCTTGCTACTTTTGATTTTTTCAACGGGGAAGCCTCTTGAAGGGTGCTTGACCTTTAATCCTTTTATTCTTGCTCGTTGCAGGCGTCGCTATTAGCTGTATACCTGATACATTATTTCAAGCAGATCGCCTTTAGGAGATCAATGCCAGCCACTGATTCGTAAACATCAATGGCTCTCCCTCATACGATGTTATTGTTTAGAAGTAGGTAGTCTGTTACTAATTAATATCTCCAACTAAGCTACAGGAATTTTGTAGGTAATCTAATTTCCCCAGTATCTGCAAATTTCCCTCAACATCACCATAATATCATTTCCATCCAGGCTCATTCGCTATACATCCAACGGCGGCAAAAAAATAAAAAACATACGACAGCCGGGATTCGCTGGTGGTCACCCACCCAACTACTAGCCGGCCGGCGAGTGGCTTAAGTACGGCTGAGCGGACGGGAAGCCCTGTTTTCCACTCCCTATGGTCGTATGTATCAGTTCCGTATAGAATGCTCCTAATAACCAACGAGGATACAGACCTAGAAATTCGCATTCAATGATAACATGCTCAATATCATATTCCTCTATATTGAACTATTTCATAGAAAATATTATGCTGTTGAACATACCTTCGCGGACAATTAGGAAATCCCGTCCGTAGAATTCTCCTTTCTGAGCAGGAATATTGGTATGCCTAGCCTCGTAAACGGTGAGGATGTGTTGCGATTGAAAAGGAATGGAAACGACGGAGTGCTTGTGTCTGCACAGACAGGGAGCTTACTAATATTAGTTTTACTAAAGGCGCATTTGGTTCGTTGGTTAGTGAGACCCGCTGAGTGGAGCTGCCAAAGAAGCTTGTTTCCAATATGACCTATCAAAAGCTGCGGACCTCGATACGAATATGGGGCATGTTGGAGCGCCTCGCAAATCTATGGCTGGCCTCATTGGAGATATTAACCACATTTTACTGTGGGAAGTCCAGGACACTTTATTAGTCTATATATTTAGTATAGGAGAGGCTGGAGGGTGTGCTGTATGATAACGGTCGGTTAAAAAAAGATATCTAGATGCGGGAGTCTGGGGTATATAAAGCCAAGGGGCTGCTGTGGGGGATCGTTTTCATTTGTATTCACTTCACCGAATTCAAGAAGAAAAGAAGAAAATATACCGATATCCAAAACACTTTGCCGGTTCCCTTTCTTATTACTCCCCTTGGGACAATTAGCACAACGTATCCACTTTGCAACACACTCTCCTACATCCATCCTACGACGACGAAATGCACCATCAAATCTCTCCCGCAATCCTATACTGGGGCACCCCAGTCGTCCTCATCACCAGTGAAAACGAAGACGGTACCCCCAACATCGCCCCCATGTCCTCCGCCTGGTGGCTCGGCGATCGATGCATGATCGGCCTCGGGAGCAGAGCTCATACCAGCAAGAATATCATGCGAACCAAACAATGTGTCTTGAATCTGCCGTCCGAAGATATGACTGCTCATGTCAACGCCCTCGCACGTACAACAGGCGCAAATCCGGTAACCGAATGGAAAATAAGCGTTGGCTACCGCTTCGTCAAGGACAAGTTTGGCCACGCGAAGCTCACTGCGCAGCCATCGGACTTGGTTCGCCCGCCGCGGATTTTGGAGTGTCCTGTGCAGATGGAGGCGGAGCTGGTGGAGGTAAATGGGCTGATGAAGGATTGTCCGAGTGAGAAGGGGAAGATGCTGGCAATGGAGTTGCGGATTTTGCGGGTGCATGTCGAGGATGAGTTGAGGTTGGAGGGGTATAAGAATAGGATTGATGCGGATAAGTGGCAGCCACTTATTATGTGTTTTTCGGAGTTTTATGGGATAGGGAGGGAGAAGTTGGTTACCTCCAAATTGGCTGAGATTGACGAGGAAGCGTACCGTAGCCCGACGAAGGGTGCGATTATGTGTGCCGCAAATTATATTGAAAAGGGGGCCCTGACGAATGGAGAAGAGGAGCTGAAAGGGCAGGAGTAGACAACCTAAAAAGAGACAGATTTACTTTGACTTGCGGACGTTTGTATCAGTATGCGCACATCTAGAGGTATTCCGAATAACCCGGGGGGTGTTGCCGAATCTGGATGGATTTCCATAGGGAAAATACAGTGCAGTTCTCGGCATTAGATTCGTACCCAATAAATGTTTGTTGAGGGTTTACCAGGTTGAATCGTATCGGCTTATAGATCGTTAAGGGTGTATCGATTTGTTAGAGTAAATCCGTTAGCAATGTTGTAGTTGACGAAAACATCAGCGGGAAGATAGATAAATAATTCCACCTGGATACTTCCATCATTATGGCCCATGCCTGTCCTTCTGCCGCTGTACCAGGTTTATCAAAACGAGGGCTACCGCATACTCTTTGGACAAAACCCCAGGAATCTCGTTTTTTTCTAGCAGAGTAGAGCATCGACCCAGCTGCTTCTTTGTAAGGTCTTAGCTTCTTTTCGCCCAAGGAGAGGCTCAAATATTTCGCTAAATGTCCAATCGGCCGTCCACTGCTATCGTACCATGATAACAGATCGTAGATAGCAGATGCCATCATCTGCGCTAAATTCACCTCCACAAATGTAGTACTGTCTTCAATGATATTGTGAAACAACCCGTCCTTTCGTTGATGCGGTAGGATATGGTCAATAAGCGACATCAGTAGTTCGCAAATCTGAGCCAAGCGGTTCTGTGCGTCTCGATCCATGTCAAGCCATTCTTTTGCCCACTTCGACTGGACGTTGTGTCCCGCGAGAGTACGCTCGAGGACCTTCAGCACTCGCAGGATACCACAGGCAAACCAGCCGTTTCCAACTACCCATGCCTTCCGGCCATAATTCCCGCCTCCTGGTGGATTGGGTGAATTTTCGCTTCCGTCAGTATATGTGGGGCTCATAAGGCCAGAACCAGTGTTGCCCAAAGCATGGTTATAGAGTATTATCTGATCAAACGAGGAGCTAAGAAGAGAAAATCTCTCATCCAGCAGTATTTTTATTACTTGCGGATCTGATAGGGCCATCGCTGCTAGAAAAGGCGGGCCCATGTAAACGCCATCGGCCCAAAGTTCGCCGCTGGTTTTCAGATGGCTTATAGCACCTTCTGTTGGCAAAGTTGGATCAGAATTGGCATCAGGGACAAATGCAATTCTTGGGGCATCGTTTTCAAGGTAGGAAAGCATATTTTCCAAGCTGTCAAGCCAGTGCAAAAGCTTTGAGAATTCTTTATAGGTTGTGCTCTGCTTTTCATGCTTTTCAAGAACATATAGTGCGGCTTCCCCTACGCATGCGGGATCCAGTGATGAACCATCCCCATCCCCTGCATCGTTACTGTTTATTCTCGTCCCGAGTCGACCATCGGTGGACGCCCGCACAATGGCATCATGGCAGAGGCCGTAGATATACTGAGGCGTTTCTCGGGTATTTCAGCCGGACGCGTATCTCCGTGGTTATCGTTAAAGTCGTCGGTTAAAGCATGACAAAGCTCTAGACTTGTGCAGATGTGCCTTGTTCCCAGGAAGCTCTTTGAGCGGACAGGAGCGGTGGTAGCAGGGGAGACACAGGATCCCAGAGAGCGGGATGTTGCTGTCGGTTATGTCCCGTATTATTCATTTGGCGTTAATTTAAGGGCTCCCGAAATGTGTTGAACTCACGCGCCTCACTGAGCAGGATTGCGAGCCTCGCGTTGGTGGAAATTCGCCGTGATGTTGTTGAAGCGGAGTGGTGTCGTTTTCCAAAAATGGTGCGGGGTGAAGTCCGGGGCTCCGACTAAGCAGATCTGTTCTGGTTAGCCGATTTCTCCCAACCTCACCTCATCATCTCCAAGAAACGCGGGATATAGGGACCACTAAGCTCTCCAGGGGACAGTGCCCGTCGAAGAATTTCCAGAAGCCATCCTGATGTGCAGAAATCACGACGTCTTCAGGGGCCAGATGTGCCACTCCCACCACCAGCGCACAAGACGTGAACTTGCTGCTGTAGCCCATCCCCCGCTTGACTTGACGGGCGGTGATAGTGCTTTCATTTGAATCTATTATTTCGAAATTTCACCCCTTGTTTGGAAGGGCGGGATGATTATCCAGTGCTAACTTAACTCAAAGCTCCCCTGTCGCTGGCATCCCAGCAGCGCAGTTCATTTCCGGTCCGAACGGCCTATGGAACCTATGATCGGGAAACAAATTCAAAAACATTCCCATTAAAAGGATGCGGCCTGTGTTTATATTTTCCGTATTCCCCTCCGACAATTCGGATCATTATACGGCAGACCTGCTACTGTTCAATACTAGTAACCTCCGAGCTGTCTATCGACCATTCTATGATTCTATTTTGAAAGTACAATACAATGCTGTCGCTAGCAGTCATTGCTGCGGCCCTCACAGGCACGGTTTCGGGATTGAACAATGGCGTTGGAAAACTACCGAAGATGGGATACAACAGTATGTTTTTTGTTTCCTTTCTCTTGCTGTTTAAGTTCAAACTACGTGATTCGTAAATGTGCTTGAAACAGTGTTGACAAAATCTCCAAAAAGCGTTCAATCACTTCGGATGTTCGTATAATCATTCCACTGCCTATGCCCAAGTCGAAGGAATGGTGAATTATGGTTTGGTTGAAGCTGGGTATAATGTGAGATTGTCTCTCTGCTCATCCAGAAATAATTGACTAACATTATCAGACAATTCTCATCGATGACTGCTATTCGATGTAAGGCTCTAGCATATTTGTTGATTAATAGGGCATAGTTGACAGAATCCTTAGGAAAGAACGGAGTCCAGAAGGAAAGTTAGTGGCAGGTGTGTTCTACCCATAGTGTATACATAAATGATTGCGGCACTAATTTATATAACAAGACCCGGAAAGATTCCCATACGGAATCAAAAACTTTACCGACTCGGTAAAGGCCTTGGGGGTATCAGCTAGTGCCTACTCCGACGCTGGGTATCAGACTTGTGCGGGCCACCCTGGATCATACGGCTATGAGAAACAAGACCTGGAAACATTCGCCGAATGGGGATTTGATTACCTGAAATACGATAATTGCTATATCCCATTCGACAACGTGACGGAGGAGAATGTGTACGGGCGCTTTGTCAGAATGGCAAATGCAATTGCCGAATTTGCGGAGGAAACTGATACGACTCCTTTTCAATTTTCCCTTTGCGAATGGGGATGGCAGCAACCTTCCGTCTGGGGTCCGCGCCTCGGGCAATCCTGGCGAATAACTGGAGATATTAAGCCATGGTGGTCGACCCTCGCCGCAATTATTGACACCGCTAGTTTTAATTGGTGGTCTACAAACTTCTATGGTCGCATCGATATGGATATCCTGGAGGTGGGGAACACCGGCCAAGGGACCCCGCCAGGGAACTTGACCTATGATGAAGCGAAAAGCCATTTTACCGCCTGGGCTCTTCTGAAATCGCCTTTATTTTTGAGCACGGATTTGACCAATGTCACGGAAGAAACGATCGAAATTTTGACGAACAAAGACTTGCTCAAGATCAACCAAGACCCCGAAGTTGGTGAAAGTATCAGTCCATTCCGATGGGGTATAAACCCGGATTATACCTCCAACAGCACCCATCCTGCACAGTATTGGTCCGGCAACTCCAGCTATGGCGTGGTTTTCATGGTCCTCAATACTCTCGATACAACCGCGGATATGTCCTTTAATCTTACTGAGAGCTGGGCGATTCGAGCAGGGCGTCAGTACTCCGTATACGATATGTGGTCTCATACAGACAATGGAACGGCGATCAGGAATATATCCGTTACTCTCCCGCCGCGTGGTGTTGCTGCGCTCCTCCTGAACGATGATGGGCCTGAACCTGAGGGTATTGAGCCTTACTGCGGAGTTTGGTGGCAATGCTCCTTTCCAAATGGGACGTACTATAGCAATTGATAACGGTCTGCAGTTCGCTCATGGTTGGCGAGCGAATTTTTGGAGGAATATATTGAGGGCATAAAAGACCACATGATAACCTAATCGTCCTAAAAATTTGAGACTTATTGAACTGACCGCGGTATATACCGTGACGCTGAATCCGATTTAACCTGAATCCTGTGAATTCCCTTAGAGTTAGCCGTCCCCGGACAAAAATAAGGGGGTGTCAAATTGCAAATCCGTCAAACTTTCAAGTTGGCAGCAGGGGCGCTAATTAATTTAGCGCCTAAGTTACAGGCTCGCGCTTTGCCAAATCTTAACAAATCTTAACTGGAGCTTGGCCTGCTTATCCGTTGGATCCATCATCGAGGAACGCGAAGCGGCAACATTCTCCTTTACTTCAATCCAACCACCGACCCCACGGTCCCCACCAACTACATGAGGTTCGAAGTCCCGACGTTATATAGATCTATTTGGCACAGACCAGCTCCAATAACCTTCAATTTTTCCCGGAAGTCATCTCCTCGGGCCGTTTTTATTGAGCCGCCGTCTAGACCGCGTCTTGATTCCACATCATGACATCCCTTTCTATGTCCATGGAGCGCTCCATTCTACTCCTGGTAGCGATATCAGGTTACCTTTGCACACATCTATGGTATCACCGTCTCTCTCATCAGCTAATGAAGCCACCTGTGCAATGTGTCATACGGTCGGGCGAGAATTGCAGACGGTGCGTCACCGCAGAAAGACCCCAGGAATTGCCTGGATGTGGCTATTCGGCTCAGTCCTCGCTTGTGCCAATATGGCAAACCCGATCAATTGGCTCTTGAATTCCTCTTACATGGCTGGTTGATTTAGCTGGCTAGTCAGCCCTATACTGTAGGCTGATATACTCCGTAGCTTTCTCCGCATTACAAATGGTGTAACTCAACCAAGAAAGTTCCGCCATCCTTTCTCCTGTCACTCGGGTTTCCGCTTGGTTTTTCAGCAAATGTACTCCTTGTTGGATCGAACTGTTAGTGAGAATACTCCAAGCTTTGTGTTTTGGAATAACTTTCCCCCTGTCTTCCCAATAGCTACCCGCTCCGAGTCCATGACGTACTAAACCTTATACATGAATGCAGACCATCCGGCAAACAGACATGAAATATCATGCCATCTTCCATGTCTATTTATATATAGTACCCTGGATCATTCTCCAACAGCATTATTTTCCTTGTCACTTAATCCTTCAGTGCTTCCAAGTTTACGGAGCTTGCCACGTCGAACATATAATAGCCATGCTGGAACAACAGTCAATGAGAATGGCCCTCTCTGGCTTGATAAGGAATACTGCCTCAAGATCGGCCAGATTTTCAGTGCATCAGTCCTTGAGGTCAATTAGCACAGGCCCTCTCCCACTTAGCAGGTATGGCCTCCTGAATTGCCACCAAGGCTCAAATACTTACATATACGTCAGAATGAATCACCCCAACTCGACCTGTGAACCTATAATTACCCAACGCTCGACCATGTCTACAGAATCAGGTAGGCCCCATCTCACTACCAATGTTATATCTATGCAAATGCTAAAAGATCCGACTAGCTTCTCCAAAGTTCCCGTTCTCCCGTCCATCGGACTCCGTGCCTCCGCTTGAATATGCTAAACTTCGGGCCACAAATCCTGTTTCTCGAGTCAAGCTTTGGGATGGCAGCCATCCCTGGCTTGTTGTTAAGTACAAAGATATATGCAGTGTCTTGACAGACCAACGCTTATCCAAGGTATAAACATGCGATGCAGGGTGTACTAGCTAGGGCACGTTCCGGCATTTATCGGCAGAACGCTGACCATCCTTCAATAGCAACGAACGCGCCCTGGCTTCCCTGAGATGAACGCAGGAGGGAAACAGGCCGCCAAAAATCGGCCAACTTTTGTCGATATGGACCCCCCGGAACACATGCGTCAAAGGTAAGAATCTATACTAGTCCAAGTATCTGATCTGGGGCGAAGCTTATTTCATTGTCTCTCATATAGGAGCATGGTTGCGCCCCTTTTTACCAGGGAGCATGCCGAAACGATGCGGCCACATATCCAGGCCACGGCTGATGCCCTCTTAGATGAGATGATCAAGACTGGCTGTGAAAATCCTGTGAATTTAACAGAAAAGTTTTCCTTGCCACTTCCATCCTATGTAAGCACAACCGCCCATTATTTAACATTCCATTGATTCTGACATCTTTTCTGGCCGATGGGTAGATTGTATATGGGATCTTAGGTGTACCGGAAGAGGATCTTCCGTATCTCACAGAATGCAATGCTGTCCGTACGAACGGAAGCTCCACCGCCGCCGCCGCTGGTAATGCTAATAAGTATACACCCCCTTTCCATAATACTTTGTTCTGCTTCAGGGTTAACTGTTGACGAATGATCAGTGAACTTCTCCAATACATCGGGAAATTGGTTGACCAACGAGTCGCCAAACCAGAAAAAGACATGATAAGCAAGCTGGTTGTGGAGCAGGTATTAACGCGATTCCCATCTTCCATCCCATTGGTAGTGCTCCTGACTCACTGTAAATATTTCTAGCTCAATCCCGGTCACATTGATAGGCTAGATGCCGTCCAAATTTCCTTTTTGATGCTCGTTGCTGGAAATGCCACGCTGGTTAACATGATTAACCTGGTATGGTCTCATAATCCTTCTATTCTACGATTCACTTACTAATGAATTTCCAGGGGGTTGTAACTCTTCTTCAACATCCGGATCAGCTAGCTGATCTCAAGGCTGATCCGTCTCTCGCTCCCCTCTTTGTTGAGGAACTTTGCCGCTTCCATACGGCCTCCGCCATGGCTACAAGGCGGGTTGCCAAGGTTGATATCACCCTTGGCGGCCAGGTAAGTGTCTCAATTCTTAACGCTTTCGCGTCCCAATGGATTGTGTACCCTCTAAATAATTATCTCTCGTGATCAGGAAATCAAAGCTGGTGAAGGCATAATTGCAGCTACGCAGTCTGGCAACCGCGACGAAGAAGTCTTCCCAGATCCAGATACATTCAATATGTACCGTAAGCGTGGGCCTGAGAAAGCTTTGGGCTTCGGCTACGGCGAGCATGCTTGCGTGGCTGAGGGCTTGGCCCGTACGGAGTTGGAGGTTGTCTTTTGTGAGTTTCGAGGCTTCCTTTGGTCCTCCTTTTATACATCCCCCGGCAAGCGGGTTAGCTACTATTTGACTGACTTTGAACACGACAATAGCCACCCTATTCCAGCGCCTACCAAACCTAAAACCCGCCATTCCTTTCTCTAAGATCAAATATACACGGCCGACGGCGGACGTTGGTATCGAGGAGCTCCCGGTTGTCTGGTAGATTACTCCTGAGAAGCCGCTGCGTTTTCCCCCAAACCCCACTCTTCTCTGCAATTATTCGGAACGTGTGCTGTAATATATCGTGGCGACATTCGCTTCCTTGTTTTGCGGGTTCAATTCAAGTACTCCTTCAGTCATTTCGATCCCTCTTTTCTGCATCACCGGTCCATAAAATTGAAGGCTTGTATATTTTTGAAATTAGCTAGTGTTGCTAGTGGTGATAGATAGATTTGGCTCCCTCCGTGTTTCCAATTCTTAGTCGATCAAATTCCTGATGCGAGCAAGAATTGCTTTTGACTCCAGAAAAGGGGACAACTAACTAGCCGGGATTATCCTCGCGTCTTGGAAGTTGGCCAAATACTTTCTGGTCTGGATGCACTTCGAAACTCCGAGGGACTCTGGATGACTGGAAATTCGTATTTTAAGATATTTAACGTTGTTACTGGCTTCTTCTGGCTTGAATATCCACCGTAGAGGGTCTCAATGACTGACTGATCTCGGTTTACCCCTAGGAGGATTGTGCTGCATAAAACCATGTCTCTTGTGCCGTGTCAACCTGCAAGATATTTTCCTGCCCAGAAAATAATACGAACCTGTATGAGTCAGATTTATTTCCTGCCTGATCTACCAGGTTAACCGCCATCACATGATTCTGTGTGGGATGAATGCATTTGAACTCTGTAAATTCTGACTTCGATCCCCTCCACCAGCAATGATTTACAGTTTTCAACGGGTCGTTTTCCAAAAGTGAGGATTACTGTGATAAAGCAACCCCTGAGCAACATCAGATGTGGCAAGGAAGCTGGCTATAGATAGAAAAACGAGAAATAGAACCCAGGAAACTCCATCATGCACGTTGCCCTCGCAGGCGTTGGCGCTCTCGGCCAGCACATCCTCCGTGGTATCCTCGCGACGGAGAAACACTCTGTAACCATATTGACAAGAGGGGAGCCTGTCAGTTTATCTCTCTAAAAGAACATTATACATTGTTTCTTTGCCCGAATAGAGATCATCTATTCCCTTCTCTATCCCTCAAATGCAAAATCTAACATGATACCAACTCACCCAGCGCTTCAACGACCCGCGCGTAACCTGGCGAAAGGTCGACTTCACAGACAAATCCTCGCTCGTGGAAGCTCTCCGCGGTGTCGAGACATGCATATCAACCGGCTCAAGTTTTGACGACATGGCCTTCGCAGAGGGCCAAATGACACTTGTCGAAGCATGCATTGCCGCGGGTGTCCGTCGCTTTGTCCCCTCCGAGTTTGAGTTCGACCCATACAGTCGAAAAGATCGCTATGACTATCTAATATCGAAACGGAAGGTTCTTTCTTTCCTCCAGACTCCGGCTATCCGTGAGAAGATTCGGTGTACGATATTCACGCCGGGGATCTTCTATGATTACTACTCGCCACGGACGGAGAAGGGCCATTTGAGTAGTGACTCGCTTGTGGATATTGGGTTTGATGTTGTGGTGAATTTGACTGATTGTCGTGCTGAGCTTGTGGATGGGATGGATGAGAAGATGATGCGGTTCACGGCTGTTGCGGATGTGGGCAAGTTTGTGGCCAAGGCGTTGGATTTGGAGGAGTGGCCGGAACAATTCCGTATGCATGGGGCGAATATCTCGTGCATTGAGCTTGTGAGGTTGTGTGAGCGGGTTCGAGGTATGTGACCAGTCTGACTGTTCAAGCATGGCATGATTATCTCCCCTTTTTTTGTCCTAAGTTTAGCCGAAAAAAGGGGTAACGAGTGACACGCTGCTTATGTTCCATCAAATAAATGTAGGGAAGCCCTTCGAAATTGAACGGCTATCTCTGGAAGATGTGGAGCGCAAATATGAAGAAGCTAAAAAAGCAAACGACATGATAGGTATGTTCAAGTGGACTATACCAGCATGTATACTGGGAGGCGAGGTTGGCTGGGAAGATGACACCGCGCATGGCGTCGACATGAGGGATGTGTTTCCCGATGAGAAATTTGAAGGATTGGAGGAGTTTTTGAGAAAGTGGTGGTAATGGGGCTTGCATTTTTCTCCTGTGAGGCGATGGCAAGGACCCCTATTTTATTCGTTGTGGAGGCGATTGAGATTATCAGATTCGGCTTCTGGTATTGGAGGTGAATGGTGCTGTACCAGATCAACCAAATATATTGGTCTGAATATGAAAGCGAAGCAAACATATAAAATTCTATACATTCATTGCATTAGTTTATATACAGAACCCTTTTAAATGGTGGGTGTCATGGCTACTCAGGGGATCGAACCCGCACTTCTATCTTTTTCACACACATTCGCCTCATCCCTACACCCCTTACCAACCTCACTGACAAGAAAGCCCCCTAATAAAGCCACCCCAGCCTCCTAGCACCAAAACTGATTCCTCCCAATACCGCCGATACACCCGTAAACACAATCAAAGGGCCGTACTCAGTTCCATAGCCAAAAGCAGCCTTGTCGGCCCAACCCTGCTTCCTCATCAGCGCCTCACTCAAGGGTCCACAGATAACGCTCCCGACGCCGCGTCCGGCTGCCAAAATTCCAAACACCAACCCAGTGTCTGACGACGGGTTTGCCTTATGTGTTTCCCTGACGATTCCGGTGTACGTGGTAGTGAACCCGCCGGCGAAGAACCCGTAAACGATCGAGAAGATACAAAGGAGTGGAATTGACACAGCCAGGCCCCAGAATACAAATGTCGAAATCGTAGCGCCAATGGTACAGATTAGGACGGCCGTTGTGACGTGGAACCGATCAACGAGCAAGCCTACGAATATACAGCCAAACACCATTGAGCCGTTGAGAAGGGATACAGTAGCGGTGATGGTGCCGTTTGGAATCCCAAGGGACCGAGCATAACTGGGTAGATAGACGGTGGGCATGAAAAATCCAAGACCCTCGAGGATGTTTCCCAGTTGGAGAATGATGAAGGAGCGGTCCTTGAGAAAAGAAAGATCCATACGGCGAGGTTGGTGGTTTTGACTCGGCGGGATGCGGGGTTTGACGACGAATAGGAGTGGGATAGAGCAGACGGCCAGGATAACGCCCCAGATTCGGAGAGTGGCAGTAAAGGAGTAACGTTCGAGTAGCCAGGACATCACGAATGGAACGGCTACACCGGCGAACCCAGTTCCAGCCTATTGGACAATATAAGCACGAGATCTTTTAAGGGGCAAGCGTCGTCAGGTTGGGAATTGAGGTCGTCAAAACTCACCCACATAACACCAAATGCAAACCCTTTGCGCTGAATAAACCATTCGTCGACGAATATAATAACAGGCGAATATACCAAAGATCCACCTATGGCATACAGGGCTCCTTGGGTAAAAATAAGATGCCATACTGCCGTTGAGTACGAGGAGGAGATCATCGCAACAACCATAATGACGAGACCAACAGGATTGCTCCATCTGCGTACCAGAGGCCAGCGTCCCATTGCAGCGAAACATA
Source organism: Onygenales sp. PD_10 (assembly GCA_032988465.1). Taxonomy (NCBI): domain Eukaryota; kingdom Fungi; phylum Ascomycota; class Eurotiomycetes; order Onygenales; species Onygenales sp. PD_10. The sequence goes on from JANTQH010000016.1 coordinate 170,861, forward strand.
CGGGGCTACCAAGATACATGATTCCCTAAAAATCCGGGTATCAGTATGTTTACATGCTCCTTAAATTTGGAGGATTTACATACCAGTGCTGTAGTGCCAATGACAGGTATTCCCGACGGATCGTGTTTGAACGGCTCATTTCTGGTGTAATAGTCCTGGAAGAGCCCAAATGAATATGGAAAGCCTGTAAAAAATGCATAGTCGTTAGAACTACTAGTATTTTTTCTCTCTCGATTCTCTTCAATACAATGCGTTAACATACCCCATACGAGCGCTTCAATAGCAAAACTCCCAGCCAAAAATAACCAGGCTTGAAGCCCGCCATCTACCGGCGGAAGAGAAAATTCCTGCTGTAACTGTTGCTCATCTTGCATATGTTGTGAGTCGGTATCCCGCCTTTCCACGGATGGCTCGGTGCCCAAGCTTCGGTCCGATAGTTCATGTGCTGACGAGGATGCCATTGAGTGAAGGTAAGCAAGGGTATTAGCATATAAAATATATAAACAAGAAAATGTAATTTAGGAAAGGAGGCTTCCAATGACTTATTTAAGAATATTGAAGACTGCTGGAGACGGATATGCTGACATCACGAGGGGTGTTCGAGCTTCCAGGGCCAATGCAACCAAATCACAGGGCGTGAACTTGGCAGTGGATGCAAGACCAATCATCTTGAGCTAGCGTTAACAAGTTAATGAGTTAACTGGCTAACGAGTTAACTCACAAGTTAAACTTCCGGCTAACAAGATGGGATAGCCGGCACGCCAGCATCCCCGACTCTGTGTGCATCCAACTAAAGTTCGTTATAACCGGAATAATTCCATGAGTCTGTTCAAATGATTGCATTCTGACGACTAGCTTCGGAGTTTAAGGCTATGTTGAAGCCCATGCGCCAGCAATATTCTCGGCTATCTCTAGTAACTACTAGTACGCACTTCCATAAAATATCGGTGTGACAAACCATACAATTTCGCCAAGGTAGGGGGTCCAAGCGGACTTATCCAACTCTATCATTCAAAGGCAGCAGAAGGGGATCGGTACAATGACACCTAATCGGGTGTTGACTCTGTTATTATCCGGGCCTACCTACTACTTCTTGCCGTGGCCTGTTCCTGCAAATCGGCTCTTTTCACGAATTTTCCGGCCGTATCTATAGAATAGGTACCTAGGAACAAGTTAGTATAATGCTAAAGTATGGCATGCACGAGGTGAGGGGACTCTGCTCTATACTTACGGGAAAGGCATAATAGCGAGGGTAACAAATCCCACAACCGATGATGCCCATTGATAACCCAGCTTTTCATAAGCTAGTACGTTGCACGAAACAGAATGTAAGTTACGGAGTCCTAATATCAACTCCACTGCCTTCTGAGTTTAACTTGCCTTGTATGCCAAATAAAGGAAACGCTGCGGCGAAAACACTTCTGAGAAACAAGTTGGCTCCCAACGCACTGGCAGAGTATACCGGAAATGAATGGACTAGGAACGTTAAAATTCCACTAAAGGCAAGGATGAATCTGCACACCCTCATTAGCTATGATCCGAAAAAAATCCTGAGCATATCCAGCTTACCCTGCGGCAAAGAAACCGCTTCCGATAATAGGAATAATCCAATGAATGAAAGGGGTGGTCGTCCAGGCAAACCAAAACATTCCAACTGGAACAAGAACTGACGCGCAAATCGAAGGTGGGAGCCTATACTCAGGCTCACTTCCACCTGGTTCTCCTCCGTCTACCTCTCTCCTTTCCACAAGCCGGCGATAACACCAATTCCACAGCGGATCTGAAGCCAACGCGGCTATGCCTCCGCATAGAAAACCAAAGAATGCTAAACCGACTTGATGTTTTTCAAAATTGTAGTTATTGGTAAAAATAACCCCAAAGGCACCAAAAAACATGTAAAGTATCCCAAGGCAAACTGCGGTGTATATAGACAGACATCCTACTATCGGCTCCAGGACCAGCAATTGGAGTGGGCGGACAAAAGACCATATCACTGTTTCCCGAACTGACCTATTGGATTTTTCGATCCATGCATAATAAGCACGTCCTGTTTCGCTTCGGAGTCTCTGCGCTTTGCGGCGCATCAAAACGGGCTCATATGTTTCCGGCATGAAAAATATGACGCACAACAGCAAACAGCAGCTCCAGATTATTAAGAAATAGAATGACCATCGCCTTTCGCATAAAATTAGTAGTCAAGTATGAGTTTACTGATGCTCAGCGATATGTCACTTACCATGAGATATATTGATTGATGAACCCCCCAAGCATTGGTCCAAGGATGGGGCCAAGGAAGGGAGAAGCTGAGTAGATTAACATGGGTCGTTGTAGCTCATCGTGTGTAAAGAGGTCGCCAATGGCCCCTCCTGCTACCGTCATACATACACTCCCGGCGAATCCATTAAAAAATCGTGCTATGAGCATCGTTTCGATATTTCGGGCAGCGGCTGAAGGAATGAACCATATGGTAAACGTCAATAACGATGCTATGCATACGGGGCGGCGGCCATAGAACTAATCATCGTAAGTGTATTGCTTTATATAACATTGAGACAGTGTCATTTATAATCACCTCAGATAATGGTGCAAGAAACAGCGGTCCAACTCCCATCCCAAAAATAAAAAGGGACAAGCCAAGAGTTGCAACAAAGGTTGAGCAGTTAAATTCGGTTGTAATCTGATCGTATGTCATGGTGTAAAGAGCAGAGGTACAGGTCCTAATTTGTTAAACATAGATAAGTATTAGTATGGTAGTTAGGGGTAAAGAAGCTCGGATATCCTTACGTGCATAATGAACACATCGACACTATTCCAACCATAAACCATCGTCGGAACAGGGAAAAGTTCTTCGGGTTGTTTGGATCGTCAGGTCCATCCCAATAAACCTTGAGCTGACCATCGTGACTGCTATCGAGGTTGGAAGACATATATAAATTGGTATCTTCTTTCGCACTCTCTTTGACCGTTGGAACCAACTTGTCCTTGCCCGGTTCAACCTCCGTACTCCCACGACTGGGACCGTTATTCGAGTCATTTTCATGTATCCCTTCGCTGGTGGGATCTGTTGGCATTTCCGGCCCATGTTGACTTTCTTCATCAACAGGCATATCTTGGATTGACAGCAGGAAATATTTCCAACGGTCTGCTAATGCCACGCAGCTTTGTGAATAATCTGTATTTTTGATCCTGAGTTAGCATATATTCTCAATGGTTTTGTATGAAAACCCCTTACCCAAACTCCCAAAAGGCGACCCCTTTGGATTCGATGCTGGCAAAATCAATTGAAGACAGACATGTCTATTGATATAAAGAAAACTGGCTAAAGAAATTGGCACTATTATATATCGCGACTGATGCGACCATATAACAACGTGCGAAGGCGCGAAGATGCGATCAAGCATCCTGTTATAGTAGCTTACACATACATCCCCTTCGCGCCGCCAACGTTGCCGTAGGGTTTCCATACTACATCTGAGGAAGATATCGAGCACGTATATTGTTTAACCGCATTCTCAACGCCCGTCGTCAGTACTTAAACATCATTTGGGGGGACAAAAGGGTCAGGAGCATGAATCTGACAGGGTTTCTTTGGATTTTGTTTGAAAACTCCACGACATAAGGCGAGCTCACATTCCCGACAAAATGCACCAAAACTCAGCCACAAGGAACAAGCTTTATTCATTCCTTCAACGAGTTGAAATCGGCTTGTTCGATAGATAGGGTTGATATAGCTCTGGCATTTATGGAATAGTCCGCCATTATCCATGGATCAAGGATGACGGGACTATGCAGCAACGGCGGCCATGAACCCAGCGCGATGGCGCGAGTCAAGCGCGACCACGCGGTTTCGGTGGACAAAACCGTTAGGCACGGATATATACATCCAATCGCAAGTATAACTGCACCCTATATTTAAAAAGAACCAAAGAAAATCGCCTTGCTAATCCTGAGACTTGCAAGATCCGAGGCGCGAATGTATCCATCACATGAGCGCAGAAACTGGAGATGCCCGACAGGGCTGCAGCCACAAACCATCGTTTTTTGCATCCTAGGAACCCCTGTAACTATCCGTCTAAGGAGAAGGATACTATTGGAGGCACCCATAAAAATTGCAGCCCCCCCCGTTGCCCTCTCACAGAACTCGGTGATACAAAATATGGTGAGCGTCTGGTATTAGCTTAGGATCGAGCTGCTCAACCCCAGCTTGATCCTAAGCAGATTCCCTATTTCAAATAGCTCGCGGCAATTGAGCTCTCGTAAATTTGTGACAGTTTAGCTTCGACCTTTGGAGATGGATCAGCCGCACCTATTTACGTGGCGTCGCACAGCATTGAAAGCTGACAATGCGAAGGGTTACACCAGCTACCTGCTTGTGAGGGGACCATGGGTCTGTGTGGCTTCCGGAAATGGCCCGTGTAGCTATAGGCTTATAAGGGGCTCATATCGCTTTATATATTATAAGATCTTGAAATAGACATTCCTCTAAAAGCCTAGGCAATTTGTGTCCCTCTTCGACTAATACTCTTTTTTTCGTCTTGCGCTATGACGTCGGGATATACTAAGTTCAGCTAAGCGGACACTTTGCCTAATCTAGATAAGCTTAAATCAACGCCAGCAACCTTATTTTATCCGCGTCCAAGACTCCAAGCTGCTTCCTTGGACATTTTCCTGATCTGTCTCGGAGCAAGCCTCTCACGCGCCAAAGTTCTACAACAATTCGCCACAACGACGCCTATCTCCTAGATAATGGCACCTCGAAACCGGAAAGAACGTCGCGCAGCAGAAGCCACCGCCAACTTCGACCCCTCCTCGATTCCTCTCGCCCGCCCTCCCCCCAATGATTCCTCCTCGTCCTCTTCCTCCAAGGCAAAGACTCTCTATGAACTGGCAGCCGAAAGACAGACAGGTTTAGTAGGTTCGAAACCACCTCCCGGTACAGAATTCGTCACGGTCACCCCATCAGGCGAAATCTCGCGATTCGACCCCTCAAATCCATCCGCCTCCCCAGTCACAGATTCGTCCAGCTCCCCTGTCCCAGGTGGCGATACAGATGCGACGATACCTCCGCTCCCTGATACAATCCTCCTTTCTCTCCCGCTATCGATTCTCCACTTCACGTTATCTTTCCTCGCTGCACATCAGTATGCCCAGAACATGCCGCTTAAAACCTTGATACAAAACACGGCATTCATTTCATTTCCGGTGTTGACGTTCCTGATACATTTGAGTCATGGGCATATTGTTTCCTTCAACACGTTTGGAAGAAATAAAAACAAACGACCAGATACAGCCACCAGCGCCGATGATTCATCGAAATTTGTTTCCAAATTCCTCTGGCCTCCTTCCGCAAAATCATTCCTATTCCTTCCTATGGCCGTATTGTTGGGCGCCCAGCTGATCTCCATGACGAACGAAGCATCTTATTACGCAGTTATGAAAACGGCACCCTCGATTGGGACGTTGTGGGTTTGGTCAGTGTTGGAATTATCGGCCATGCCGGCTCTGCTTGGGTTTCTGATCCCACTTAGTTGGGGTCTCTTGTACAAAGGATATGGGATTGTTTGAAGTTGCTTGGAGACGAATTGTCCTATTTGGGTTTGGAAATATATGGCTATCATCGTGTTGACGGCCGAAAATTGGCCGACCACCTATAATTGGCATTTTACCGGTGCCATCACTACCTAGGAAGCCTGGTTTGGGAAATTCGAACCTTTTGTCCTCTTACAATGAGATGGTTGTGGCAACAAACTTGGGCCAATGACGATGCGAGGACGATGATCCCCGAGAACCGTAGATCGGCGAAGAGAAGGCTCTAACCCGAAACCACCAAGCATATGTAACGGACTAAGTGATGCTTTGCAGGTGTCGGAACACGATCCTCGGAGATGCAGCTTCTCTATTGCGCTTCTGAATAGAAATGGTACACCGTGGACCATTTTCTTCTAATGTTGGATTGTATGATACCCACCATCATAGACAATGATATACAAGTAATTAGGGAGTATAAAAGTATCATCTATTTAACGCATTGGAAGCATTGAATTTCTCACGAGGGATGGTTCTGTCAGTCCGGGTTGGAATTTAACTTTCAAACTTGGCACTGCCAGCCACCCTATTCTCCTAGGCCAAGAGTGCTTTTGCTCCAAACTACCTGCATGCCTTGGCGGGATGTTCGATTCCCACCGATGTGTAAGTAGATCCCGGGGGACAAACTCTGTCAGATGACTTCCGATCAATAGAAATCGAATCCGATGCAGCATTCACCTAGCTCTAACATACACCTTGGGTTGCACTCCGCGGACTAGAATACGGAGCTATACTAAAACACTTCAAACGATTCAACATGGTCACATTTCCTGCTATTGTCCGTGTCCCATTTCTGGCCATCTCCGTCCACTTATCTAGAGTCAATTGTATGGAGTCAATTGTCTTTACCACGTCTTTTGGGGGAGTAAGGATAGGAATAAGTTAGCCCTTCAGCGCACTCTCCATTTCGTGCTGCTCCATCCATAAAGGATACAATCGAAAACAATGATGCTTTTCCTGCACGAGCTTCTACCACGGAACAGCCCGAAGCAGCAAACCAACTTTGTTGCTTAGCTCTTCGACAGGATGTTTTCCCTTCATCGTCATGCACGCCCACTTCCATTGTTGTACTGAGGCGGCGCAATGTCCCAGTCAGGCTTGCTCTTCCCCGCCTATTTATACTCAGCTTTCGTCCCATGTAGATGACTGGCGGTTTCCGCGACTTCAAGGGGTTGAGTTGTTGCTTCCTGTCTCCGCTCACAAACACCCGGCCTGCTGTCGGATTTTGAAACTGTTTCTCTCGTTCGTGGCAATTATCTATTCCATCCCTTATTTACACATAGAAGCATATTATTCTCGTGGGCTATAAAGGAGCGAAAAAGCAGGCTTATTCTCTCTCGGGTTCGGTGAATCCGCAGGTTCCCTATATTCCCAGCATGATTATCCCTCATATGAAACTACTCGCGGGCTTATTATTAGCCCTATTTGCAAATGTCTTGCTAGCTACGGACCTTCGAGTCTCAACTACTGGAGGCAATGCCTCCAGCCCAATCCTTTACGGGTTGATGTTCGAAGTATGTATGCCGGGTTTCGGGACCAATATCCTTCATGCTTACCATATCCAGGATATAAACCATTCCGGCGATGGTGGCATACATGCACAGCTTCTTCGCAACAATGGCTTCCAAGGAGACTCTCCAAGCCTCGTGGCCTACGCGCCAGTCGGTGGTGTATCCCTAAGCATTGACACGAATAACCCTCTTTCCGCCGCAATCCCGCGGACCCTTAAAATCTCTGTGCCGCCTGGCTCTTCCGGCGATGTTGGTTTCTCAAATGAAGGATATTGGGGCATTCCTGTGAATCCCGAAATTTATACAAGCTCGTTTTACATCAAGGGGGATTACATTGGTCGGGTCACGATTAGCTTGGTTGGGTCCTCCAGCGGAACGATATATGCTTCAGCAGCCATAGATGTTAAGAGCAATTCACAAGGGTTTACCCAATATGAAACTAGCTTTTCGTCAAGGCCGGCCCCCGATGGGAATAACTTGTGGAAGTTGACATTCGATGGATCGCAAGTTGCCGGCGGCGCGATCTATGTTTCATTGATGACACTATACCCGCAAACCTTTAATAATAGGTATGTTATTCCCAGGAAAAGTTTAAATTGAGTGTTGCGCTGAAATAGTTAGGAAAAACGGCCTCAAGCCTTCGCTTGCTGAGCCAGTTGACGACCTCAGGGGCTCATTCCTCCGATTTCCCGGCGGTAACAATATGTATGTTGCTCCTATCTATAGAGGTAAATCAAATAATCCTAGCTGATAGTTTGATAGTGAAGGACAGCATCCGTCTTCGAGATGGAAGTGGAATGAGACCATCGGACCACTAAAAGATCGCCCTGGCCGCGAAGGTATACATCAAGAATCCGTGCATTTACATCGAAACAGGCTAACGCTTTGAATAGGTACCTGGAATTACGCCAATACTGATGCTCTTGGTTAGTGGGTTTAAGCCGAATTTTCTGGATTATAGATACTAAGTCAAACCAGGGCTACTTGAGTATCTTTACTGGTGTGAAGATATGAATCTCGTGCCACTCCTGGTAGTCTACGCTGGTCTAAGTTTAGGAAAGGGGCCCGGAGATATTATCACCGGAGATGCTTTGAAACCTTACGTTGAGGATGTATTGAATGAAATAGAGGTGAGCAATTGTGGTCAGTGTGGCCTCGCCGATTTTGCCCATTTCTAACTATAGGGGAAAGTATATCCGTGGACCGACATCATCAAAATATGGTGCGCTCCGGGCAGAGCATGGGCATCCAGAACCTTTCCCGCTATTGCACATCGAGATCGGAAACGAGGACCATCTTTGGGGAGGCGGACCAAGTTACCCCGAACGGCTCATGGCTTTCTACAATGCGATTCACGAGAGGTACCCAGAAATTAACCTCATCGCAAGCACGGCGGATTATCTACCAGCAGAGAAACCACAAGGACTCTGGCTAACGTTCCATACATATTCCAATCCAAGCCAGCTGGTTGACATGTTCAACAAGTTTGACAACGTCGATCGGAATTTCCCCTGGTCAGTTAGCGAATTTGCATGCAGCTTCCTTGAGAGCACCAGCGACCAAAATATACCGGAGCCCACCATGCGATGCACAGTCGCAGAAGCGGTATTCATGATTGGGATGGAACGAAATAGTGACATTGTCAAAACGGAAGCATACGCGCCTGTCCTGAGACACCTCTCTGGGACCCAGTGGACGGTATAGCCCATATCTTTCGCTTTCCCCTATTTGATCCCGCCCCCCAAAAGAACGTCGACACAAAATATCATCACAAACTAACTGATGAAACCTGCAGCCGGACATGATAGAATTCAACAATAACCCTGATGGGGTAGTCCTATCTACAAGCTACTATGCCCACCAGATTTTCTCCATCTTCAGAGGACACACTATATTAAAGGTGGAAACAGATCGGCCTTTCGGGCCAGGTGCGTTCGTTTCTGGATTTACTGTATCTCCATAGAATACCAGCCACTCCCCTGATTGCTAACGATGCCTCTCCTTTTAAAACAGTATACTGGGTAGCGTCGAAATCCAATACTGGATACATCGTCAAACTGGCCAACTATAGCGGTGACGAGCAGTCCATCACCATTATCTTCGACGACGACCTAGATGGCAACTCTGGTGTCCTTCATGTGGTCAGCGGTCTACCGGATTCTAGGAATGTCTACGGGGACATTCAGGTGACCCCTAGCCAGGAAGATGTAGATAATGACGGTGGGAAGTTTGAGGTTGTGTTACCCGGTTGGAGTGTGGGGGTTTTGGCTATTGGGTTGTGAGTTTGTTTGGAGAGTGATAGGTACCCTTTTTTACCAGGGAAGAGAGGAGAAAGGAATAAGTACACTTGTTGGGCTGTTTGTTGCTAGGATAGTGATGAGTATCCATATGTGGAGGGAATAGATTATGCTTTTTTTCCCCTTGTTTCGTAAAGGAGGATGGAATGAATGAGATTGATAACTATGCATTTGAACGATGATGAATGATTATGAATATACTTTGATAAAGCGGGCTATACTTTCGGATTATAAAAGAAAGGATAGGTAAACAATACAGTTCTTTGCATTCTATTGAAAGGCATCCCTTGTGTCTATCTATGTAGTTACTATATACCTGAGATCAATATATTTACGCAAGGTGCTAAATTGAAATAGAATTTCATTTCAACTTGATATTAACCAGTTATTGGTTTGTATGCATAAACACCATACCATACCCTGCCCCCCTTCACTTCTTCTCCCCCTTTCTATTTCCCACATCTCTCCTCCCCCAACGAAAACACACGAGAAATGAAAAAGCGAGAGAGAATTAAAATAACTAATAAATAATAAAAAAACTATGTAATGGCTAAGGCAGGGTATATAAAAATAGGTAGAGGTAATAAGCACATACATGCAACGATGTGAAAATGCGAATGGGAAAACAAGTGGTGAGAAGAGAAGTGAACTGACTATACACTGCCTTTCCCAAGGGTTAACTAATGAAATCCCATTACCAAGGCACCTGGGCAAAGCAATCCGTCCTTCCGTCCTCCCATCCATGCAGGTACGTATGCGCATAACCAAAACGGGTGGGGAATAGGAGAAAAGAAAACACAAGAAAAGAAAAAATGTGATAAAAAGCCAAGATACAAAAACTCCAAGGGTTTCTTCCCCCTTCCCATTCCTTTCCCAAAATACCATTTGAATCGCTCACTTTTGGGTCTTTTTTTGTTTCGCTAAAAATATCAAAGGGAGAAAAGAATAGGAGATATGCTATCGTGGAATCGTGATGCTGGCTGAAACGATATGCAAAACGCTATCGACGCTGAATAAGAAAAGGGGGGTATGTGAAAACCGGAACTCCTCGCTTAGTAGAAGGGAATGTCCATCGACTGTGATAGGGGTATAGATGGGTGCGGATGGTGTAATAGAAATCGGGGTCAAGTTTCAAGGTTGATCCATCACTGAAGAACTCCTTCAGCAGTGTCATGAATTAGGTCGTCATCGTCAGTCGTGTCACTCCGCTGGGTTCCCTGCTCATCTACCTGCGGTTCAAACTCCAGATCATCCGTTGTGAGTCTGGATTGTTCCCGCGATTCTTGGCGGGAAAGATCGCTGGGGCCTCCGCGAGACGAGATAGTGAGCCTTTCAAACTCATCCATGCGGTCAAGTTCTTCGTAATCTGGCAATGGAAGAGGAGGACCGTGATAATTCTCCATAGAACTATCGTGGGCTGCATCACCGAATGCATACCCCGGAGGACTGGCAGGTACATCGCTGTATACGGGAGGGCTCTCTTGGTCCCAGCTGATCCCCAGCCCGGCACGTTCGGTGACATGGATATGAAACACCATGCGGAGAACTCGGGCTGCGCCAGTTGGAGTGATAAGCTTGGTGTTGTGGTTTGGGCAGAACTCTTCCGCGACAATGAGTTCCACTACAAGATCGTGTTTGACGTCTAAACCACCATCGATTAAAGAGGAGAGGTTGCATAGCGGATTGGAGCCCGGCCTGATCGCGGCTTCGAACTCCGCGTTTATTTCACCGCCTGCAGTGTCGAAATCAGTTTTCCAGCCGTTCTTCTGTTCGCCATTCCCGATTATGCGGGTCTCTTGGTGCGTAATGCCCTTTGGGTCTGTGACTTTGTGGGCATGTTTGGCACAAGCTGGTGATATGATCTTCTGATGCTCCTCTATCCGCCACATCAACTTCCGTAGACGCCATCTAGCCTGAGTATCATCACGCCTCTCCACGACCCCTCCAAGGGCCAGCTGAACAGTGAAGTTCCCAATGGGGTGGACCACCGACGGTACGACGGCACGGGCGGTAAGGTTTGTAGGAGGGAAAATGCGCATTGACGATTTGTCGGGCCCAGGCTTGACAGCTCGTTTAATATTCACGGGCAATTCCAGACGCAGCTCCCCGGTACTAGTCAACGCCAATGCAGAGAGGGTGTATGAAACAGTGCCCAAGGATCCCTGTGTGGTTGCCTGTAGATTTCCAGGGAAAAGGAAGCTGAAGGGAAACTCACGTTTGCCGCTCGTGAGGTGAACGGGTTCGGCCAGGAATTCCCATTTTTTCATTTCTTCCTGTCGCGATCTGCATGAGGTGCAGTCCTTGGATACAGGCTTTTTGGTTGTAGCGGTTGAGGTCAGGCGCATACGCAGATCTTTCAAGGTGATTTCTCCTGGCACAGATGCCACATCTAAACGCAGACGACCAGACATCAACCCGCCAGTAGATTCAGAAGGGCGCCCGTATAATACCAGTGGGCCCGATTCGATGACTATGTCTAAGCTGGCACCAGCGGAATGGCTCTCCGAAGAGCCTTCCCCGGATCTTGGGCGAGCCAGAGCACGCCGTTTGCCTTTATTTTCCTTGTGGCGATGAAGATGGATAATACTGTCCATTGAAAAGGAGAGATGTCGTTCCCGAGTCTCTGGCGGGGGCTCATCGGCGCCTGAGTGGCTTGCTGCGGACTTGGTGCTTCTGCGCGAGGAAGAGGAGGAAGAGGATCTGATGGTGGAGCGATCGCTGTGGTCGTAGGGGAGAGAGGGGCTGGACGAATGCGCAGAAGGCCGCACGAAGCTGGGGAGAAGTCTGCCGGGCATCGTGACTGCGGAGAGACGGCGGCGCTGAATATCGCAACGGGGGCAGCGGCTCCTTGGTGGCCGAGGGGGGGGGGGGGGGGGGTGGGATGGGGGGGGGGTGGGGTGGAAGCGGAAGCGCAAGGGGCGGTGTTGTG
>JANTQH010000016.1:183193-412118 GCA_032988465.1 Onygenales sp. PD_10
GGGGGGGCGGCGGTGGGGGGGGGGGGGGGGGGGGGGGAGACTGCGATGGGCGCGGGGGGGAGTTTCTGCCCTGCGCAACGTGGTTTCTTTTCTTTTCTTTTCTTTTCTGATTCTCGGTCTTCTGCCGTCACAAAATACTCTTCTTCGTCTTTGGCGCTGGCATTTCCCAACTTGCTAAGCCTATTCAATATGGGAGGGTGATATTGAGGTTTGTATAGTTCAGTCCAGCGCAATGCAGTATCGAGAGCGGCAACACAACTCAACACTTAAACAGAGGAGAATGAGGACGGGAAACGAGAGAACGAAATACCAATTGCGTGAGGAGAGAATATGACCGCAAAAAGCAGCGGGTGAGGGGTTGCTGTCTGGAAAACTGTCTTTTAATATGGATCCCGCTATACAGACTTTGGCATGCGACAGGGGTGTATTGCGACGGTAAAATACGGACCAGTGGCGAGAGTGGGCTGGTATGGGGCCGTATTGGGGCGTACCGATGCCAGCAGGCGGATCTAGACTTTGCCCGCAGAGATTTCTGGAGCCAACTGGGCGCAAAATGCCGGCAGAGACAAGGCGACATCATGGACGCATCGCTGGGCTGTATTTGGGGGTATCTGGGCATTCGATCCCCGGTTTTGGCGGGCAGAATAGATTACGAATAGATTACAAGCCGTGACATCATCCCAGCTTCTCCTCACTGTGAACTTCTCGACTTCAACAAGGCCAAGCCGGCACACGCCAGATCAACAGGCTAGTTACCTAGCAGTTACAGGTTACAGCTCCCTCTGTTCTCCGCGGAATGCCAGACCACGCCTGTTGACGAGTTGCTGCTGATGCACAGGCAGAGTCCCAGCACAGCGTCCGAACAGCAACTCGGGCCTCCAGCCCCAGGAAACACGCAACACCAGCCTGGTCAACTACGAATGAGGCCCGCTTTGGGCGGGCTTGTGCCAATTCTGGTGGCATCATCGAATCACCTCATCACTGATCAGAGGTTGGCCTGACCCCGGCGATCAACAAGGCGTCATGCCACTCCGGCGTACAATTGCTCCATCCAGCTCACCGTCCACTGTCCAGCCCGTTCAGCCGCCTTACCATGATAACTATTCGCACCACTCCATAGTTAACTACTTCAGCTTACAGGTTGCCGCCGCCATACCGCTGACTGGCACTGACGAATACTCAGGACAAGGTTACAGCAGCAGATCTGGCAGAGACCAGCTAGCGATCTTGGATTCGGGGAACCGCTAAACTCAGCGGGATTGCCCCTAAACTGCGGGTCTGCTTTGGCTCTTGGCCTGAAAATTACAGCTAAGCCGGCTGGCAAACCAAGGGTCAGGTGCGCCTGAAAAAAAAATTCTGTTGCTTGTCTCCACCGAGCCACTCTTGCATCGACAGCGTGACAGCTCGGCGACAGGAACATCGACGCTTCTCCCCACGGCTGGTCTCGCTGACTATTATGATGGCGTCTTTGGTGCAAAGCCCGGTGACCAAATCCCATTATGTCGCGCACGGGTAGGTCGGCCCCTTTCGTGTCTCAGACAGGATCATGCTTCTCCTCGCAGCATGGCAATAATAATAATGTGATGTCCTGACGAAATTTTAATCCTTTTTTAGACCTTGCTTGAACTCTTCTCGCTTCGAATTTGCCATCAGTGCGCTCTTTGAATGCTGGTTGGTTGTTCATGCGGAACAGGAAAACTTAATTCAGTCGGCCCGTTCAACCCTCACCTCGTCGCGTCAATATTGCTTCAAAAGTTCAAAGGCAATACTCGTAGCTTTCGAGGTATGCATCAAAACGAGGCTTCAAAGCAAACAAAAATATGTCCGTTTTTCTCCAGCAAATCCAAATGTCGCAATTGAGCCCATCAATTTGGCGGGAATATCTAGATTGCATCGCTCAAGGCTCTGGATACTAGTAGTCTCTGGTTCCCCGCATTTTCCAACACGTCAACTCAGAAATATGCAAAGCAGAGGCAGAAGAAAAAAGAAAAGAGAAAGGCAACAAAACGCAAGCAAAAATGCATCATCAGGCTGGTGCCGTCATCCAATCACTGCACGTCATCCATTGTGGCCGGTCGATCATGCATGTAAAAACTTCGTTTTGCTGCGTTGAACCAAGCTAAAATATGCCCTAAAACCCCGCCCCGCTTCATACATAGTGCCCGTTGGCAGTTGCTTCGTGCTTTTCCTACTGGAAGTTTTTTCCCACCGGGCAACCCATTATCCCAACAGCATGGTTGCACGTTTTCTCCAGGTCTGAAGGCAAGACAACGCAAAGGCACTCGGGTCACCGAACACCACGGACAACAGCCAAGCTCCCCGCACGAGGTATGCGGGATTATATTCTCGCTGCAACTATGCATACTGCTAACACCGTTGAGAAGCAAACCCTGGCCCCCTGTCTGGAAGCTAGAGCTGTCATGCGGAAAGACCTTCTCCTTCGGGATCTATGACACAATATAAATAGTCATTGGTGACATGCATTTGCAGACCCAGGCAAGGCAGAGGCAATAAACGTGCTCTCATCCACCGTTCAATTTCAATTACGTACTTGGTTTTTATTCGCTGCTGCATCGCTTTGAGGGCTGAAGGCTTGCAAGAAAGCTTGTCATAGTTAATACGAAAAGAACTTCTCAAGGTTTTATCTTGGCATTTTTGTGGTCAATACAATCCTGGCTGAAGAGCTGCACTAAATTATCCATATGTCTTCACAAACCCTCAATTAATGTTCTCTTCAATCAAAAGAGAGGTGTATCAAATTCCGTTTTGACATTTTCTCTCCCCTTCGTCTTTCGATGCTCTCCGGCCCACAATGGCATGAAAACCGGGGGACTCCGAGAAACATAAAGCCGTCACAAAACATGTCTGGATCGCTATGGGGCCCCCTCCCATCAAAACTTATTATATTTTACAAAACCCCGACCAAGGAAACAATTCTTCCGTTGCAAAATATAAAAAACCGTCTTGACTCTCGCAGCGCCGCGTGTGTTACATAATCCAGCAATGCTGACTAACCAGATCATGTGATTCAATTTGAGCCTCAGGCATCAATCTGTCAACATCATCAACATCGCGAACATCAACCTCCTCTCCCTGAGCCATCTGCTTCATATCCAGTACCAATTGGCCCAAATCAACATGGCAGCTGCTCCCCGCAGATAGCCGATGATGCTATCAAACAACCTCCCAGCATTGGCGCGCGGATCTACTAAAATCAAGCTTCATTAGATCCGATTCGCCCCCCTTCCTCCCCCCTCCCCCTTTTTTTGCCGCGCGAAGCAGATCATGCCACGTTACCTAATTGTCTCGATAGCTCGGTATCACTAACGCGACTGCTCAAGGGGCTTTGTGAAGAAATTCTTTCTTCAATTGATACGAGGTCGAGAATTGGTGACAACAAGGGAGCTGCATGCGCGCTCGATGACGGATAGGTTGGGTTGGGTTTCTGTCGCGTTGCATCATCGAACTCGTCCGATCTTCCGTATACAAAACTCCCGACAACCACTTCCGTGACGGCAGCTAGGGTGTGACCCTCGAAACGTGGAAGACTATATACAGACAGTGCACGTTGCTTGTTTATTAGTTTACCACCGCCGCCGCAGAAGAAGGCTGGCGTAGGTGCTTCGCTGGGAAAAGAAGGAGAAGGAAATAGAAACCAGACGACCCAATTGAACGAACCCAGACCCCTCTCTCTCCACAGGACACGCACCGCCCACTTCGGTCCAGCGCAAACAATCTTGCAGCAGCCATGGAACTAAACCTCAGCTCCACCATCGTCACCCTCGCCCTAATCCCGCCCTTCCTCCTCTTCTTCTGGTCCATGTCCGCAACCACCGCCTGGTCCCCGTTCGCCAGCGCATTCCCACTCGTTCGTAACAAGCGCATATGTCTGTTGATTGCTCATCCGGATGATGAGGCGATGTTCTTTGCGCCGACGCTGTTGGCCATGACGAGGCCGGAGTTGGGCAATCATTTGAAGATTCTATGTTTGAGTTCTGGTAAGTTGGATCCCCTATCTCCTCCCACCCGAATCTCCAGGGGTAAAAAGAGAGAGAGACCGAGAGACCGTCCCTAACGAATTCCAGGCGATGCCGACGGCCTGGGCGAGATCCGCAAAAAGGAGCTCGTAGCCAGCGGCCTCCGCCTAGGGCTCCGGAACGAATCCGACGTCTTCGTCATCGACGACCCCACCCGCTTCCCCGACAGCATGACAACCACCTGGTCCGCATCCAGCATCTCCTCCCTCCTCGCTTCCGCGTTTATCCCGGACCCCTCTTCCGCTGCCCCCTCTTCCTCCTCCCAAGACAAAAACGCGCCACGCGCAACCATCGACATCCTCGTAACCTTCGACAAAACGGGCGTCTCCAACCACCCGAACCACCGCTCCCTCTACCACGGCGCGCGCGCCTTCCTCCAACTCCTCATGAAGGGCAAAAGCGGCTACGCCTGCCCCGTCACACTCTACACGCTCAGCACAACGAGTATCTTCCGCAAATATATCGGCGTGCTAGATGCGCCGGTTAGTATGGTGAAGGGGCTTGTTGGGGCGATGGTGTTTGATGGGAGCACGAGGGAGAGGAGAGTGAGGGGCCAGCAGCCGGTTAGATTGCTGTTTGTTAGTTCGGTAGCGGACTGGGTGAGGGCGATGGGCGCGATGGTGCGCGCGCATAAGAGTCAGATGGTCTGGTTTCGGTGGGGGTGGATTAGTGTGGGGAGGTATATGGTTGTTAATGATTTGAGGAGGGAGAAGGTGTGAGGAATTGGTGTGTGAGAGTGGAGATTGGAACTATTATTCTCTAGGTATATTGAGGAATAAGAGAGGTGTGGTTAGCTAGGTGAGGATGAGTGTTGTAATGGGTGGTGGGTGGCTTGGATGGATAGATTCGATAAATTTGTCTGTTCGCCCTTTTTTGTAATATCCCCTTTTTTGAGTGCATGTATGTATATATGGGTATGTATAGACTGAGATATCTTTTGTAATTTATATATTTCTTTCCATTTTTATTCATCGAGTTAATATTTCTCATTACCTTCTTTTCCACCTGCCGCCTTTCTATATCTTTTTATATCTTACTTAATACAAGCAGCATTCCAATTGTTCCCGGGAAGAAAAAAAAACAGATCAAAACTAAGATCAACCAATAAATAATATAGCCTCGAGCCATTCCTTTTCTCTTCTATTCTATATCTATTCAAGACAAAATAATAAATAGTTCCTACCCGACGCCCCTCCTTAATCCATCCCAAGGGGGCCTTGGGGTGGGTTGGTGAATTGTGTAAACGGGGGAAGAAAAGCAGACATGCGGGAAGGTATATACAGAAGAGACAGGTAAGGGAGGGGGGGGCACTTGCGCTCGTAAATAAGAAGGAAGCGTCTAGGATATCAATTGAGGGTGGAGGCAAATCGAAATAGGATGGTCGGATGTATGTATGGTGTTGTACAGTGCCTGGTATATATGGTACATAGATGGTGGGGGCTGCATAAAATAAATAGATAGGTAGGTAGGTAGGTTGGGGGGGTAGATAAGGGGTAGCAAAGGGAGAAGATGGACAGACAGGTGGATGGGTAGTCGGGTTATAGTAACGACACGGCAGGGGACAAAAAAGTTGTAACTGTCTTCCTCCTACCCTTGTCTCGCGGCATATAGCGATTTCCACTCGACCCCAGGCCCCTCCATTAAATGATGCGGTTGCCACGACCCAATAATCTTAAAAACACCCGTGAATGGCTTTGGCGCCGGCTCACGCCTCAGAAACACCCCGCCCCATCCGTGCTGGGGATTCCGAAAACCGTTCTCTGGCCGATCCTTCTTGCCAGCCAGCCAGAAGGTGTCTGATTCGAATTCTATCCTTCCGGTATTGGTGCGGTAGAATGTATTTTCGGGGAGATATCTCTTCCACTCCTCTACCAGGGAGGGTACAAAGCGGCGTTGGTATTTTGGGCTCCGGCGTTGAGAGCAGAACATGAGTCGGCACCAACCTTCGATGATCGTCGCGTCGCGGCTGGTGTTGAGTTGTTCGCGGTTCAGGTTTGACTTCAACGTTCGGTATTGCTGGATTGTTTCGAATGACAGGCCGTCGGAGAGTGTAGCCGACTTTGCAGTGGGTGTTTCTAATAATTTTGATGCGTCCTTTCTGAACTGCAGCCGCTCGAGCTGCTTTGAAGCCCACTCCGATTTTAAATATGGCTGGGGTGTGCCGGTTACCTGCGCAATGCGGTCCTGGCGCCGGTATTTATCGTGATGTAATAAACTTGAAAGCATTGTCTTGTCAATGGTTTTCTCAATAGCTTTCTCGTCAATCCCTGAGTCACCGAGAGAGGTATCGATCGGATTACATTTTTTCGGACCGGGCGGCATCCGCAGGTAAGGCTTTGTCTTCTGGGCTTTTATCTGCACCGACGGTGGAATAAAATTCAATAAAAATCGCACATAGTGTTCCTTTGCCTGGTTTCGTCTCTCCAATGACTTGTGGAATAGGGCTCTTCCCGATCGCATATACATCAAAACAGCTTGCAAATCTCGACGGTCCCATGCAGATTTGACGAGGAAGTCGTACATCTCCATGGTTGGCTTCATGTTGTGCGGCGGTCCTGTGAGAGTGTAAAAAAGTTGTTCCACAGTAGATCTGGAGATCCGGATAGGATTCCGTTCATTCCCTTTGGTGCCCCATTTTTTACACGACAAAACAAAGGACCATTCAAACAGCTCATTCCAGACAGCTGGGGATATTTCGATTTTGTATTCACGAGAAACAAAATCCACAAGTTGGAGCGCCGTCGCAAGGTCATTATTGGAGCCGAAAATATGCGCAATGGTAAACAGTAGATTCGTGGTAGGGTATAAACTCGACGAACGGTCAATCTGGGAGACAGGGGGGGCGGTACTTGGATCCCCTTGCGATAGTGCCGCGACGTCGATATTCCACACCGTTTTCAGTATATTTTCGACAGCCACCATGTGGCCTTCACGGGCAGACGCAGTCATGATATTGATAAAGGTAGTCACATCCGGCCGCAAGCCCTTGGAATTCATGTGCTCAAGATCCTGGTATATCTCGTCCCTCACCCCGCCGGGTCCAGTTCTAAACCCTTGGAAGCCTGGCTCCGGGTTTGGTAAGCTCCGTTTATAGTACACCCAGGGGCTAAATCTCAGGTTGTACCTCTCCTTAGAGACATAGGCGTGATGCCAGACTTTTGCCTCCATGCAATGGTTGTAACATTCGAGCGTAGGTTCAATGCCATCCACTTGCATATCGGCCCATATTGAGTCAGCCAACTCAGCATCGCCCATCGACCGTGCACAGTCCAGGAGATGAGTATATTCGGCGATGCCCAGCGTGAAACCGGCGCTCCGCCGTTTTCGAACCGCGGCATAAAGCATTCGTTTAAACTGGTCAAAAATTACCTCCAGTGTCTTGAAGCCCTTCCAATGTGCCACAGCGGGGTGGAATCTTCGGTGGAGTTTCTTGTAAGGCTCAATAAAATGTGACGGAGAGAGCAGGGAGAATGCCTCCGCAAAATGAGTTTCGGGCAAGGAGTATGTGGAGGCTTGGGTTTTTTCGGGGCCCAAAAAAGCATACGCAGCCATATCCGGGGACTCGCCGAAAAACTGATGAAGGAGGTCATCGTCGGCTTCAAAGGAGTCGAGCACTGAAGCAGTATAACTCTTAATCTTTCCACTGACTTTTCGCCTATCCTTGTCCACGAGCGTCCACCTCCGCGTCTGCAGGGAGTTGCTCAGTGGATCGTTAAAAGGGTCATCTTCTGATGGGTCAATTTCCTTCTGCACCCCCCCGTATGACTCCAAGTTCCATCGTGTCAGAAGAGGGGGGTCGTGGAAGACCCAAGGTTTATGGGGCTGGGCGGTAGGAGGGGTTGAGGATTGCGAAAGGTAGCGGTAGCGGTTGCGGTGATGGGGGGGGCTGGGCCGGCGGAGGGAGACATCACCAGCGAGGCGGCGCAAGCATGACGGGCAAACGAAGGGAGACGCGGCCGCCTCGGTGCGGAAGCCAATGCCGCGCATCAATGCGGAGGGAGCAGCAGTCTGGGAGATAGCGGCCGTGCAGGAGTAGTGGGACGACGGATTAGCTGTCTGGATGGCTCGTTGTCTGGATGTTTCGATGTTGTCGTTCTCTGGATATTTTTTTCCTTGTCGCCAGGCACCGCGCTAACCCGCTTCCGGCTGTCGCTTTCTGCCGGCCGCCGCCGCCCTCAGCCGCCAAGAGCCGCATTATCCTCTCCATCGATTGATTCTCCGTCGCGATTTCGACTACATCGCTTCTCTCGTCCCGCCCCCGTTCACTACAGTCACCATGGCTGACGGAGACGACGGCGCATCGGCTTCGTTTTCCGAGCCTCTGGACCTAGTCCGGCTCTCGCTCGATGAGATCGTCTTTGTGAAGCTGCGTGGAGACCGCGAGCTCAAGGGCCGCCTTCATGTTTGTCAATCCGATCCTGGCTGGCGGCGATGGGGCTCTGCCACTGACGTTGATTCTCTAGGCATACGATAGCCACTGCAATCTGGTCCTGGGCGATGTCGAGGAGACCATCTACATAGTTGAGGAGGATGACGCAGAGCAGGAAATCATCAAGGTGAATGCACTCCAGCAGCGGTTGGCTTGGCCGGGGCTGGTGGTCGCTAACATTGCCGCACTCCAGACCATTAAGAAACAAGAGGAGATGCTATTTGTGAGAGGTACGGCCGCTGCATTCTACATTACGGGACGGAGTTCAATTGCTTACTTCATCACAGGGGACTCGGTGGTTTTGATATCGCCTCAGTCGCCGTCATGAACATTTCCAGCCACGAATCCGAAGAAATACGATCTAATGAGTCGAAACTGATAGAGAACCACGGAATGCGCCAGATATGCTTTTGTCTAAGCCGCAAATTCGGGGATTTACGAGGCGCGGGAGGATCCACGGCAATAATGCCTACTGCAAGCCCATGTGCAGCTCTAGATAATTAGACAAATGAATGGCCCGCGAGTCCCCGCCAATGGGAGAGGAGACAAGCGGCCTCCTGAATAGGAAAACCAAACTTCATCCAGTCATCCAGTGCCCGTAGAAAACCGGAAATGCTGTCACTGTAGCTGTCGGAGCTGCAGTCGTTTAATTTTAAGTGTTGTTGTGACTCAAAAACCGACGATGACTCGTTGCTGCGCTTAAATATTTAGTTTGCAGGCGGCCAACACCGCTAAATAAATACAGCTGCAACCACCGCATTTCTCCTCGAAGATTCCCCCCAGATTTCCCAAGGACATTCCAGCATATATACGAGATCTATCACTGCCTGCTTGCTCCTATTCTTATCCAATACCGCCGCCTAGAGCAAGCAATGATAGTCCGAATACACTTCTGAGGTCATCCTATTGCGCCCACCAACGCAGCAAATGCACCCAGCCGCCACAATACCACGAAGATGACCCAAGGAAACTACCAGCAGACAGTGGAGGAGCGGCGTAAAGGAGAGATGGTAAGTGTTTATTGCGTGCCCTCATGCCTGGCCCATCCCTCCGCCCGAGCCCGCCAGAGCTACGTCTCGAGCTTCCCCGTACTAATCAGCCCCCCAGGCTCTCAGTGACTTCGCCGAATACGTCGAGAAGCAGCAAGCGCACCGTTCTGCTCTCCAACGTGAAGCTCGAGGAGCTTCTGTCGCGCCCAGTGACAGCGGCTATTCCACCGTGAGCCAGTCGAACACAGTAGAGGAGGACCATGCTGAACTTGACATCCTTGACCAGCTGGGTCTCTCCGATGACTCCAGCCAGGTGAACCTCAAACAAGTGCTGCTAGACGAATCTGCGGAATCCTTCGATACGCTAAAACAGCTCGCTGGCGTGATACAGGCTCGCATCGACGAAGGCCATGGCGAAACTGTCTTCGACCTTGGCCAGGAGGACAACGGGGAGTGGATGGGCTTCGACAAGGCGCAATGGGATACGGCTCTAGAACGGGTCCGCAAGGCTGCCAAAAACCTCCAGGCTGATTGTCGGGTGCTTCTTACCTATAATGTCGGTGGTCCGGAGGAAGCGGAATCGAAAAACGACCGGATTAAGAATGCCTATGGGAAAGTCCTGATTCGCCAGTCGCCGGCCTCAGCCGAAAATGTGATCGAGACGAGAATTGCCGTCGTCGGGAATGTTGATGCTGGGAAAAGCACTTTGCTTGGTGTCCTTGTCAAGGGGAAACTCGACGATGGCCGTGGAAGAGCGCGGGTCAACCTTTTCCGCCACAAGCACGAGGTCGAGAGCGGCCGAACAAGCTCGGTTGGTATGGAGATAATGGGATTCGATACCCATGGCGAGATCGTCGGGCGCGGCCAGGGACGCAAACAGTCCTGGGAAGAGATCGGGCGGCGATCTGCTAAAGTCATCTCGTTCACGGATTTGGCTGGCCATGAACGGTATCTACGGACCACCGTTTTTGGAATGCTCAGCAGCAGCCCGAATTACTGTCTCCTCATGGTTGCCGCAAATAACGGTATCATTGGGATGAGCAAAGAGCATCTTGGAATAGCTCTGTCCCTGAATGTCCCTGTCATGGTGATCATCACTAAAATCGACATTTGCCCGCCTCATATCCTCCAGCAGACCATCACCCAGTTGACTCGCATTCTCAAGTCCCCAGGCGCGAGGAAAATCCCCATTTTCATCAAAACCCTTGAGGATACTGTAAACACGGCTACCCAATTCGTCAATCAGCGGATCTGCCCCATTTTCCAAGTGTCTAACGTGACCGGAGAGTCCCTGGATCTAGTCCGAACGTTCTTGAACATCCTGCCGCACCACGGGCACTACGATGCCGAGGCACCGTTTGAGTTCCTTGTCAATGACACCTTTTCTGTCCCCTTTGTGGGGACCGTCGTTTCTGGAGTCGTGAAGTCAGGGGTGGTCCACGCTGGGGATCCTGTGATGATTGGACCTGACTCGCTTGGCCAGTTCAGGACAACGGCCATCAAGTCCATCGAACGGAAACGTATCACTGTGCATGCCTGTTCTGCTGGTCAGTCTGGGTCGTTCGCCCTGAAGGGGGTCCGCAGGAAGGAAGTCCGCAAGGGCATGGTGGTTCTTCCAAAACTTGAACAGCCTCCAAAGGTGTATCGTGAGTTTGTTGCTGAAGGTATGCAAATAATTCAATTACCCGTTAATGACAAGCTCTTCTAACTAACAACTCGTATAGTTCTTATTCTTTCTCATGCAACCACCATCAAGACAAAATACCAGGCTATGCTACACGTCGGCGCTGTTAGCCAGACCTGTGCGATCATCGACATAGATCGTGACTACATCCGGACAGGAGACCGTGCACTCGTTGCGTTCCGTTTCATCCAACGTCCCGAGTTCGTCTCTGTTGGTGACCGGATCCTGTTCCGCGAGGGTAGAACGAAAGGCCTCGGGATCGTGAAAGCGGTCCGCTACGATCCCAGCAATCCACTGAATCCAAAGCTTAAAGAAGGTGCCGAGGAGGACGGCCAAACGAAAAAGTAACGACATATTAACGATTGATCGCGCAACGACCTGTCTTTTTGGTTTTGAGAAAGTACGATGTCTTTTTGACGTTTTTTCTATGATGACAACGATTGACCCTGACCTGTGCTTTTTGTGCGACTGGTGTTCTTAGGATTGGATATTAAGGCTGAATTGGTGTATTGTTTTCTGTTCGTTTCTGCATACTGTTGCTTCTTATTGCGCTCTTTTCTTTATGTGCATACGGTATTTTCTGCTTTTTACACTCACTCGTCGTCGACGTTTGATTCTAGTCACTCATTCAATGCTCTATTTCTACTTCTATTTTTCACCTTTGGATTCAATGACTTCTAATACTCATATACCTCGCTACGAGCAACCTCAGACCGACATGCCTACTCCGGGCTCTAAGCGGTGCTGCTTGTCCCCTATCCCCTATTTTCCTTCCTGTCCCAGATCCGTGCCAAGAAATACTAGCGCGATCTCCACGTGGTGATTGATTTAAAGTTGTGCAACCACAGCCTTGGAATCCCTCGTGACGTCATGGACGATCGCCACAGAATGCAGAGACGAGGAAACCTGGCTTTGCCCGGGCATACGTTGCCATGTTCGCATGAGCTCCGACCATGTTGACGTAGCGGGTTGATTGTTCCTTGGATATGGCTGACGCCCACAGAACTAATATAAAACCACTTGCCCTGTGGCCTTGGCCATGCTGAGAATATCTACATCGCAATTATTTCAAATCCAACCTTGGAAGGCAAATCCTCACAGCTACTCGACATCCTTTGTTTTCTTGTACTTGCATATTCATTCTTCTCCTAGTGTCGCGATATACTCTTCTCTCCGAATTGTTGAGGATCCGAGATTAGATTATACCCCCCATCCTGCCTATACTATACACCTTGTTGCCACGCCACCATGGAGACTATCAGACAGGCAGTTCACGCTGCTGAGAAGGTGATATGGGGAGAAAGTAACCCGGATAAGACTGCTGAGCCTGCTGCCGACGAGGAGCCAGTGGCAGGCGTTCAGGGTGAGGGTACAGCCACAGATCCGTACGACGCTGGCAATGCATCAAGTATGTCGATATCCAACCCATTGATTTCATCTTCGGTTCATATACATCCGCGTCCTTGGAAACAGGTTTTGTTGCTGGATCATAATGGATAGCACACTTGAAACCCTTCCCTTGGATCGATACCTACTACCCCCCCCCCCCAATTCCATGGAATGCCCAGTAATAACCCAAACCACATCAATCCAATCACCCACCCCAAACCACACTCCTCAAACTAACCCTCCTCCACCCACAGAAGAAGTAGCCGACCAACACGCCGCCGAATCCAAACTCCAATCCCAAGCCTACACCGGCGGCCTCGCCCCGCGCAGCGGCAGCAGCACCACCCCCGCCGGCGGCACCCCAGAGGGCCCCATGTACCCCCAGGGCCAACAACAGCAACAGTCCAAACAAACCCAAGCAACTCCAGCAATGAAAACCGCACCACCACCCACACAACCATCCCCGACAGCTAAAACCACAATGCCACAACAATCACACGCCCGGGCGCCGTCCGGAAGCTCTGCGGGAACCGCACCCACATATGCAGCTGCCGCTGCGCCGGGGCCGACGAGGACCAGTACCGCTCCGCAGGGTATGGCTAGTGCCAGTGGTGGGCTCATGGCTACAGGTGCGGTTCCGGCTCCAGTGACGACAACTCCGTCCGCGCAGGCTGGTGTGGGACAGGGACAGGGACAGGGGCACACGGGAAGCCATCATGTGCGGAGCTCGGGGTATGCAGCTGAGGGGGGTGATTTCGATGCGAGACAGGCGGGGGCTGGGAGTGAGGCTGATCGTTAGTATCTCCTCTTTTTCTTTAGTTTAGTCTTGTTTTCGTGAAATGCGAGATGGGGGTGGGAGGGAGAATAGAGTAACCGGTCGCGTGCATTCTTTTCGCTTGACTTGTTTTTGAGAATAAAATAGAGTATGGTTTTTTTCGTTCCTTTACTTTTGGCTAATCTGGCCCCTAACTCTTTTCTTCTTTTTTCCCGCGAGACAGGGCTCCTTGAAGAACATGGTGATCAGCCCAGTTCCCACAGACACCATGGCGGCCCCAGCCAGGGTCAAGGTCAGCAGCCATCGTCTGCTCCGCGACAGCAACAGCAGCAGCAAATGGGGTCGGGAGGGAATAACGCCCCGGGCACTTCAGCAGGGAAGAATACGCATCAGCACCATTCGTCTGTGTCAAAGGTTAAGGAGAAATTGCATATTGGGAAACATCATTAGGGAAGTGTGGTAGTTTTTGAATTCCTTGTATTTTTGTTGATTTTGCTGCAGTATCTATTCCCTAGCATCTTTGCCCCCCCCCCCAAAAGTGTAGGGGAGATGGAAATTGCTTGTGGTTAGGGATAATGCACATACCTCCATGTTGGTTTTGCTAGGTATGGGGCATTGGCGGGCGATTTCTTATATGTTGAACTTCAGTGCCTTCCTTTTCTTAGTCGTCGAGATATCCAAATAACTTGAGTCCGAATAGCATGATTTCTTGAGAAGTCAGACAGTTCTTCGGATTTCAGATAACCTGTTAAGAACATCATTCTCTAGATTCAAGCGATTCAACCGTTAACCGCGAAGATTGCCTTGAAACAAACAACTCTTCTACTCCATCTATGTACAATGCCATGTAATAATATTAGACACAGAGGGGGGATATACGTCTCGAATCAGAAAAACACACAAGAGGTATATAAACGCACCAAACAAAAAAAAAACCTACCAAAACCGGAAATGCAGAATCGAAATCCCCATCCCCTACTCAAACAGCAACTTCAACTCCTCAATCCTCTCCTTTCTCCTCTCCTCCTCGCCCCCATCCCCACCAACCCTCAGCCCCAACGACCCCGCAATCATCATCTTCCTCTCCTGAACCCTCAATATCCGGGCCTCAATACTATCCTTGACAATAAACCTCGTCACCGATACATCCTGCAACTGACCCATCCGATGAACGCGATCAATAGCCTGCGCTTCGACAGCAAAACTCCACCACGGATCCATCATGAAAACATGATTTGCTGCTGTGAGGTTTAGCCCGACGCCGCCGGCGCGAAGACTTATTAGGAGGACGTTGGGAGGGGGTTCTTTTTTGGGGGTGTGCGTGGATGATAGCGTTGGTTGGCGGCGTTTGGGGTGGGCGATATCTTCATCGTCTTCATCGTCGTCACAGGGTATGTCCGCCGAGTTGAACTTGGCGATGACTGCCGCGCGTGCCTTTTGAGCCATTGTTCCATCGAAGCGGAGGTGGGATATACCCGCACGGGTCAATTGTGGCCCTATCAAGTCGAGGAAGGACGTGAACTGGGAAAAAACAACAGATTTGGTGCCGGGGGGTAGGTTGGTGAGGTGAGAGATTAGCGCGTGGATCTTGGCGGATGTTTGTGCAGTTGGGTTTAGGGGGTTTATGCGGCGGAGAGAAATTCGAGGCGCTGGCGCAGCAGATGAATTTGGGGGAGTGCTGTCGTATAAATCTGGTTCTGCGAAAGAATGGTTTGGTGATTTATGGCGGACGACTTCGTAAATGTCTCGGGTGGTTATGGTCTCCCGGCAAGAGAAACAGCGGGGGATCTGGCCCTTATCCCTTTGGTGGGCTACGTAGTCGACGAGACACTTTTTGCACGCGCTGTGCCAGCAGGATGTGACGGCTGGTTCTTCCATGGGTTCATCGGTGCAAATGGGGCACTCTCCGCTTGATTCCGTCTGTATCTGGCGTAACGCAAGCGCAGTGAATTTGCTGGGAGGATCCTGCTGCGCTTCGGCGTCTGCATTAGAAGTCGATGATGTAAATCGATTTATTAGTTCCTGTAGATCCATATCATCCTTGAAAACGTTCGCGTCATCAGCAGCGATAGCGGCGTCTTCTTCTTCTGCAACAATGTTTTGGTTTCGAGTAAGAACGGGATGACAACATGTCTGACGTAGACGTAGGATTTGTGCAAAAATTGTAGTATATGATTTCAAGAGTGTGCCAGCGGCGACATTATCATTGAACGTTCGCTTGGCTCGAGTAAAAATAAGGTCATAGATTTCGCGTTCCTGTGTTGAAAGTTCGACTTCGGCAATCGAAATTGTTTTAGGCGGGAGGGGAACAAGGGGTTCGCCGTCAGGAGTCTTCATAGTTTTGGTTCGACGGAGGACAAGCGGTTCAAGAACGGTTTGCACGACGTTCAACGCGCGCACAAAATCCTTGGACTCGAATGGCACTGTAATAAATGTTTTCCAGAAAGAAAAGTTGCTCCATGGCTCAACCTTGAGAAACCGAACGAGACTGAAAAGGTCTTCAAGCCTATTGACTATAGGGGTACCGGTAAGAGCCCATCGATGAGACGCTTTGATATCATAGCAGGCTCGCGCTGTTTTTGACGCACGGTTCTTGATATAGTGGGCTTCGTCAAGAATAACGCGGAAGAAGTCGACGGAGAAAAGGCCGCCTTGAGATGCAGCGGTCACCCAACTGGAAAGCTGGCCGTGCTCTGATCGAACTACACCATAGCTCGTTATTATAAGGTTAGGTGCGGAGTGTAAATTGTGAACAGAGCAGAGAGTCCTCAGATCGACTCCTTTATCAGGGCCGTAGTAAACAAGAACCTTCATAGTCCCCTGTTTCGACGCCTTGAGGGCCTCGCTTTCCCACTGGGCGAGAAGAGATGTCGGGGCCACGACAAGTGTAGTATACGGGGCAGGCACAGGTTTCGAAGGATTTGGAGCGCTAGATAGGCTGTTGAGGCCAAGAGTCGATGGGGCTTGCACCTCGGATTTGTGAGAGTGCATCAAACTTAGCATCTCTATCGTCTTTCCAAGACCCATTTCATCCGCCAGAATACCACCCAGGCAATTCTGTTCCTGAACAGGAAATTCCAAACTTAGCTCGCCAGAGTACGGGTTGACATAAAACTTATCGTGATTGAGCACGCGGGGAAGTAATTTATCGTCCACGTCCTTTGCTGGCCAGGAGTATTCTTCCCACAAGGGATGCATAGACTGCTGGGTGTCAGGTTTGACATCTTTTTCTTTGCCAAGCATCCAGTGCAAGGCTTGCTTCTGGTACTTTCGTAGCTCTAAAACAAAATCGGGCGCAGGTTCGGCAACAGGGGTGTTGAAATCAAATGATTGCGCCTTTTCATACAAGGTATCAAGCTGATCCTGCTCGAGCTTCTCGCCCTCCTCCTCGTCTGAAGATTCACTCGCGCCGTTTTGCTGGGTGGCAGACGGCAGTGTACCTTTGGGGGCCTGATCGACCATCTCTGCGGCATGCAGTAAACCTTCCTGCTTGTGGCGGGCAGTCATTTCATTAACTGACGTTGGCTCAAGGCCGATCTCACTGAAAAGTCTAACCAATGCCACCTGTCGCAACCGAAGAGCCTTCTCCTCCGACGTTTCCTGCTCCTCGAATATTCTAGGCGGGGCGTTGTCGTCCCCGATAGCTGTGAAGGAATTTTGCTGGAACACCTCCCTCAACAGATAACACCTCAACTGAAGGTATATCGTATCATTCACGCGGATTCGGTCCGGCGCAAAGACACAGATACCTTCGAAGCGGCATATTTTCTGATCAACCAATGTGGACACCCATTCTGCCGTATCTCGAGGAAGCCTTCCCACCTCATCGCCATTATTATTTGTGAATCGCGTTATCACATCCCCCTTCTGGTTTGATGTCCGCCGTTTTATAGATGGTTGTAACTTTGTCCTCTCGATATTGACCGATTCTCCATGCTTCAACAAATTCGTCCCACTTTTGGTAGACCACGCGGCGACACCAAAAGCACCTATATACCGTGACTCGGGATCGACATACAAGACGTTAGGGTCATCTTCAATCTTGTCTCCAGCTTTGACGGCCGCAGTGAGTGGCGGCTCGGGCATGTCGATATCTGGTTTATCTATGGACTGAGTGGGAATTTCTTCTCGGATAGGCAGCGTTGGGGGAGGCTCTGGCGTGTCTTCCTTAGGCCATGATCCATCAAGATAGATATTGATCGCCGTTTGCATATCATTCTTTGCGGCGATTCGGATTTTCTGGATAGTGCTCCTATTGACCGGTTGCCCAACGATGCTGGCAAAAAGCTCGCAGTCAAAGCCACCATCACCCTCGCCACTAACCCCAGATACCTCAGAAGGGCCTAAAGGAGGTGTTTCGGTGGCCAAAGGAGCAGCCGGCGGAGAAATGGCAGAGACAGCCCTACTGGGCGACGCGTCGGCATTCTGCGCGGGCACGTTCTGCCCGTTGTCACTCTCGTCCTCGACAAAAAAGCGGCGTTTCTTGGTTGGCCGCCGGTCAGCATCTGCGCTACTCATTTCGTGATAAGCCATAGCAGCCAGAAACCGCACATAGGGGGTTGGTGCGGGTGGTGGTGGACAGCGAGGTTTGGAGATGTCAGTTTTTGCGGAGTTTGGGAGACGCGTTAACTGGAAAGTCACGGGAACACGCTAAGACGCGACCTCGACGTCATCGGGAAAAAAATATCAAGCTTCAATTTGCGACAACCATTAACATTGAAAGTGACGGAGCGGCAATTGGTGCGGTCACAGCTCTTCGCGGCGATATACGGGCAATTGCAGCAGAGGAAGAAGCTTGGGTGTTTGTGTTTCTCGGGAGCAGTCTACATTGCACGCTATCAAGAACCTGAAGCCGTCGAACGACGTCCATTTCATCCCAGTTATTCCGGTGTTGAGCCTGATATCGGCCACTAGACTGGGCCAATTCGCATTTGCCAATATCCTGGGCACTTCTACGGCTTTGCAATTTTTATACCACTGTCGATATGACCTCGAAACCCCAGTTCGCATGCTTGCGCTGCGCATCGCGGCGTCTAGAAACCCATCCACCACGCCAATCTCCCAGACATATACGACAAACAAACCGTTCCTTTTCTCGATCCGCATATCTATCATCGGATACAGTGCTGGCTTCAGAGAGGGCAAAAGCAGAACTTGAGTCCGCGCATAAATACTGTCTCGATCTTGTCCGGTAAGCCACCACCCCCCCCCCAAATCCCAAACACCTCCTCCATGACCAAGCTAACCAGGACCCAAACGGACAGCAAATATGACCGTCCCTCCTACACCCTCTCCACCTTCATCCCCCAGCGCTCGAGAAACTTCCACCTAGCCCTACGCGCCCTAAACATCTCCCTCTCCCTAATCCCCGACACAACCAGCACGCCCACCATCGGACTCATGCGCCTGCAATTCTGGCGTGACACCATCACCCGCACCCTCTCCGGCCAGCCCCCCAAAGAACCCATCGCCATCCTCCTCGCCTCCGCCATCTCCGACCTCTCCACCCGCACCGACAACCGCGCCCGCATTAGCAAATCCTGGTTCCTCCGCATGATCAACGCGCGCGAACAATACCTCACAAACACCCCCTACACCTCCCTCTCGACCCTCGAATCCTACGCAGAAAACACCTACTCCACCCTCCTCTACCTCACCCTCGCCTCCCTACCCCTCACCTCCCTCACCGCCGACCACCTCGCCTCGCACATCGGCAAGGCCGCAGGCATCACCACCGTGCTCCGCGGCATCCCCCTAATCGCCTTCCCCCCACCACCAAACCACCACTCAAACCAACCCGGCACTACTGGCGCTGGCGCCAGAACAGGCGCCATCACCCTCCCCCTCGACGTCATGGCCGAAGCGGGCGTGAAGGAAGAAGACGTCTTCCGCCTCGGCGCGGACGCGCCGGGCCTGCGCGATGCAGTCTTCACCGTCGCCACGCGCGCGAGCGACCACCTGATCACTGCGCGGCAGATGCTGGTGAACCTGCGGGCGGGGCGGGAGGTTGGGCATGCGTTTGAGCATGAGGGGGAGGAGGGGCATGAGTATGATGATGATAAGGGTGCGGGGGTGAGCAGGCAGCTGGAGGAGGTTGAGAGGGCGTTTGGGGTGCTGATGCCTGCGGTGTCGACGGCACTGTGGTTGGAGAGGTTGCAGGGGGTGGATTTTGATGTGTTTAGGACTGAGTTGAGGGTGGTGGATTGGAGGTTGCCGTGGAGGGGGTATTGGGGGTTTCGGAGGAGGATGTTTTGAATTATAGATTTGGCTGGGGATGGTGGGATGGTTGGGTAAGTTAAAAGGAATGCGAGGGGCGGGGGGGGGTGAAGGGAGGGAAATATTGATAGATAGATAGATAAATAGATAGATAGATATTAATAGATAGATTGTCATTCTTTTTCTTTTCTTCTAGGAATTTTTGGTTTTGGTTTCCCTGTATATATTATGGACTTTAGTAGTTATTAACCACTATCATGCCAGGTTCCCAATATCCTCTATATAATACCCATACCCATACCCATACCCATATCCTTCTATATACACATACAAATACACAATGAAACCATACACAGCCCAGCCATTCAACCCGAGTCAAGTCAGCTACATAACCCCCTCCCGCCCTATCTATTTCCCCATAACCCACCACCACCACCACCAAACCCACTGCCACCGCCACCGCCATTCCCCTCCCCATCCCCACCCACCAGCCTCCCCCGCCTCCTCCTCTTCTTCCGCGATACCTGAATAATCCGCTTCTGAGCGAGCCGCATCGCGTAGCGCTGTATCATGTCGCGCCTGTTTTTTTCTCAATCAGTTGATGGGGTCCTACGGTAACTAAGGTACAAATAAAGGGGGTAGAACTCACATTAATATCGCCGTCGTGACGATTACGAAGGGGATGGCGATTGGCCAGAAGAAGCTGGAGAGGGTGTTAGTTTGGGGTTTGGGTGTGGATGAATGGGTAGAGATAAAATTAAGGTGGGTTGGATGGAATGCGTGGATGGAATACATACGCATCACTATGCTTCTGCACACCGTCGAATCGGTCAAAATTCATTCCGAAGTAGCCCTATCCAATCATTTCACTTGTTAGCTGATAATCCCGTCGTTGCTCTGTGGTGCGATAACGGTGGATGGATGGAGAATGATAGGAAGAGGAGTAACCCACCGTAAGAAACGTCAGCGGCAGAAACATGCAAGTAACAATCGTGAGCTGTTTCATGCTCTCATTCTGGTAGGCTCCTACAGTTAAACAAAACATATCTGATTAGTATAGCACGTAGCTTCGCCCCAGAGGCTTTCTTCCCATTTGCATTGCATATAATTCATCCCCCCCTATTTTTCTTTTCGCGGGGTAGGTAGTCCACTCACCAATCGTATTAAAAATCAAATCAATCATATTATCCGCCGACCGCCTCATCTGATCATACCCCTCGGTAATAGTAATGCAATGATCCAGCACATCGCCCAGATACGTATGCGTCATCATGCTAATGCGCACCACAGACGGCAGCTTGACACCCTCGGGGTCCGGCGTGTTTGGTCGGTGGGTATTGTGATTTCCATTACGCTCTGGGTCAAGCATGACCGGCAGAGTCGTGCCCGACGACGAGGAGGTGTTATTGTTATTGTTATTGTTATTATTCGACTTCGTCCCCGGCCGAAAAACAGGCGCCTCAGACTTATGATCACGCAGGGAATTCACGACGCCAATGATCGGCTGCATGGCGCCCCTCAACACGGCGATTTCCGACGTGAGAATGTATAGATCCGTCGATTGCTCGATATCCGGGTCCGTCAGCACCTTCAGTTCCAAATCGCCAATGGCGTCCTGATACGCCGTCGTCACGGGAATTGCCAGATCGATGATCGCGTCCAGGATGGCCTGCACGACCATGCTGGCGTCGCAGGATTGGCGGAGGATGGTATCCGGGGAACTGAGCCGTTGGACGATAGGGGTCTCGATGTCGTCGGCGCTCGCTTCGAAGAAGGAGGTAACGGTGTTGTCGGCGTGGAGGAAGATGGAGACCTGTTCGATGGCGACCCCGAGACCGCGGTCAGCGAGCACGGCGTGCCGTTCCATGAAACCGATGCGGTCTTCGTTGGGCCCGCCGTGGTAGCGTTGCAGGGTGCGGAGTTTGTTAAGGCGGGAGCTGGTGCTGTCGGTGTCGCCGGAGAAATCAGTGGGGGTTTTTAGGGGTTGGCCGTTTCCAGTGCCGTGGGCTTGTTTCCCACGTCGCTTCTTGTCCTTTGACGGTATGATCAGGTCCATTAGCGCGGACAGAATAACCCCCCGCCGCCGAGACCTCCTCCACTTCTTCTTTTTCTTCTTCTTCTCCTTATCCGGCGGATACGGCTCCGCCTCCATCTCACTCTCACTCTCGCTCCCACTTGGCCCCTCTATCTCCGTACCCTCACCAAACACCCCATCAGCCCTCAACTTGACCAACTTCTGCATCGCCAGCACAATAAACGTGGTATCGGAGAACCAATCAACCTTCGTCCGATTGACCGAATGCAACAAATCCTCCACAGCCAACCGATGCAGATCCTTATAATTCGCCAACAGCCTCACCACGTCCCAACTCAGCCCGTTCACATTAATCCACCGACACAGCACCCAGGGCTCCCGCTCCTTGGCCAGGAAGGGTACCAGCGTGTCATTGTCAAGATGATACATGCGCATATCCGCCTGCGAGAAATCCACAACCGTCACATCGCAGCGCGCATGGGTGCCCTGCAACAGCGTCTCGCCCCCGGTGCGATAGGGGGGCAGTGGACCGCTAGGGTCCAAACCGGGCTCTTCGCCGGGCCGCCAGTCGTTTACGTCGGAGCTGCTGCCATCGCGGTGGTAGGAGCGGGCGGTGTTGGAGCGTTTGGCGCGGCGGCGGATGAATTCTTGGGTGTCGATGCGCTGGGGAGGGTTTAGGTCGGTGGGGGTTATGGGGACTGTAGAGCGGCGTTCGAGGGGCGGGAAGGCGGTGGTGATGGGTTGCGGGAGCGGGCGGGCGGCTTGCGCTTCGATGTCTGTATTGCTGTCTGAGACCGCGTCGCGTTGCGCGTAGTCGCGGACTTCGATGCTCATGGTTGCGGTGGGAGGGTTGGTTTGGGGGGTACCATAAAAGGTAAAGGGTTGGTTGAATAGTTGGTGGTGGTCCTCTACTGTTCGTAGGTATTGCGCGTTGCCCGCTCAAGGACAAAACAGTCGGATATATATATGTCTCCGAACCACCAGCACCATCGCGTAGCAAGCCAGTGTGCAGCGGGTATATAATATATCGTCACAGACAAATCTCCGCGCGCTCTCTCTCTCTCTCTTTCTCGCTCCCCTATTCAATTGAAAACAGCAACAAAGCCAATCCCGACGAATCGCAGGGCCACCATAGCTTGGAAACAGCAGTCTATCTTGCTAACTGACAAGCTCAAAGCCACGCCACTCGACGCGACAGACAGAGGGCAGAAAAGGGATATCAGAGAAGGGGTTGGCAGCAAAGTTGGATTGTCGTCGGGTGAAGCTCAGCTTCGATGGAGGATGTCGAGTCTGACGTCGGGCGCTAACCACGTTGGGCTTGGCGTTGGCGAGAGCTAACTTAGCTAAGCATCCTGATGGATGACTATGAACAGGCGGCGGATAAATAGAGAATAAACCGGCTATTTAGTTGTCGATGGAATAATTCAACAGCATGGGTTAGACCGTCTTCATTCACCGAAAGCTACCCGTGTAACGTATGTCAGTTAGTTACCTCGTTACAGTACTGCCTAAGCAAGCAGGTAAGCAACCTGCATTTGTAGGTAACTATATACTTTCCCCCTATTCCAAACCAAGCCCCCAGAGCAGTGTAGTCAATGGATACAGACTGGATATATAGATATAATAGATATATAACATTAAAAATACCAAGCTATCAAAAACTCCCAAATACATGCCTGCAAGAACGGGAAATCACTATATAAAAATAACAGAACCAACACACGTCATCTCAGTCTACGAGGCACCCGCAACCCCCTTCAAAAACTGCGCCAGCCCATACGCTCCCGGATCTGGGATCTTGCCAATCCACTCCTCCTCGCTACCCACATACACCGTCCGTCCCAGGCTAGCCTTGAGGTGCTTCGTCGCCTCCGAGCCATCCTCTGCCGCCTTCGCTGCGACATGTACGTCTCCAGTCGCCGTCAGTTGCGTGATGAACGGTGCCAGCGCGTCAACGAGCGTCCGGTCGCCAACCTGTGCGGGCGTGTATTTCGCCAGCGCTTGGAGGGAGTGTTGCAGCGCACCGGACCAGGCTTGGGCAGTTGCGGGGGCTGGTTGGGAGGGGGCTTGCTCACGGAGGCCGTGGGCGAGAGCGTTGAGGAAGATGGCGTAGATGGCACCGCTAGTGCCGTCCATGTGGTTTTCGACGATGGGGATGATTTTGTTAACCGATGTGACGAGGTCGTCGGTCAGGTTTGTGGAGGGGTCGTTGAGGAAGGCGAGGACCGCTTCGGCGCCGCGCTTGAGGCCAATTCCGCAATCGCCATCACCGACGATGGTGTCGTATTTGGTCACAAGAGGCTCGGCTGCGATCACATTGTTGAGACCAGATGTAAGGACCTTTTTCAGGACCGCAGGATCCACTATAAGTGCGTTAGTAAGAGGTCATTCCAAATGCTTTCTCAGAATAGGACATACGTTTGAGATTAGACGGGTTCTCTTCCGCCACCACTGCCTTCTTGGTGTCATAGGTAGCATCTGAGAGATTGTCCCAGGTCGAGGTCGGCACAGGCGCAGCCCATCCAACGGCTTCTGAGGGCGCATCCAAAAGCTCAAGCATGGACCTGCCTTCTCCCAAACCAGTGTCTGTCAGTTTTAGAAGTGAAATGCTGAATCCCATTCCGTTCAAGCTGGTCAGGAATGTGCCCTGGATAGTCCGGGCGGGTTTGATATTGTAATCCCGCTCCAGTTGAAGGGTCGCCTCGGCTGTCACTCCAGCCAATTCGAGCGTGCTAACGCCTCCGAGGTTGTTGACGAAGAGAACAAACTTGTCTGATGGGGAGTAGGTTATGAACGCACGGTCCTTGTCGTTAGGGTCCAGAAGCTGCACGAGCATGCCCCGGACAAGCTCCTCTCCGGAGGCCTTGACTCTATGGGAGCCAGGCTCGTTGTGAATGCCCATGCCAACTTCAATTTCATCATGGGGCACCAACTCCTCAGAATTTGGGTCTGGCAGCTGTCGTCCAGGGACGTGGACATGTTCAAGCGAAGCTCCAAGGGAGACGATGCTATTCGTCGTCAGCTGCGCAATTCGATATACGTCATCCAACGATGCACTATATCCAAAGATTAGTATAAATAGCAAAAGTAAATATTCGGGGACTAATATCTAGTTACTTACCCGGACTCCGCCAGCGCGCCAACGATCTTCAGCACCAAAATGCCACCGCCAATGCCTCTGCGCCCAACCTTGCCACCCTTCTTCCTGCCCACGCCTACATCATCGCCAATGGCGAAGAACTCGGTCTTGATGCCGGCAGCATTAGCCTTCTCAGCAGCCATGCCGAAATTCATCACGTCTCCGGTATAGTTCATGGTGATGACCAGGACGCCCTTGGAAGTCTCGATGCGCTCCATGACGGCTCTCCTGACCTGCTCTGCCGAGGGGGAGGCAAATATGGTGCCGGCCACGGAGGCGGTTAGGATGCCCTTGCCCACGAAGCCGGCAAAGGCAGGCTCATGGCCGGAGCCGCCGCCGGAGACGATGGAGAC
Source organism: Onygenales sp. PD_10 (assembly GCA_032988465.1). Lineage (NCBI taxonomy): Eukaryota > Fungi > Ascomycota > Eurotiomycetes > Onygenales > Onygenales sp. PD_10. The sequence continues at coordinate 208,240 of JANTQH010000016.1, forward strand.
CTTGGGGTTTGCGAGCACATCGGGGGTTGGACGGCGGTAGATGATCTTGTTGGGGGCGTCGAAGGCGAGCGAGGGGTTTGTGAGGGTGAGGGATGTGAGGGCGGAGTTGACGAGCTGGGTGGGATCGGAGAAGAAGTGTTTAGCTGGGAGATGTTAGCAGCGGCAGCGGAAGGGCAAGCATGCGGAAGTGTAGAGCCATGCACGTACTCTGCATTGTGGTAGAGGAGATAGATATAGGGGGAGCGGGGATGGTAGTAGAGAAGAAGAACAGCAGACAGAACAACAAGAACAACAACAGACAAGACGATGCCGGGAAGAGAGAGAGGGGTGACGGATGATATCAGCCAGTATAGTATTTATATATTTATATTATATAAGTCTCGTATTTAGCCAGCGCGGGGTTGACGCTGCCCTGTCACGGCGTAAATAATCCACGGGCGTACGGGTGTGACCTTACCTCGAGCTGCTCCCGCCAGCCGCAGCGGTACGGCGCAGAGGAAAGGCCGGCGCATGTTACGGGCTGATACTGATGCTGATACTGATACTGCCAGGGACAAGGACACAGAGCCGGCTGCTGGGCATTCTCGGCGGCTGGACTCGCTGGACGGTGGGGTAGTTGTGTCTAGTAGTATTGGAGATGCTGGGCGTGGGGGGGGGGTTCGGGCTGTCGGCCGAATACCGAACACTAATAATAACAATATAAGGAATAGACACACATTGCTCAAGAAGTAGTTAACTTACTATAACAGTGAGGGCGGTCTGTACAGGACGGTGTTTGGGCGTGGGGGGTCAACGAAGACTCCGAGTTGTATAGAGCAGAGATTGACGGCGAACACAAATCACGGGAACACAGAATGCCCCATCGCCGCGTAATAGATGGGGATTTGCTAGTGAGAATAGTTATTTCCAAGCCAACATCTGGCCAATTCCAATTCCAATTCCAATTTCAATTCCACTCGCCAGCTGCTGCATCGCATCGCATCGCATCATCCTGATATTTACTCCAGCAGAACAGCCCGGCTTGCCTGTTTGGGGTTTCCGCGCGGATAGACTTCTAGATCCAACCCCTATTATTAAATCTTAAAAGAACTATTTATCCGAACTCCTTTTCCTATCTTTTTTCTCATCACACGGCCAACTGTCTTTGATTCTAGAACACTCCCATCCTTCCAAGCTCCTCTGCTCCATAAAATTAAACATACTATCCCCATAGTCTATCAGGTAGTTATATCCACCCAGTCCCGACTAAACCTGTTGAATCTCCATAAAATATAAAATCCCCTGTTCCCCAGCTATTTCCCCTTATCTCGTCCAATATTTGCAGAAATTATACTTACAACGTGGAGATATATCCCTCCATATCTACCAACCTTCCCACAAGACGAGGAATCAATGCCTGTATGTGAATAGTAGGAAGGAAGTAAAATTGTTTGGATTCATGTATTTTTATTCATGTTCCATTTCGTTTCTTTAAAAAAATCCATCTTCTCTAAAACACATAAGCGTAACTAGCATAATATTCCCACAGTAATAGCGAAAAAAGTAACAAGCATATCCTCAAAGAAAGACGAAAGACAAAAGAAAGAAAGGGAGCAAAATGGTAAATAGATAAAATAATAGCATCCTGCATAGTTCATGATAAACTCCCACTCATACCGTACTGTATGTAGGTTTGTTTTATACCCGGATAACGAATGCCAAACCATTACACCAGAGGTTCAAAGTTTATGCTAGATATCGATAACCCTTCTCCCCGTCCCGCTCTATATAGTCCTTATCGATAAGCCTAGACATAATGTCAGTTCCCCCACCCATAAAATAAATAGATAGATAGCCAGGAGGGTTGTGCGGTACTACTCACTTCTCGATATTCTTCTTAATATCCGCCGGATCCAACACCCCGCGACTCTTCGTCTTATTAATCACCTCCGCCACCAGCTCCGCATGCCGAATCGTCTTGCGCGCCTTCATGATGCGCACAATCGCCGCTTGCGTCTCGTAGTGCCGGTCCGCAGCTACCCGTTCGTGCGTCGTCTTGTTCTCCTGCTTCGTTTCCTTGAGCTGGATCTGGTTGATCTTGATGCGCATTTTGGGGTCGGAGAAGTTCGAGTTGTAGGTGAAGGTGTCGGTGTCGTTGATGTCTTTGCCCTTGGGCTTTTTGCTTAGGACGCGGTATTTGGCGCATGCAAGCGATTGGAGCGTGCGTTTTAGTTCGGCTTCGGCTGTAAGTGAGGAAGATTTTGGTTAGTCTTGTCTATTGCAAAGGCGTGGAATAACGTACGCAATCCAGTAGCTTCCTTGAGATACTGGTATGATAGAGCTTCATCCTTTGTATCATTGAACAACAGAAGCACAATAGCCTGGAACGAACTGACGACAATTTCCTTGTCGCCCTTGGGAAATCTCGCCTTCAATTGACAGTGCGCTAGCGAATGCTTCCAAAGAAGTTTTCGGCCGTTGTACTTGTTATTGTAGAACTGGTCGAAGCTGTCCATGGCGGCGGAAATGTCCTTGGGGATGGCGACTGGCACGTCTGGATACGACGGCCAAGCGGCCGCCGATATAACGTGTACGTTTAGATCCACCTTGGGTTTGTTTCTCCTCGGGCCCTGCAGGGCGTTGTACGATGCCATTTCATCACGGGCAAGGTCCATATCTTTGAACATGGACTCGAGGTTATGCGTAAAATTTGATCCGCATTCTATCAATCTTGTTAGCAACGAACAATCCACCCTAAAACGTATACTGTACGTACCTGACTTGAGTCTGGCAAGCATGCTTTTCTCAGCCTCATCGCTTGCACTTCTCCCCATAAGAAGTCGTCGGGCAAGGTCATTTTTATAGAATGCCTCAAAAACCGCCTTTCCGTGGACGAAGCGGAAAAGATCCAGCACCTGGTCCAGCTGTTTATTGATTTCCGCATCCTCGTCAGCCAGCGCAGAGTTGCCGCCTTTAGACTGGGCGTCCCAGCCCTGGAACGCCTTTACCCCGCCTCTGAGTAGCAAATCAACATGTTTTGCAATCATTTCGCCCGGTTTCGGATTATCCGTGCCCCAGCTTGCGCCGGTCTTTTTCGCCTGGTTCATAAACGTTTCAAACGCTTCTCGGAGAGTGTGGCCCAGGACTTCGTTTTTGTGGAATGAATCTCTCCATATTTCATCCAGATCCTCCTTGAACTTTAGGAGCCGAAGGACCATTTCACTCTCGCGTTCCTGGTCAAACACTATGGCAGAGCCTTCTTCGACAATGTATGCCATAAAAGCGGGCTTCACCCTTGCTCCTAACTCTTGGCGATCTAGCAAGGAGTATAAATGTTCAAGACCTATCTTGTCGTTGGTACGCAGAAGGCCAAGGATATCGCGTTCCTCGAGCAGGATTTTGAGCTGCTCTGAAACAAGGTAGCGATCTAGCAGTTGCGATATGCTGACTTTGGTACTTCTATCCAACGCGAAGAGGTCGCATCTAGCCATCTCACGATCAGATAGGCGATGGCATCGTTCCGCGTAGGTGGCAAGGTAGTTATTGGCTGCCTCCTTACTCGCCCAGCTGCGGACATATTTTTCAGTCGCAGCCAGCATTTTCGGCTCGAAATCTTTCGTATAGACGCCAAGATCATGGAAGAACTTAATAGCCCGTCTGAGCAGTGTGGTATCAACCGATGTATTATCCTCCTTTCTATCAAGTTCAATGAGATTGCAGGCCCCTTGCAAGATCTTGGGCTTCAGTATGTCGTTCCTGAAGACCGCCGCGCGAAATTGAATTAGCCCCATCTCATAAATAGTCGGATGGTCTGCCGAATGTAGGAGGAAGGATTGATCCAAATAGTAGAAGATAGAACGGATCGTAACCTATATCAGCAAAATAACTATTAGCGTCCACAACATTGAATTAGTCCAATTGAAGAACCCTACCAATCGAGCATTCCAAGCCGCCCAAGCCTCCTCCACCGATTTCAAAACCTCGATATCGCCAGCATCCTGCGATCTCGCCAGTAACAATTTCAAAACCTTCCCCGACACATGCTCCTTACAGGCATCTTGTAGTTTCGTAGCTAGAGCCGCAGACCTGCCCTGTCGACATACATTCTCGGCCCCTCTGTACAACTCCTCCAGCGACTGTCGCGGCTTCTCGTCTGCGAATATCGCAGTCAGCGCGGTCTCCAGCTGCGCCCAGATCTTATCGAAGTATCTATCCTGATCCAATCGCGAGATAGACCGCAAGTTTTTCACAACCAGCTTCCTCGCTCCGGTATGTGGGGTGAAGTTGGTTTCGCGGGGGGTGGTGTAAGCACGCGATGGCGCTGGGGCTGGGGGGAGCATCTGGGCGGGAGTAGAGGAGCTCGACGGCGACGAATCCAGTCCCGCGCGGCGGCCCGCTTTACTCGTCTCTGCACGCTCAAACTTGTACATGCTGTCGACGTCGATTGGATCGGGGGACACCGACTGGGGTGGCAAAAGGCCGGCCTGTTCGTCGCGCTTCACGCGCTTGCTATTGGGCGAGAGCAGGTCGTCTCGGGCGTTCTTGGACACGTTGTTCCCGCCGGCGGAGGAGAAGAGGTCTGTGATGGTGGCTTGCTTGCGGGCCGGGTCGTCGTGGCCGCCGTCGGAGTCTTGGTCGGAGAGTTTCCGCTTGCCCACGGATTTGTTTTGATGGCCACCCCTCGGTGCAGGTTTGGAATTCTGCATCTACTTTTGTCCGCAGACTGACACGCAGCGTCCATCAGAGCTCAGCCTTGGTCATTGGAGGAAAGAAAGGACATGGCGGTGCGGTGGGGAGGGGGTTACCTGTGCTGTTGGCGAGATGGCGTGAAGTCGGGGTTGATCAATGATGGCGGTTTGGCGTTGCTGAAGTCAGCGGGCGGAGATAAGTTGGGTTACCTCCGGGTGCAGATGGACTGACAGGACTGCTTGGACAAGCAACTGGGACGAACATGGACTCAGCAATGGTCATTTGAACACGAAGGCGTCCTGGGTGCAAAGACGGTGGGATGGAGTGGTGCAATGGAGCAGACGCGAAGAAGAGCGTTGGTTGTCGTTGGTTGCAGCTCTTCTGCCCGAGACTGGATGGACTTTTATATTATATACAGACATTCAAAGGGCCGTTCACGCCCATATGATCTGTTTAAAACATGGCAGATTGGTAGGCTAAATCAAATCACTTAATTTCGAGTCTTTAGATCGCAGGAAATCTACAAAGCACCGGCTGGGACGTGGTATCATCAGACATATCATATCGTATTTTCCAGTTCCTTTAAATGCTTCCTCCACAACGCCCCTGGCTAATCCTCCCGAGTTTATCGATTATTTATATACAGAACATCTATGAAAACAATTGCGGGCCCCGTCTCTGACTCGACTGTGTATCCTCAAACTGGAGTTGTTGTTAGCATCAGCTTCTTGTCCACGCCCGCAAAACGAATGGTGGCCGACTTACTTCAAGAAACCCAACCGCAGCAATGAGCGCCACGTACGACTTAACCAGATCGTCCAGAGTCTCGGTGGCCTCTGTCGCTCCCAGTCCCCCAATCTTTGCATATCGTTTGAATATCCCAACCATACTTTGTCGGTTTCCAGAAAGGAATGTCCGCGTTTGGTCCAGAACCTGCTGGTTGTGCAGACCACGCGAGAAGACGGTCGACACAATCACGCGTAGGACAGAAAGAAGAAGGTCATAGTATTTCCGGAGCGCATCTGGGTTGTCGATATCTGAATTATGGAGTTAGTTAGATTCTAACAAAACGGGCGGGCGGCTTTCATACCTATGCCAATGTCGGGGTCAGCAGCAAAAAGCTGTGACTCTTTGACGGCTTGGAACAAGCCCGCGTCTAGTATGCGTTCCGCCCCGGCTCGTGTTTGGGACAACTGTTGAAGCAACGATAGTTGGGCCTCGTAGTAAGTCAACAACCGAGAAGTTTCTATAGAGAATTGTTAGAAGTGTCCCAAGGGGAAAGAGAAGGGACAATGGTACATACCGCTAGCTTGCGCATCCCGGAACTCGGTAGGAATTGCTCGGACGACATCAACGAACATAGTCAAGTAGTTTGACTGCGCAATCAAATCTATGAGTAGAGACGAAGACTGCTGGCGATCAAGAACAGCAAGTAGATTTAGGAGCAGCAGAGCGGATACCCTGCATGTTTCCTGTCCAGAATACGCATCGTCGCATATGGCCTCCACCAGGGCGGACCCTGAGGACTTGACAACTTGTTGCGAGTGGTTCCCAAACCGATTTTGGCCAGAGCCTTTGCCAGTAGTGCGCGAAAGATACTGGGAACATATGTTATAAAGGCATTCCCTAAGGGTAGTATTCTCCAGCACCAGCGGAATTCCTCTGGCGCATGTCTGGAAGAGGTGGTAGAGTCGTTCGTCAATAATATCTGCCCCTTTGGCCGAGGCTTCGTTGGAGGAGGTGGTGCCGAGCTTTTCAATCAGGGACTCGGCTAAACGGGCCAACTCGATCGCTTCCGATGCGTTATCCGCAATAGAGCTTTCGAGCTTGGGAAGGATGACTTGCAGGACATGCAGGATCAGCATTGCCCTCCTTCCGGTGTCCATTTGACAGGTGACCACGATGGTCGTTGCAAGTTCGGCCCAAGACCGGACTGCATGGAAGCGATAGAATTGGATTTTCCGGCTCTGGTTGGTGGCGTGAAGGAAAATTAGGAGACTTTCCCGCTCGGCGATTAGCTGCTCTTCGTCTTGAGCAGTCACTATTCCTGCTCGGAATAGTTCTTGCTTTGTCAACTCCAGCAATTCTTTTACAGCAGCCAGATCGTATAGAACTAGGACTCCGTCATCCTGAAGCTTGGCACACAAATCCACATCAACGTCATTGAAGTATCTCAGACCAGATGGCCCATATACGTTTTCAATGTCAAGATCGGCAAAATCGAAGAGATCAAAGAAGGAAGCGTGCGATATGGTTTGATTGGCTTCATCCGTGGAACTTCCAAGCAGGGTGGAGAGAATCTCCTTTTGCAGAGATGGCGAGCCATGGTTTGAAGCAGAACGGATTTCCGTCACAGCATAATCGAAAAGTACGCTCCGAAAGCTCAGAAATTCTGACAATGAGCCTGCCGCATCTGAGTACCAAAATTCCGTGTCGCTCATTTGGTAACCATCCCAAAGCGTTTCAGGGCCCACAGCGGGTTGGTTCAAAAAGAGCAAAACAAGCAGCCGACTGTAATGCAGTTCCGGGAGGACAAGTGTAGTGGAGAGTTTTGAAGACCAAAGATGTCGAAGTACCCGGAAGCCCAATTGTTTCAGATGCATCATCCAGGATATTATGGCTCCATCGCCATACGGAAAGCTCTGAACGAAGTCAATAATGCTATGGAGCAGAGACATCTTGTCTTGGAAGAGGCTTCCACTTCCGATGTCAAGAGTGTTGCCGAGGCAAGAAAACCCAAGAAGAAGATGGGCCATGTTTGGTTTTTCGTGGTTCATGGTAAGGCAACGATCGAGCAGACTTAGGAGCCCTAGTTTGATGAGATAACCTGACGACTGTGGGCCGCCTTCCAGTTCCCGTACATCAGGCCTCATTAGGCCGGTAAGGAAGCGGCCAATACGGTCGGCCTCTACATCGGTGTTTAACAATTCCACGATCTGGTTGGATGATTGCCAGCGGGATAAAGTGGATGAAGTGGCCTTGTTCAACTTTCGAGAACTAGACAGCTTTTCCAAAAGGGCTAGTGAAGTGAGAGTTAACTGCGGCTGGCCAGTTCCGCAGTACAGGCACAAATCCGTTACCAGGCGAAGATTGTCGATGACACTGTCTTCGAACGAAGCTAGGGACGAGTTCGCTACAGTATTGGCGGTCTGCCTGGCTTGCGATTTTATCAAAGGCCGCACCACATCAAAATAAGTCGACTGTTGGTCCATTAGGAGGTTCATAACGTCAATGCTTCGAAGTAGGGACCGGAGTAGAATTGAATCGGCGGGAGCTTTCGAAACTTCGTCGATATCTTGGTGAGCTGCAGAAAATAGGGTCTTGAGTACGTCTTCGTTGAACAGCCATTCCATAACTCTAGCAAATGGATGTAATCGAATATATGCTTGTACAGACGGAGAACGTAGGTTAGAGTCAAGCGGAATCGAAGGCTGATTGATGATAGAAACCAAGTTTTGGTTGAAGCTCCCTAGACACGTAACAACGAAGTTGAAGCAGTTTAACAGCAGAAGGCGTGCTTCCGTCTCCTGCAGGTCGATTGATCGACCAGCGAGAGCCTGGCCCATAACAAAATCGATATAGGGCTCTATGCCAGGCATTCTGTAGGAAGAACCCAACGCTTCTGGGAAGGGGAGAGACAGTTGGGAGTCAACCAAATCAGTGGCAGGGGATACTAAAGTGTCCAGTAGATCCACAAACGAATATATTTGATCGAAGGTTTCTGTTATTTTCTGGAAGGCATGGCGATCGTTCCACCCGGCAGAGTTAGACACAACAGGCAGTTTAACCAAGGAGGTCTGAGTCCCTGAACCAGAAATCCACTGATCAAGCGCAGTCCACATCTCATTTCCATGAGAGGAGGTTCGATCGACCATCAGGGACCGGAGGGTAGCAAATACGCTTGATCTCAAATGGCTTGGAATGGGAGCGTTGCATAACGTCAAAAGAATATTGATGAGGTTCACGCTCGGGTGTTGTAGGACCCATTCTCGTATTTTCCAGTTTTGCTTGCATAGGTGACTGATAAGTCTCAAGTACGAAGTAAGCATCACTGGGCTCTCGGGCTCGTCAATATCGGCTGGCTCAAGCTTGCGGATACGGAAAAGTGATGGTGATGCTGCTGCGGGCCGTTCTGTAGCTTTGGTGGCATATAGTTGAAGTTCGTCGATCATTTGGGCCCAACTCATCGAAGCGGATCTCCTAAATTTTGCGGAGGATGCTTTTTCCTCATCTAGGAGGAACTTGTGCGCCGACAAAGAGTTCTCTTCCCCTTCTGAAATAGAGCACAGCATTTCACAAAAAGCACTAGCCCGGGGAACTGTCTGCCGCTTTGATGCCCACTGGAGAAACCCATATAAGTTTCCATCCGGGTCTGCCCAAAACTCCTGGGCAGCGTCAACTCTATGCTCGAATGCAAACGCCATTATCACGAGTAAGGTTTCGAAATGCATGCGTGTCTCAATCGACCCTCGGTGTAGATTCGATGTTAGGCCTTCTCGAAGGGCGGTGATTTGATCGAGTCGCTGAATATCTTCTTCCGACTTTAATGTTCGTATCGCATCGGGCATATTTGCAATGAGTGACTCTATGAACATCTCGAAATACTCCAAGAGTAATGCGTAAAATTGCGATGAAGCAGAATCCGGTTCGACCGTTAAAGGAGCGCTGTCTTTGAGCAGTAGGCCAACCAACTCAGTCCTTGCTGGGTCGCGCCACTCGTCGTGTTTTACCCCGGCACATATCTCCAGCATAAACTCCAACGCTCCATCATCGAGCACGGTAACAAACAATTTAGAAAGTTCAGTGGCCTCCTTTTCAGGGCTGACACCTTGAAGAGGAGATGCAGGCCCTGATTCAAAATACCAGCCGGCGTATTCAGCCAGCCATAGTGATTTAACAGCAGCGTGGAATTTCGGTAAAACCCACTCTAGGCCGTCTTTGGAAGAAGTAATGGCCTGGTGTAGAGACCTCGCATCACGAAGGGATCCAGAGCCCTCTGGGGAGCCATACTGAGACATCGAGGAGATTATTGCTGGCAGATAGTGGACTAGCAGCATGTCGAATTTGTCTAGTTTCCGTAATCGGTCCAACAGCAACCGGAGGTCCTCAGAGCTGGTGAAAGTGCCTTTAAAAAGGTAGCAAAGGATGGCACCGAGGGACTCGTGCTGTTTCCCAAGACTTCCGCGTTGATATTCTATAATCTCAAAAACATCAGAGTCCTGGCCTATTCCAACGATCGACGCCTTTTGAGCAAGTTCGCCCAAGCGAACCAGCCATTTTTCAATATCGGCCATAGAATCCATGCACTTTCTCGCATAAAGAGACCCATTCCGTAAAGGCCCATTTTCGATTTCGAGTATTTTTGCGACGAACTCCTGCATGATGGCTTGGGTCCCCTCCCTCTCAACCTCGAACGATTCGAACAGCACCAGACGCAGACATTCTAAGAGATAAGAGCGCCGTTCGTGAAAGCGTATTATCGTACTCATGACAGGGGAACGGTCCAATTTCTTCGCATATGTTTCCGCTTGGAGATAGTAGCTGGCTGCCTCCTTTTCGTCCACGTCCAAGAAGTCCGCAACCTGCAAAACATCTTGCTGAAAGTCCTTGTTGATGGAGTATTCGAGGTCGTTGAGCTTGATTTTGCCTAGACCACCAAACGATTAGCTGGCACTCTCGTGGAAAAACCAGGGTCAAAATTGAAATAGCTAACTGCCGTACCGGAGAGCACAGATTGGCGGCTTTCATTATTCTTCGCGGGCTTGTCGAGCAGCTTGCGGAAGTCCTGCACCGTCGCCTCCAATTCGAAAACGAGCCTGTCAACCGCGGGCAGAGCAGACCGAGAAAGAGCAGAGAGGTCCAGGAAGATGCCTCTCAGGGTCTCGACATCATCGTCGCCATCCATCTTGCAGACCGGCGGACCAGAGGGCGTCCTGTTGGGGAGAGCAGAAATCGATGTTGTTGGATGCGGGAACGCGACCCCAAAGCCCAAAAGTTGTTGGCGCTCCAAAAATGGTCCGAGCTTTGCGCAGAGCTCCCCGGCTTCTTTTTCGACAGGTCGACCACCTCGTATTTGTTTCTTCCGCTGTTTGTTGACCCGCCCACCTATTTATTTATTGATTATCTTGCTTCTTGGGGGATCTGGTCTGGCTGAGCTTCTGCTGTCTGCACGATGATTCTCGAATTCTGAACTACATGGCTCTCCGCAACGAGACGCCCCGTCCCCCTCCGTCCCACCAGGCTCTACTCTAGGCGGGGATACCTATTCCCATGCGGCTGCTCGAGGAATAATAATGAAGCAAGTCGCGCTCGATGGCGCCCTGCTGGCAATAGGCTCTGACAGAGTGAAGGAACGCGCAGATGGGCTCGAAGGTGACCCCTCGCGTCTGAGTATATGGTTTATGCCACCAGACTGACCGCTGTCTGCTACAGATTTGAAGCACATCCTTCTACAAAACAGGCAGACACTAAAGCTGTATGCTTTCCATCTCTCGACGCTCGTCCTACAATAATTAACATGGCGTGTCGACCGCAGGGACAATTTGAAAGACAAAGAGTACCATCGGATATTCGAGACCTTATTCCGGTTCGCATCCATCGAGAAGTCCGCCTACAGCCGCGCCAACACTGTCCATAAGAAAACTACGACCAAGTCAAGACTGGCTCTTTGCGCATCGGCCTTGCGAATTACCGTGGAGGTGGGCGTATATAGCATCGAATCGAAAACGGTGACGGCGGTACTGCATCATATCACCGATACCCTCCCAACCCCAGGAGAGGACCCGTGGGCAACGCTGAGCGGAGACTACTTAAAATCCCTGAGGACACTCCTTCAATATCCACCACATGTGGAACACCTGGGCAAGGACGATTGGCGCCACCTCGTCGGGTTCTGCCTACGGACCATTGGGGTTGTAGATTCTAACCAGGGGAGCCAGCTAAGCTTTCGCAGTCGTTCTCGATTTCCCTCCGAGAACCCAGATGAACAAGGCAGCCGGGCTGGCTCCGTGGAGCCAGGTTCGCTTAGCCGCAGTCGAAATGCGCGTTCTGAAGGCAGCGTAAATACAGAAGAACTAGAGGCGTGTTTAGAATTTCTTTGCTCCTGCCCGTCCGCCCCGATCCACGATGAAGCCGAAAAGCTGCTCAATGGCATTATTGACTATCTACTGCCACTGAATGCCATTTCTAAAGCGCCCCATGCAGCATTTAATGCGCTAAATTCGGTCCTTGCGAGGGCGATCACGGATGACACTGTGTTAGTTCAAGATACGATGTTGGATGCTATTCCAGTTATCAAGCGGTTCTGGCGTACAAAATCGGCCACACTGAAGGAGGAAATGCTGATAACACTAACCATTGGAAGACCTACTTTACTTAAGTTTGGGATGGCATCCCCACCGGAGTCATTCGTCGAGTTACTACAAGGCCTAATAGAAAGACTCCATGGAGAGTACCTCAGGCAACCGGAGAAGGATATTATGCAGTTTGATGACTTAGAATTCTCGTTTGGCCCAGACCCTTTGCCCATGGGGATAAGATCAATGGCCCCACGTCTTGGGGTGCCTAGATCCGAACAAAATTGGACAATCCTGCAATTAATCGCCAGTTTTTCAGCGCTCCTCGACAAGATCTGCCTCGCCCCAAGCATTGATTCGCAATCAGCTGAAAGGCCCAATAAAAAGCAACAGCTCCTCTCGAGGACTTCAGATATTTTGCACGAAGCATCATCTGCTACAGGTATAACGAGGATATGCGCACTCCAATTAGTTCCATTTGTACTGTTGGAAGATGACTGCAAAGTTGAAAAGTTGTTGCCCACACTAGAGCATCTTGCTCCAAACATCCTAGATGAAAATAGTTCCGCTGCCTCGTGGACCATGGTTGCGATTGCAAGGTGCGTTAACCAGATTTAGGGGCATACATAGGTGCTAATACTGTGTTTGTAGTGTAGCTAGCTGTCCAGCTGCTGCGTCGCCAGAGCTACGACATACCTGGTCTCAGGTTTGGGAATTAGCTTCTCGTACAATTGCGTCTCCCGGAACATCTCGGGCTGCCTGTAATTTGATGACCGTGATGATGCATTTTAAGTTGCTTGATTATTCGAGCATAGCAGATGCTGTTGAACTAATAACATCCTCCGTGGATCTCAACGGCCCGGCGGGCCTGACTGATACTGCCCTAGTCATGTGGTCAACGATGGTAAACTTTCGAGCAAAGGTCAATCCAACCCAAAGTCAAGAAATGGCGAAACAGATATGTGCGTGGATAAGAAGCAACTGGATGTTGGGTAAGTCCCCCAATGTTGGACTTCAACATTTACGAGACTAATACCACAACCAGGCACTTTGACTGACCGAGTCCATGTTATGCAAATCGCTACCTTCGCACGTCCTTTAGACTTGCTGGAACTCCTGATAAACTGCACTGGGAGGCCGTTCCGATTTCCAGCCGTGGCTCTTCCGGGGCCGCTTTGCCGAATTTCAAAGTCCTTTCTTCGCCTGTCTCAGGATCGGGAGTTGATCGAGTACCTGCTTCTGCTCGAACAAGGAGAGGAGTCACACAAAGTGCCCAGAAACAATAAGGCCGATGTCTCTGCTGAATCTTCCGTGAAGCAACACCCTAATGATCAGCTTATTCTAGAGCTGTTGCAGACAAAAATTGACAGTTTCGGCCAAATCTGGATGCAGTTATGCAGCGATAAGCGTCAGCACGTTACCGCAGAGATCATACAAATTCTTGTTTCCTTGTGCCTTACCAGTACTATTTTTACCGAATCGCTTCCATTGCCTACTTCGTTTCGGTGCCAATCTCTACAGAAATGCACTGACAAACTGTGGACAAGTCTATGCGACTTTTTTGCGAAGAAAGAAGTCGAATTTCTTCATGCCTGTCTAGACGTTTTGTCTCCAATCGTTCTACCTTTGAAGCCATCCTTGGAAGTAGAGGATGCTATTTTGAGAGCGATTCATAAGATAGCCCCTGAGCTAATTTCCGTCCTGGATCAACACCGTGGGGTAGAGGGAGACTCCTCTCTTCCCGCAGATGAGCCTATGGACATCGATTTTCAGCTTTCTTCTCAAGAAAGCCGCGCAAGAGATTATGATCCAACTCCGAAATTCGACCGAGAAGATACCCCGGCATACGGCGACCAGAATTCAATCCGTCGTGCGACTGTATCCCATTTGTACATCTTGCACCACCTCAGCGGAGCATACAAGAATCTTGAAGCCCCTACCAACGACAACTTGATTAGCTATATCACCTCCCTTAATGATGCCGACATTCTCGCTTGTAGGCCGAACTTTGCAAACCTCCTTGGAAGCTGGCCCAATATTTCTAGGTCTGACGCATGCAGTCTGTTGGAGTTCTTCGGAGAAAAGTGCTTGCAGTCATATGAGCTTGAGAGATGCGAGGCCGCTTTATCCACCTGTATTGACCTTATGACGTCCTTTGCTATTCTATGGACTGCCCATGAAGAAGACGATCTTTTCGACTCTGCCTCCGACCTCTACGACTGGTTTGTACGTGTCATACTCAAGAAGCGGCTTGGATCTTCAAGGGTGTTGGTAAGAATCTCAAGGCTGATGAAAGGCGTTCTGCGAGCCAATCCATCATTTTCGAGAGACGACTCCCAACCGTCACCTCGTACGAGCTTGTTTAAGATCCTACATGACGGCGATCTGACGGTGAAGTTCCATTTGGCCGGGATAATCCCCACCATATTCGACCGTTTCATTCTGAAAGAGCACGACGCCATATTCGACGACGTTCTAAACAGCCTTCCTTCGGACCCAGACTGGATTGAGGGAATCGCACTACGACTGTATATCCTCTCACAATTAGCATCCAGATGGCATACACTTTTACGCCGAGGAATCTACCATATATTCGAAACTCCAGGCAAGGTCCCTCGATCAGCTCCTCACGCAAAGTCTTGCTTACAAGAAGTCGCCAACTCTCTTAGACTCAAAGACTCTAAGCAAATATTTAAGCTTTTTGCGCCCCAAATGATTTATACATGGCTTGAGACCGAATCGTTAGGGTCTATCCCATTTACAATTTTCGGCTACCACAAACTCAATGACTTATTGGTGGACGTTGAGGATGAAATTGTAGCGCAAATTGTGATGCGAGGCAAAGACGATGAAATGACCGAAATTTCGACATGTTTCGGTGCGCCTTTTGAAGAATTGCTAGCCGACTCGTTCTATAAAGCTGAAGCATACTGCATCGCTCGCGACATCAGTGTTCCGCCTTCCCAGGATAGCCAACCCAAAGGAACAGAAAGTCGCATCAAAAAGATACTGGGTGCGGAAAAATTTGTTTCGCTGGCCGAAAATTCCTTCCCTGAGGCCGTGGCAGTGTTATTCAAATGTGCAGATCAGCCCGAACAAATTGAACGAGCTTTTGAGAAACGGCCGTCCTTTAAATTCGCTCTTGACATTTGGAAGGACATAGGGGGTAGAAGTTCATCGACAGCTATACTTCCAGCCAATCAACAGCCTTCCTTCCGAGCAAGATACCTTCTTGACGAGTTTGAGTTCCTGTGTCGACGGACGGGCTACGACCTGGAAACAATGTGGACTCCTGCTTTGGTTTGTTTTGTTGCAAGGACATTGATCGAATCCATACATCCATCCTTGGGCTCGCTCCACGCATGCTCTGTCATCCGCAAACTGAGAATTCTCGTCTCAATAGCTAGATCTATCGTCCTCCAGGAGTACCCCTTGGAGATGCTTCTCCACTGCCTGAGGTCATTTCTTTCCGACTTCCATTGTTCGGAAGACGCAATTGGTCTCTTTTGGTACCTCGTTGATAACGGCAAGGCGTACCTCCTAGAAAACCCTTCATTTATGGCAGGACTCGGGGTATCAACTCTTGCTTCCCTACGCGGGTTCCTTTCTTCCTCCCAGGAAAGCACTACGCAAGAAGCTCACTTTCGATCTTCGTTGTCGAAAGCCCAAAAATTTCACGACTGGTTTGCAAAATTTTTGGATGAGTACCACCCCCCAAAGGTTAGCGAAGAGTCAGAAAAGGACATTCAAAATCTAATGAAAGCGGCGCAGCGCATTCAATTGGTCGGGAACGCATCTAAAGGAACTTATGAAGGTGAACTAATGATAAATCTTTTGCGGGATGGCACTACTGGTAGGGGACTGTTGAGTGCTCCCGCAACTGAGTTAGTCTTTTCGCTTTTATGCAATGATTTCCGAAGACCAGACGACTTCCGGGATGATATTATGGGCGAAGATCAGATCGCAGCCACCAATGCAATTACTGTTTGGAAATCCATCCAACAGCAAGGACATGGTTCCAACTATCGCCTCTGGGCTGCCCGTGTGTTAGGACGGGCATATTCATCCACCGGAGTAATTAGCGACTCTATGCTCAAAGAGTTACAACCCTACTCGGTTAACGATATCCCAGAGTCCATTAATCTCACCTCCAAATTCTCCATTATCCAAATACTTTGTGACTCGTTGCTTTCGAACACTCGCCAAGACATTGGTCTCGCTGAGCGGGCTCTTCAGGCCATATTTACCAACCTGTCTGCTAATCCCGAGCTCCAAGAGTGCGCGACGGCCATTCCTGCCTCGTTGGTAAAGACGCTTACATGGGCGCCCTATATATGCCCTAACATGTCTTTGGATCGTTCTCAAAAGGCTGATTTTGATCACAATATTCAATGGACTCCCGACGTACCCGTAGCAGAATGGGCTCGTGATGTCACCCTTTGTTTAACGATCAAGGAAAGAAGCGATCCCGTCATTAGCGCCTTGCCAAAGATCCTCTTCGAAATTCCAGCCCTCGCCATGAAACTTCTACCCTGTATTGTGCATGATTTGTTACTCTCAGAGTTCGAAGGCAGCCGAGAGGTTCGTCAAGCTGTTTCGGATATGTTTCATCAAGCTTTCCACGACGTTCGAGAAGCCACTGTACCGCACATACGATTGATCATCAATTGCATCCTCTATCTCAGACACCAAAAGATTCCCCACGAGACAACCATGAACCAGCGGGATAATTGGCTTGAAATAGATTATTTGGAAGCGGCCAATGCAGCTACCCAGTGCCAGATGTACAAAACATCGCTTCTTTTCATTGAAATACATTTCTCACGCGCCTCTTTGTCTCGACGAACCTCCATCTCCAAATCGCCTGATTCTTTCGTGCTTCTTCACGATATCTTCAAGAATATCGAGGACCCCGATCTGTTTTATGGTATCCAGCAAAATACCTCCCTCGACTCTGTCCTAGAAAAGCTACAACACGAAAGCGCTGGTTTCAAGAATATGTTCTTTCAAAGCGCCAACTATGACGCAGACGTAAGACTTTCCAGCAGAACGGGTGATAGCAATTCTCTCGGACTAATAAAAGCTCTAAATGCAACAAACCTCCAAGGAGTGGCAAGTTCAATGTTTAAGGGCCCTGGCGGTAATGGCAAATCCACGGATGTTTTTGAGAGCATGCTCTCGACTTCGCTATATTTGCAACAGTGGGATATCCCGGTACCCTCCGCCTCTCCCTCCGCAGCTGGGAATATTTTCAAGGTTTTGCAGAGTATCAATCTGTCTGAGGATAAAGCACATCTCATACAGGCTTTAGACGGAACTTTCCTAGAAGTCCTCAACTATCTTTTACAAGACAATCAATCAATGGCTGAACTTCGAGCAATGATGAGAGCCCTAGGGATCTTAACTGAAATTGATGAGATCCTATCTTCTGAGAACTACGCCCAGTTACACGATGAATGGGAAAGAATATTATCAAGGAGCTCCTGGTTGAAGTTTGATAGGTATGTCCTTTATCCTCTACTTCACGGTGTGTTTCTAGAGGCCTTCGAAAATACCATATTGACACGTTGTTAGTTTCCATGATGTTAACTTGATCCTATCGAGCCATGAAGCAATCTTCTCGTTGATTAACCAAAAACCGCAACTGAAGAATATGCTTGGCCTAAGTTCCCGCGAAGCGCAGCTTCTAGAAGTTAAGGCCGTTCGAGAGTCTCTTAGGATAAGCAGAGAGCATGACGAGCACCAGGCCTCCCTAAAGTCGGCAATCTTACTTTCCAAATTGATTAAACCCTGTGCTGAACTGGGTGTCTTCATTGATGCTGCAGCTACATTTGATTTGGCAAATGTGCTTTGGGACCAAGGAGAAATGACTACGTCAATTCAGATGTTGCAGCAGCTAAATGAGCAAAACGATCTCGGGAAACAGTCCATTCCAGTGAATAAGGCAGAGGTATTGGCAAGCCTAGTAAGTAAATCCCATGTCCCCCCCTTTCACTGGAAGTTTCAACATGTTCATTCTGTACTCTGTAGGGCCATCACGTTGCAGAAGCTAGACTACAGAAACCAGATACAATCATCCAGGACTACCTGGTCCCTGCAATGAAGGAACTAAAGGGTAACGCCGAGGGTGGGGAAGCTGGACGTGTTTTCCACGAATTTGCGGCGTTCTGTGACCAACAGCTACAGAATCCAGATGGACTCGAAGACTTTAGGAGAATTGAGCAAATCCGCCACAGGAAGGCGAAAGAAGTGACGGACCTTGATCAAATGATGCAATCAGCCAGTGGTAAAGAACGAGATCAACTCCGAATACACAGGACCAAAGCAAAGCAGTGGTTCGAACTTGACGACAATGAGTATCAAAGACTAAAAAAGAGCCGGGTAGCCTTCCTACGCCAGTGCTTAGAGAACTATCTCCTTTGTTTAAGAGCCTCTGATACGTTCAAGAACGACGTCCTACGATTCTGCGCACTCTGGTTAGACAATTCGGAGAGTGAAGCTGCCAACGCGGCTGTGGGTAAATATATCAGCACTGTCCCAAGCCGAAAATTTGCATCCTTGATGAATCAATTATCATCTCGACTTCTTGATGTTGAAGACACCTTCCAGCCTTTGCTCTCAGAACTCATTTTCCGCATTTGTGTCGAACACCCATTCCACGGCATGTATCAATTATTTACCAGCAGCAAATCTAGAGGCGGAAAAGATCATATGTCGATTGCACGGCATCGAGCAGCCAATGACCTGGTTGATCGGCTCAAGAACGACCCGAAGGCAGGAAATACGTGGGTCACTCTACACAACGCGAATATTAGTTATGTCAGATTTGCAATGGACAAATTGGACGACCGGATGAAGAGTGGTTCAAAAGTTTCGCTCAGAAAATCGATGACTGGCCAACGTTTGGAAACGGATGTTAGGAGACAGCATATCCCGCCCCCAACCATGAAAATTGACCTCCGGCTAGACTGTGATTATAGCCACGTCCCTCACATTCAGAAGTACCTTCCTGAATTCACAGTGGCCTCTGGTGTCAGTGCCCCTAAAATTGTCACCGCCATTGGTTCTGATGGTCAGAAGTATAAACAACTTGTAAGTGATGGAAGCATCTCATTCCCTTAAGTAAGCTCATCTAACATCCACATTTAGTTCAAAGGAGGGAATGACGATTTGCGACAAGACTCCATTATGGAGCAGGTTTTTGAGCAAGTTAGCAATCTACTTCGGGATCATAGGGCAACTCAGCAACGTAAATTGGGTATTCGGACGTATAAGGTGCTTCCATTGACGGCCAACGCCGGAATTATCGAATTCGTCCAAAACACCATTCCTCTCCACGATTACCTCATGCCTGCCCACCAAAGACACTTCCCCAAGGACATGAAGCCCAACGCCTGCCGGAAGAATATCAACGATGCGCAGCCAAGGACCTTAGAGCACCGAGTGAAGGTTTTCCGCCAGGTCACAGAACACTTCCATCCAGTCATGAAATATTTCTTCATGGAAAATTTCAAGGATCCGGATGACTGGTTCAGCAAACGGCTAGCGTACACACGAAGTACCGCAGCCATCTCCATGCTAGGTCACGTCCTTGGCCTCGGCGATAGACATGGGCACAATATCCTTCTCGACGAAAAGACCGGAGAAGTTGTCCACATCGACTTGGGCGTAGCCTTCGAGCAAGGCCGTGTCTTACCAATTCCCGAGGTCGTCCCATTCCGCCTGACGCGCGATCTAGTTGACGGAATGGGTATCGCCAAGACGGAAGGTGTATTCCGTCGCTGCTGCGAGTTTACCCTAGAAGCACTCCGCCAGGAATCATACAGCATTATGACCATCTTAGATGTCCTCCGTTACGATCCCCTGTACAGCTGGTCCCTCTCCCCGCTCCGGATTAAGAAGATGCAGGATACGCAGGAGGCTGCTGGGGGTGCGGCTGAAGCCAGCGAAGGCGGTAAATCTAAGAACCCCAATGAACCAAGCGAAGCCGATCGTGCGTTAACAGTGGTTGCGAAAAAGCTGGGGAAAACGCTCAGTGTCGCTGCTACTGTTAATGAGCTGATTCAGCAGGCGACGGATGATCGAAATCTTGCGGTTTTGTATTGTGGTAAGTTTCTGTTCTTCGGCTCTACACCTCTCAATAAGACGCTAATCAATCTGGATTTTCTAGGCTGGGCCGCATATGCGTAAATACTTGTTTCTATGACTGAATATTGAGTGGGGTTATTATCTAGTGGGAGAATTTTTTGAATAGCCATGTATAGGGCTTAATATTTGTCCATACTTTGTACATACATGTTTCGCATATATTGTGTACTGCATTGTTCATAGATTGATACCCAGCACATATTTATGAGCGGTTGTCCCGAGACGGTAACCACTTTCGGCTTCCTCATCAGATAGTTCGTCGTAAAGTTCCCCTGTCCATATTTCATACACCCCGGATCAGGGATATAAGAATCACTGGGTGGGTGGTGGTCAATAAGCCACCCGCGGAGGTTTGAGACTCCGGATATTATCGACGGGAAGAAAACCGGAGGAGGCGTCTTTGGGGTTCTTGTAATCACTGCCGGGCTCATATTCATAAGTCCATTGGATGGCATATTGGTAAATGATAATCGAAACTGAAGGGCTAAGATAGCGCAAAGGACAGGCCACATTGCAGTAACTAAATATGATTGTCCAACTCTTCATGTTGAACTTCCTAAATGACAACCCCCACGGTCAAGGGAAATTCATTCACATGATGCCATTATGTATATTCTTGCAGAAAGCATCCGCCAGCCACATGGTGTTCGAAGCCGATATTTATTTAGTTCTCCTTCCCCACTCTTCCCTGGCCTACCCCGGGTGCTATTCCAATGACAACCTTCTCCTCAGACATTGATTAACAGTTGATTATTTTCTCTCCAGCTGACCTCCATGTTGTCTTTTCGCGTGAACGCCTTGCCACACCCCGGGCCATGAACCTAGACCAAAGTGGTGGGTGCCGGGAGGTGAGAGGGGGGTTCACACCTCGCGTTGTGATACCATAGGGCGAACACCCCCTGGCTCCCCCTGATCTGCCGAGCATTCAGATCGCTGCTCTCTACCTGCGCCGAGGATCTTCGAGTCTTGGAAACCGATTTATTAAGCTTTAATGCTAAGGTGCCAAAGAGGCTTGTTTCCCCAGAATCTCTTGGTTTTTTGGCCTCGGCTTCACGTCTACTATTGAATATAACCCATCATCATCAACATCAAACAATAGCCTCAATATGACAACCTCAAGCATCTCCCCGCCCTTTTTGCTGATTTTGTGGCTTCGCTACGTCCCAGTATTTGAAACAGTGGCCCTTTTTGCTCAAGCTTTCTAGCCAAGCATGACAAGAGAGGCTTGGAGAAGGCTTGTTATGCCCCTGTTCCTTGAATCTGGTTCCTCGGATCATTTGGCTCTGCCTAGGCAGTGTTGCCCGCTCATAGAGATGTGGGAGGATTTGTTGTCTATATAAGATGTAACGGGATAAGGGGACAGGACAGAGAGCCGGATTCCCAGAACTTGTGCCTTGAATTGAAAGTGAAGGCGGTTTTTACTTCTTCTCTTTGGAAATACCCAACTACGAGGAACCATCCAGGATGAAGTCATCCCTACTTCTGGGGGCCCTGTGCTCCTTATCCCTTGCCTGTGCACAGGATCAAATAGTCGAGCCAAGTCTGGATGTGAACAAAGAACCAACAACCCCAGGAGCCAAGCTGGTGAAAACACGCAGCGGGCCCTTCAAGGTCGACGCGATGGACATGATCGAGAACAGACCCGTACTCAACATCGATCAGCCGTGCAGCGACTGCTACATCGTTGCAATCCAGGCAGGCCTGGAGTATGAGAACGGGACTGTGGCGAACAGTGACACTGATGGCTGGCTTCACCACATGGTTCTGGCCGAGAACGGGCTGTTGATGTTCGACCCCGTGTGCCCGGTCATGCCCATCAAGCGCATCTACGCCTCCGGCAACGAGCGCTCGGTCGCACGGACAAACGGCGTCGACAAGTACGGAATACATGTCGAGGGACGCCTTGGCATGTTGGTTGATCTGATGAATATGTCCGACCAAGATCAGGAGTACTATGTCACAACGGTTGGTTGTTTCGTCCTCTTTTTTCCCCGTCCTTTAGTATCTATATGCACGCTTTTACGAGATGACGCTGACCGATGACTGTAGACGTACGAATTCGTATCCGGCGAGGATGCTGCAGGCTACAAGCCCGTCACTGTGGCCTGGCTAGATGTCACAAGCAATTGTCCCATCTCCTATGTGCCTGCGAAGGAAGGGTCGTATGAACTCAAATCCCGCGGATGGCGCTCGACAATTAGCGGACGCCTGCTCTTCGCGTACGGCCATGAACACAGCGGCGGAACTAATACCACCATCTACCTCAACGGCAAACCCGTGTGCGTCTCACAGATGCAGTATGGAATGGTCGGGATGTCTGGTGGTGAGGGGGGTGAGGGCGGTGACGGGCATGGGGGCCATGAGGGCCATGAGGGCGGCGATGGCGGTGATATGGGTGGTATGCCTAAGATGAATATGACCAGGAGAAACACGCGCCGCCAAATGGACATGCCCGAGTCCCTGATCGGAGCCACGCGATGCGTGGACTTTGGTGAGCTCAAGCGAGGAGATGAGCTGGTCATCGGGGCAGGCTACGATACCAGCAAGCACCCGTTGGACCAAGAAATGGACGGAAGTGGGCCGATGCCTGTCATGGGTATCAGTAGAGTAAGTTCCTTGCTGTTCCTCTCTTATCCACTCCTGCGGTGTATCTGTTTTATCTGCTAATGCCCTCTTTTTTCATGTTCAGGTTTATATCGGCGGCACCTAGGTAAGTAAATGCCAAACTGGCCTAGATCCGTTGTCCCTGAAAGTGAAGGTATTCAGTTACTTTGCTTTTCCTATGTCGTTGCTTTATATGTAGCTGTACATACCTTTAGCCGCAGCCAGCGAGTCCAACTGCGCAGGAAGATGTGGGCATCATCTCAACATTAAGCCCGTGAGTTGATGCGCCATGGAAAGGACTATGTGTATATTCCCAGAAAACAGCATTTTTGCCAATATGTCTGATGCCACCTATGAAGCAGCAGTAAAAGCAGTAAAAGTGAGAGTCATATAAAATAATGCGGGCAAGTAGGTAAGTTTAACTGTTTAATAAGGGTGAGAGTGTTTTTACTCCTGGTTTGACCCCCTATTTTTTCAGCTCGTATTTCGTTTTCGTATTTCTCGCACTCCGTATTCCGCCGTATCTCAACTTTTTTTCTCCTGAACTTTCTGATCTTCCCGCATTCTCGCTTTCAATGTTGGTTTTATGCATCAGTTTTGAGTATTATTTCCAGTTTATTATACAGAGAATCCTTCCACTCTCTTCCACTGTCTGAGACAAGTTTACCCTGTTCCCATCTGGTGGCGACTAAACGACGCCAAAGAGGGAACCTTGGGTTTAGTAAATGTGTCCTTTGACCCTCTCTTAGATCAGCAACACCACCATTGATCTATAAATTCCTTTATACTGCCTCTGTCTTAGTTCTCTTTCTATTTTCCTGTTCTATCCATTCTAAAACTTTCGAATTACTGCGCTGGCGTTCATTGGCGCGTAATGTCAACCTCTCCTCCTGCAACCAACAGGGGGATCGTTGTATTTTCCGGCGGAAGCGCAGCGAACAGCCTTGTCGATGTTTTCAGTGCTGTCAGGGAGAGCAAAAATTGCCCGCTGAGCTATATCATCCCTATTTCCGACAATGGCGGCTCTTCCTCCGAGCTGATCCGGGTGTTTGGCGGGCCTGGCATTGGAGATGTTCGAAGTGAGTATGCTATGGCGGCATATTTTGATCTGTTATATACCACATGAATTTATATATCAACATACACTAACATGATTTAACAGGTAGACTTGTCCGCCTAATTCCCGATTGCCCGCCATACTCAGAGCTAGGTGCTATCAAAACCCTCATCAACCACCGCTTAGCCGCATCAGCAAGCGCCGCCCATGCAGAGTGGTACTCCATAGTCGAAGGCACTTCTGCCCTCTGGGACGCCATCTCACCCGCGAAAAAGGAACTAATCCGCTCCTTTTTCAACCTGCTGAACCTGGAGATCCTCAAGCGCGCCAGACCCCCCTCATCCACCTTCGACTTCACCTCCGCCAGCGTAGGCAACCTCTTCCTAACAGCCGCCCGCCTCTTCAGCGGCAGTCTCGAAAGCGGCATCTACCTACTAGGCAGCATCTGCAACGTACCCCTAGACGACGTGCGCGTAATCCCCGCCATAAACTCCAACTTCTCCCACCACATCTCTGTCTCGCTCGCCGACGGCTCCGTAATCGTCGGCCAGAACAGCATCTCCCACCCCAGCGAAGCAACAGCCATCCAACCCATCCCCTCCCTCCGCCGGCCCAGCCTCCTCCTCGCCGACGGCGACGAAGGCCTAGACTCAGACTCAGACTCAAACTCAGCCGACCTCCCCTTCGAAGAAAACCACCTCCCCGGCTCCCTCCCAACCCTCCGCAACAAAAACATCACCTTCAGCAAATCCACCACCGAAGACCTCCCCGCCCGCATCTCCCGCCTCTGGTACATAAACCCCTACGGCCAGGAGATCCGCCCCCCCGCGAACCCGCGCGTACTCGACGCCCTATCCACCTCACAAGCGATAATCTACAGCATCGGCTCGCTATACACCTCACTGGTCCCCTCGCTAATCCTCAAGGGCGTCGGCAAGGCGATCGCCAACAGCGGCGCGCGCCAGAAGATCCTCATCCTGAACGGGTCGCTGGATCGTGAGACGGGGCCTGTAGGCACGCGGCCCTTCACGGCGATCGATTTCATCGAGGCCATTGTGCGCGCTGGCGAGGAGAGCCGTGGCCGTCGTCGCCACCTGCTGCCGTCACTGTCTAGTGCCCAGCCGGCTGTCTCTGTTTCCTTGCCGTATACGTCGTATGTGACGCACCTGTTGCATCTGGAGGGGCCGGGGACGCCGCAGGTGGAGCGGGAGCGGTTGGCGGAGATGGGGATTGAGTGTATGCGATTGTATGGGCGGAAGGTGGAGAATGGGGATGGGGTTGTTGTTGGGATGAGGTATGATGCTACGGCACTGACGCAGGCGCTGGAGGTTGTGTTGGGGAAGAAGGGGGATGCGATTGTTAGAGGGGGGCTGGGCGCGGTGCGGAGTAGAAGGAATACGTTGGAGCCCTTGGGGGTTGGGGGGAATGGGAGTGTAAAATAATTGGGGGTTTTTCTCTCTCAAGGCGTTGGGTTAGCTGGGAATGTGTATTTGGGCCCCTTGGTACTGGTGGCTAGATCAGATTATTTCCTACTCAAAGGTTCTTATTAGTGTTTCTCTACATCTGTTGCTGGGTTGGTGAAATAGAGAATAGAAGCAGCTATATTGCCAATGGTTTATCGCGAGGTTAATAATCAGAATATCCGCCGAAAAGCAAAATGGTATCTGGAAGCAATAAAATAAAAAAAATTCACGCAACAAAACAAACAAGTGGAGGACGCCGTTTATCCTTATGCCCGTATTCCAGTGGTAACGCCATCGTAATATGCAAGACCCAATTCCCAGTATCGCTATGTTAGGTGGCCGATCTAATGGCAAAATTTCATCACGGGTTTCGTTTTCATCCTCGTTTCCTCGTCGTAAGGTTAAGTTGCAGCGGAACGAGGTTTCGCTTCGGCCCAGGAGCATCTACACGGGAGAGTACTTGTCGGCAGACTGGACAATTGCCCCGCGGTGTCTTTCCGTGTCCATCATGTGTCCGTCGCTCTTCGCCAAAACGTAGGGTATCTATAATGCACTTATGACAGAACAGGTGTCCTAGAACAAAAAAGATATTAGCCATTGATCATCAAATGGTGGCATCAAAAACAAAAATCGAGTACATACCGCATATGGTAGATGTGGCATCAGTGCACACATCCATACAAACGGGACACTTGTAAGCCGTCAAAGTTGAGCGGGCTTCATCTGCACGCGAATTCTGTGCCTTTATCGCGTCGGCTCGTTGCTTCGCTAGTGCTTTCGATAACGCTCGCCCATCGTTCACTTCTGTGAGATCGATCGATTCGATGTTGGGTTCGTTGTTTGGGATGCTAAACTGGCGGTGATGGCTGGATGGATGCGAAGATGGGCCTGCGATAGAAGAGTGGTCCAGCCGCCGCCTCTTGGGCGATCGAGCACCCTCGGGCACATCAAACGATAGCTGACTTCTGGGGTGGTGGCTATACATAGTCACTAGGTTTTGGTCGGCTGACGACGATGGCGACGAGGATGTAAGGTCGACAAAGGAAAAGTCGCTCATGAGGGGAAAAAAGGGCTCAAGTAACAACAATCCGGCAGATTAAAAGCACCGATAGTGGCGTCGTCTTTTCGGTTCAGGTCGTGGGTGGGGTTTCTTTGCAAAGGAAATAACAAGTCATGCGAAAGCGCAGGAAGTCTGGTGTATACACCCTTTATCCAAGCTAACAGGGAGAAGGACAACCCGGTAAAATGTCTATACCATGCGAGTTTCACCGCAGATCGAAATAAGGAAAGCAAGAGTGAGGCAAGCCAGAATTCAGGCTGCGGTTCGAAGGAAACGAAACGGGTATTGGCTCTGGTAGGTAAAGTAGGCCGCGCTCTAGCCGCACCAAGTAGCTATATTGTATTAGGGAGGGTTGGCGGACGTTTCCTCGGGGGATATCCCGCGACAACAGTCTTTGGCCTGCGAATGTCCCAAAAGCGTCGGCTAGTGCAGATTGGCACATGCAGATCAAGGCACAAGCCAAATAAGGACGGAATAGCGGAAAGTTGGCAGCCTAGGCGTTGGGAGTATTCGGGGTAAAAGTTGGCGTATGAGTGTGAATCCCGGAGACGACCCAGACGGGCGGGCGGGGAAGGGAGCGAGGAGGCGAGAGAGCCAGCTATTGCATTGGGGGAACTGGAGCAGAACGGGCAGATAGCGGTCGGGGAATGCGGCTAATAGCTGAGCGACAGGCGATATCACGGCCCATTAAGACGGGGGACGGCCGGGAGATGAAGCAGACAACTTCAAACAGAGATGATGTCGTCGTCGAGATTTAAACGACGTTGGAGGCGGCTCAAAGGCGGCCTGGATCAATGTTGTTCCGCCCGGCATTATGCGTGCCGTATCGGGCTAGTGGCGAACTGTGAGTCACATGATCCGGTAGTCGGACAATAGTTGTTCCCGATTTCCTGGTTATGTAATCCCGCTTCTCCCTTTTTTGCGCATCCGGACAGGACGCAGAACAGAAGTCGAGTGGACGAGACGACAGAACCCGGTCTCCTCTCCATCGACGCACATCAAGTCGCTTTCATTGTCGACTATTGGGTTGCGCGCTGGAATTGGAAGATCCACCATAATGTTATAGCGGCAATCTCCCTACCTCCCAAGGATGCTCCTGTCATCATGCACAACCTCGAGGGGTGTGCTGCGGGCATCTCCACGTCCTCTTCGCCTCTCCGTCGCAGTCCGGCATCATAGATACCGGCTTGCGGGCATACGATGGTACGCTAATGCTGCTTCAACTGCCTCCGACGAGGGTGGAAAGCTCCAATCTCTTGCCAGTATGTTGTGCGATGCACCTGTTACTGCGGCCTTATAACTAATTCCACATACCAGTTCCCTCCACGGCACGGTTTAACGAGATCGGAGTCCAACAGTTGAGTAGCTATGTCCATTCGCAGGTTTTCCTAAAGGATCCAACACCCCCAAATCCGGATTTAGTCGCACTTGCGAAGGACCACCTCTCGCGCCACGACCTACTTGGCAGAACCCAGGATGGCTCAGATCCCATCGCATTCGATATCCCTTCGCTAAAAGGCCAGTCGATGGATGAACACTTTTACAAATTGGGAATGGACGCCGCGGAGCCCTATCTGAGCAATGCAAAAACGTATGCCAGAGTCGATCTTCCACCTGCGCCGTTGAAGTGGGTGCGAAGGAGTGGGTGGACAAAGTACTATCCGGACGGGACCACCGAAGCTATCGATGCGCCCGACGCAGAGATGTTGACGTTCGATACGGAAGTGATGTGGAAAGAGTCTCCGTTTGCCGTTATGGCTTGCGCCGCGAGCCCGGATGCATGGTATGCCTGGTTGTCGCCGTATCTCCTCGGCGAATCCAGCAACCAGCAACAACTCGTACCCCTCGGATCGCCATCCCAATCTAGAATTATTGTGGGACACAATGTTGGCTATGATCGCGCAAGGATATTGGAAGAGTACAGCATGGACCAAACTCGGAACTTCTTCCTAGACACGATGTCCCTCCATGTTGCCGTGAACGGAATGTGTTCCCAGCAAAGGCCTACGTGGATGCGGCTTAAAAAAAACCGTGATTTAAGGGATAAATTGCTAAGAGAGAATAACTCCGTTGAACTTGCTACTCTGCTTGAAAATAAGCTTCTTACGGACGAAGAAGAGGAACTCTGGGTTGGCAGGAGCTCTATTAACTCACTACGCGATGTTGCTAAATTCCATTGCAATGTTACTATTGACAAAGCGCAGAGAGATCATTTTGGCGAGCTCAATCGTGAGGGTATTGTGGAGCGCCTGGACGAGCTTCTCGATTATTGTGCGGCCGATGTTTCAATTACCCACCGTGTTTACAAAAAAGTTTTCCCGAATTTCCTAGAGGTATGCCCACATCCAGTCAGTTTTGGGGCTTTGCGACATTTATCTTCTGTGATTCTACCGGTCAACAACACGTGGGAGGAGTATTTAAAGAACGCGGAGGGAACCTATATCCAACGTCTGGAGGCCGTACAAAAAAGGTTGATGGACCTTTGTGATGCCGCGTTAGCCGTCAAGGACAAGCCTGAAATATACGAGAACGATCCGTGGCTGCAGCAGTTGGACTGGTCCGGTCAGGAAATCAAAATGGTCAAAGGCAAGAAAAAGGGTGACCCTCCCCGTCCTGCTGCAAGGCAAAAAATGCCTGGTATGCCGAAGTGGTACAAGGGCCTTTTCCCGACTTCGACTTCCAGTATCAATCTCAGCGTTCGCACACGACTAGCACCAATTCTCCTTAAGCTCTGCTGGCTTGGGTATCCACTCTTCTGGTCCGATACTTATGGTTGGACCTTTCGTGTTCCTCAGACAGAATTGAAACAGTTCGATAACCAGGCAGTCGTGCCATGCAACATGGCCGAAGAAAAAAACTTGGCTCTTCGTGATGATAGAGAGCATGTATATTTCAAGCTCCCGCACAAAGATGGCCCAGACGCACGTTGCGTGAATCCCCTTGCAAAAAGCTATTTGCAGTACTTCGAAGGGGGCAAACTTTCTTCCCAATTCCCTCTAGCGAAAGAGGCCCTGGAAATGAATGCATCGTGCTCCTATTGGATCAGCGCAAGGGATCGGATTACGAGCCAGCTGGTTGTATACGAGAACGATATCGAAGCAGTCAAGGGGCTATCGGCATCCAATCCATCATTAAAACAGGGATACATATTACCCCAAATCATCCCCATGGGGACCATAACTCGACGAGCCGTGGAAAACACTTGGCTGACTGCGAGCAACGCGAAGGCAAACCGAGTAGGCTCCGAACTTAAAGCTATGGTTAAAGCGCCTCCTGGTTATGTTTTTGTTGGTGCTGATGTTGATTCTGAAGAACTATGGATTGCTAGCCTTGTTGGTGACGCGCAATTCCAGATTCATGGAGGTAATGCTATCGGATTCATGACACTGGAAGGCACCAAGGCGGCTGGAACGGATCTGCATTCGAAAACAGCCAAGATCTTAGGCATATCTCGGAATGATGCTAAAATCTTCAACTACGGACGAATATACGGAGCGGGTCTTAAATTCGCAGCGACCCTCCTTCGACAATTCAACCCTTCTATTTCAGAACAGGAGACAAAATTAGTTGCTGCCAAACTCTATAAGGAAACCAAAGGTGCACGAACAAACCGAAAGATCCTCAGTGACAGTCCCTTCTGGCGAGGAGGCACTGAATCGTTTGTCTTCAACAAGCTAGAAGAATTTGCAGAGCAAGAAAGGCCGAGGACCCCAGTACTCGGAGCTGGTATTACAGAGGCTCTGATGCGCCGCTTCATCAACAAGGGAAGC
The DNA here is from genome assembly GCA_032988465.1 of Onygenales sp. PD_10. NCBI lineage: Eukaryota > Fungi > Ascomycota > Eurotiomycetes > Onygenales > Onygenales sp. PD_10. Next base: position 238,305 of record JANTQH010000016.1, read on the forward strand.
TTCATGACTTCGCGCATCAACTGGGCCATCCAGTCATCAGGCGTAGACTACCTGCACCTACTTATTATCTCCATGGACTTTCTCATCCGTCGCTTCAACATAGATGCGCGTCTTGCAATCACAGTGCACGATGAAATTAGGTATCTCGTCAAAGAACACGATCAGTACCGCGCAGCCATGGCCCTACAAATCGCCAATCTCTGGACACGTGCCATGTTCTCGCAACAAATGGGCATCGACGACCTCCCGCAATCATGCGCTTATTTCTCTGCCGTTGATATCGACAAAGTCCTACGAAAAGAGGTAGACATGGACTGCATCACCCCATCCCACCCCAACAAAATCCCGCACGGCGAAAGCCTAGACATCAGTCAACTTCTCGAAAAGGGCTCCGAAGCCTACCTCGACCCCTCTATCACTCCTATCCTCCCCCCAAAGCCCGAAAAATACCCCTACTCTCCCCGGAAACCCGTAATGTCCGCGCTCGAAGGCTCGAAAGACCCCACCTTCATCAAAGCCCAAATATGCAGCGACGACAAAGAACTCCGTGAAATAATCAAAGGATTAACAAAGAAAAATTCCCCGCCCTCTTCTACCAACACTTCCTCGTCATCCTCAACTCGCTCCCCCCGCCAATCCCGCACAAAGTCCAAAATGCCAGCGCATGCCGAACCGCAACGGGCCTTCCTCATGGAAGTCCAGCCTGCTCTTCTAAATACCGGGAAGGGTGCGTCCCCGCATGTAAACTTACACCGGCAACATGCGTGGAAACCTCGGCCTTCAGCTGGGCTGTGATTGCTCTCTGTTCAAAAAAACGCCACTTTAACTTTCGTTTGTATATGTTTCCTCTGGTTCCCGGACATCTTATTTTCCTATTTAATATCCCTCCCCCACACCGCACACCCACATTTGTCCCGGCCACAAATTTGCCGGGATAATAATGTATACTTTGCATGAGGCACGACGTATGCTTTTTTCTTTCTACTGTTCCTTTTTTTTTTTTTTTTGAACAAGGCGATTGGTTTCTGATTTCTCTATCTTGGTCTACCTACGGAACGGTGTTTATGTGTGCAGGCGGGGTGGGGTGATCGGACGATGTATGATATCCAAAACGGGGGAAATGGTGCGGCCTCTATCTGTCTATCTATCTGGGGTGTATATTTATACATATATTGTGAAATAAAATATTGGAATGATGACACGAAACAGTTCATCCTTTTTGATATCTGCTGATTGCTGGGGGGTAAGGGGGGGGGGGGATTTGCTTGCGAGTTTATGCCCGGGCGGCAAGGAAGTAAGAAGTTATTGGTAGCCCAAGCATGGACTGCGTGATGAGCTATCTGTGATTAGCATTGCAGGGTTTAAGTAATTGCCATGCCATCGGCGCTGCTGCCTGGCCACGAGAGGTTGGTCAAGAATGGGATGGGTCAAACCCATCGCTCCCTTTCCTGATTGCTTACTATCGCGCATAGATCTTGGCCTCAGTCCACAAAGGACCTAATCATATCGTGATTCATTTGTGCATTGCACCAGAGACTAGGGCCGATAGGTCAACCGGGCATAAATAGTCTTACAATGGGTATGAAAAGAAAGGAAATGTTATATAGCTCAACAGAGGTATGATTAATTGGCATGAGAGTGAGCTAGGTTAAAAAAAAAGAAAAAGAAAGATAAATAAATATCGGTTTCCCCTTCCCCGACCAACAGCCATAGAGTTTTATTCCTTTTCCTTACGCCTCCTAGATCGTAACATCTTGAACCCAGCGATATATGACCGGAGAAAGAAAGGTCGGGGGGAAATGTAAAAATGACAGCAACGCCGCGGACGCCAGAAATATGAGGAATTTGAATTGGGTTGATCATATTCGGTACATGGGTATTTCGAGAAAGAAGGATTCCAGAAGGAGGAAAGGAGTTTCCTTGGCTTTTTTCGGTTGCTTCCGGATGGCGAACATGGCTTTGGCTGCGGGGGATGTGGTCGGCTACATTGGGGTTTGTAACCTAGAGCCTTGATCCAAGGCCGCCGATTGCGTATAATGTAGTATGTAGAAGGTATCTTCCAGCACGGTGGCCTGGATGGCGCTACCATCCGACAGATGCGGGAAGTTGTCGGCAAGGAGAAGGCATCGTGGTATTCGATCAACTCAACAGGACCAAAATAACAGAGTCGCCTCTCAGGAACCTGTGGTAGACGCAAATAAGTCGTTAGATATTAGGGGCAGGTGGGGTTTATCGAAGTGAACAGCCGCATCGCGACCCAATCAAGAGTGGACATACATCTTGCTGACAAACCGATCTTTGTTCACACCCTTCCCCTTTCCGCCCTTTGGTTTCTCTGTCCACATTTCCTTGACATTCTCTAGGACCATGTTACAGTGTCTGTCGAAAGCCTTGACTCGCGCCAGCAGCTTGCGGTTATTCCGGCATGAGATTAGGACTTGCGAATGTGAGCGGGTTGCCGTTTGGAGGATGGAGAGGGGGCCGGAGGTGAGCTCATGTTCTTCCAAGACAGCGATTTCGTATTCCCTGTATAGACATGCAAAAGTGCGGGGTTAGTTTTGGCCAGATAGCATATAGTTCGCTGGGCAATGGTTGGGCGTGGATAGCAGAAGGCGTGAGAATAGATGCCAAGCAGAACATCAGATAAAACACGGGCCAAGAGGTGAGAGATGGCGAGGTGGCAATAATAGCAAAGCCAAGGCGACGGCGGGGATAACGTACGTGAGCTCACTGCGAGGCTTGTTGAGAAGATCTCTATGGAAAAGCAAAGGATAGCAGGTCAGCACATGTAGCGGCAGCCAGAGCATGGGCGAACCAGGATGCAGCACAGAATGGAGGTGTGAAGCGGAGAATCAGGGTGAGTCATGCGGGGACAGGGGCGGGCGAGCTACGCACTGGATCTTTGTGTCGGACATGGTGGCTGGCGGGTATAAAAGGGCGCTGGAGGAACGGATTCTCGACGGCAGAGTTGATATCAACAGAGAATTCGCGCGCTCGAGAGGTGAGGTTGCCGGTTGCCTGATTCGGACTAGCGTCGCGTCACGAGACCTGCCCCGGAGTATTGTTGTTGCGAGTGCCGAGGTACGCGCACGTGACCCCGACGCGTCCAGCCCAACGCGGATTTAGGGCTGGGCTGCTTAGGTCAGCGGCGGGCATCCAACCGCGTCCTCCTCCTTCACGTCGATTCTTCTCTTCTCTCTTCTCTCTCCTCCTCCCAGCCTCCCATCCTCTTGCAATTGTTGTCCCGGCCAGCAATTCGGGGTGGTGAGGGTTGTCTTGCTACTGCTCCTGTTGGATTTCAATTGCTTTCTGTTTGTTTGTGCTGTACCTGTTCGCGTGTATCAGTTCAACGCGGCGTCGTATATCTCCTCCGATACCCTCGATTCACTCCGTCTTTCCTCTGCCACGGCCGTCTTTCGATTCACCGGAATATTAGCATCAATCTATCCATCTGCTATACGATCACGTTCTCCGCCAATTCGTCAATCCTGAGCGTTACCGCTTATCCCGCTTGTTTGACGTGACCCGTTTAAGCGTACCTTTTTATGCCAGCCAAAACACAACTACCACTCCAAACTCCTGATACAGACCCTTCAAACGCCATATCTAACTTCAGCATCTCCTTACATACCCAAACCTGTTAACGTCCGTATTCGTTTTGCAGCTGCTGGTCCCAGCTAACGACGTTCCGCCAAGATGGCATCTGAGGATGGCATCTCGGTCCGGAATATGAGGCGTACGTGATTGGACGACAACCACCATCTAAGCATTAAATCCGCTCCTAACTAATTTTGTTACAGTCAAGGTCCTCTACACATTCGACAGCGAGAATAAGACAAACTGCCTTGCCCGGTGGCCACATCTCATCGATATCCAAACAGCCTTCATCGACGAAGAGACCCAGGTTGGGGTTATTGAACTCAAAACATGCATTCAGGCTATCGTATCCGCCAGGTAGGCATCATACGCATATTCTCCCACTCGGTGGTTGCCTAATTTATTTTCTGCCAACAGTCCCGAATTGGTTGCCAAACTTGGTCGAGATTATACCATTTATGCATACGACTATTCCGAGTATGAGACACCACTGGTTGGACAGGGAATGTTATCCTGGGTTTTGGCCTCGGCCTCACCCACACCCGATGCCCCCGCCCATCAGTCGAAAACTATGGTTACTGGGAAGGTCTGCAAGAATGTCTTTGGTCTTTTCTCAAAAGGTGCACAGGAAACTCTCGAGGTGAAACTACGACTGGTACCAGTCCCGACAATTTACCAGAACGAATATCTCAGCAATATGCAAAGATACAGAGAGTCGAGCAATATGATGCCGCAGGAGTTTGATGCCCAATCGTGGGCCAACTTCGTCCAGTCTAATCCCGGTCTTTTAGCAGGCGCATCTGCTCCAACCCCATCAGAACGTGCTGGTTCGCCTATGGACCGATCAGGGATTGAAAGACTACACCAAATGCTGAGCGAAGGTTCAACCCCAAGGGATTTCTCGAACATACCTACCGCGGAATCTTTCCGAGCCGATTCTCCTGTTCACTCAACGCATGGTGCACCTAGTAGAACCTCCACGCCTGGGCTTACACGGTCAGCAAGCCAGCAGCAGAAAAGACCTGCGAGTGACGCCCTCCGGCCTGCATCCCGGGCGTCCGGCTATGATACTGACTCCCGCCGACAACCTACTACACATATGGGTCGACGAAACTCCACTCTTTCTTTATATGGAAGCGGTGACGAGGCACTAGATGCTCCAGTCCCAAAGAGAGCAAAACTTTTGAGGGCAGATTTACAAGACAAACCCAATCTGAACATAGAAAGGCAGCCTGGCTCCCTTCGTGTTGCGGCTAGCACTGCTGCTTCGGTCCGCATTCACCGCCCCATGCCTATGAACCCAGCCGCTTTGGCTCAAGCGTCCAATGATGACCCCGTCCGCCCGCCCACTCCCATTCCTAGAGGCCTTACCGGTGCAGCACGCCCCATTCGTCCAACTCATAGCAACCTCCGACGTGAGTCGTCTAGCGCTAGCCATGTTTCGTACACATCCCCATACTCGCAACTCCCAGAAACCGCCGCAACCTCCCCCGAAGATGTTCGGTACGGAAGTGCTATCGACACCCCGTTTAACATGCCATCATCTCCTCCGGTAATGGAAAGCATGTACCCTCAGACCTCAAGTCCGATTCTTCCTCCTCTCCCTGATCATGATTCAGGTTTTATGAGTGGCAACCTAGAGTCTTTTCTCGATGATAATTGCCTCGGGAATACTCTTGATGATCTAGAGAATCCCGCCGGTCAAGGCAGACAAATGAACGCGATAAACCATTCCCGGCACGACAAAACAACGTTGCCTCACCAAAATCCAGCGCCGCAACTTACAAGACCAAATACATTTCCAATGAGTGATAGCGTAGTTGACAACTCCACGAATGAAGTTCCTCCCACACTACCTCCACCTCCAGGAAGACTAAACGGATCCCGACCCTCCTCCCGAGCGAGCTCCAGACAACCTTCAAAACCACTCGCTCCCGCCCCTATATCGCAAAGCGAAGCAGAGCAGCTACATCGTCAGGCGATTCCAGCAAGCGACCCAGTGGGCCCATCACGCAATTTCCAGCACCGGTCCCAATCATGGAATGGTCCCATGAGTGACTTTCCCACTGGTACCCCCGCACTAATGGCGTCTGATGATGTCAAGGTTCGAAGCGGAGCAGGGGCTAGAAGAACCAAACAGGTCCAGGCGCGACTTGAACAATGTATCCGCCAGGGAACTGTCCCGCCGTATTGTGAAAATTGCGGGGCAATTGAAACACCTACCTGGAGACGAGCCTGGTCGAAAGTTGTGCAAGGCAGTGCAGAAGATGCGAACTCTCACAACAACGATCCTGCTATGCTGTTTTGGAGGCCGGAGGAGACTGCTGAGGATGGAACTGTTACATCATTCAAGCAGTTCAAAAAGACGTTGGCGGACTCCGATAAGGATTTCGTCCAACTCTTATTATGCAATCGTAAGCATCACAACACATGTTATGTATCAAACCTAGCTAACGTTTAAGCAGCGTGCGGCTTATGGCTCCATAAGTTTAAAACGATGCGACCCGAAAATATGTGGAACAAGCCACCTTCAAAGGAGAAAAGAAAAAGGAAGACGAGGCAAAAGAAGACTACCGCGGGTGCATCCACCAGATCTCGAAGTAAAGCTCTGATTTCCAAGCGCTCTGAGTCATCGCCTGGACTCACCGAAGCCTCATCCCCAGCTGGAGAAGATGACACGACTTCGGCTGTCAACAAAAACAACGATACGCCAAACGACGACGACGTTCAGCCCTCTCGATCCATTAGCCAACGTGCGAACAGCGCTGAGCCGCCAAAATCTGCAGACAAACGTGAAAACCGATGGCGGGAAGGAGATGCTATTGAGGCATTGCGCCGAGCAATCCAATCCAGCCCAGCACGAAACATGGAATCCAGGAACCTCCCCTTTATGGAAGCGAATCTCACTCCTAAACCCGTTCGCAGATCTCTCTTTCCCTCATCTTCTTCCAAAGACGATGATGCAATGAGAACTCTAAGTGATTCCTCCGTCAATGTACTAAGACGAAGCCCAAGGGTTGCGTCAAAGTCGACAAAGGTGACCCCCACGAAACAGACCACTCCTTCACGGTTGAATGACGGACTCGACGATCTTTTTGAAATGGGCGATGGTGAAAATGATCTCTTGCAGTTTCCGGGTAGCCCTACACCGAAGCAAAATAATAGGCGTATTATGTTGACACCCTCCAAAAATTCGAATGCAGGCGATGGAAGTGCTTCTAAACGACTCGAGGGTATCACTTCTTCGCCGTCCAGGTTGACTGCTGAAGAACTAAAACGAGCTAGTCGAGAAGGTTCGGGATTAACGCCCCGGGCTTATAGAATTAGCAACCTTCTAAAAGATGACACGCTAGCAATCCCTTCTCTCCAGGACAGCCCCCGGTTGCAAAGTTTTGAAACAATCGACGGTCTTGTTCTAGATATTTTTGACTCAGATGACGACTCCATCGCCCAAACCGATTCCTTTTACCCATTTGCCGCGCCAAGATGTCCCCCTTCGGGCAGTTGGGTAGACTGGGCTGCGGACGGCGATATTTCCCCCCCGGGTCTAGGTGAGGTGATGGGAGCTTCAGCGCAAGAAGGAACCCACAATGTGGATCCAAAGCCTTCTGGCTGCAATGGCGAGGCCACCTCACCGGATCCCCGGACAAACGAAAACCACTCCCAGACCCTGAAGGGCTCTGACCTACTCCAGGCTGATCCCAACGATCCAGAGATCAGGTCCTTCTTATTCGGCGATACCAACGCGGATGACATGAATAATACCTCTGGGATTCCCAATTCGGATATCTTCGACGCTTCGTTGGTTGATCCTGACCTCCTAACCACAGCACGGTCAAAGACCAATGATGGTGTAGAGAGCCTTGATGAAGTCGCCCTTATGTCCGCGATAATGCGAGAGGTTAATGGCGAAGGAGATGCCGTTCCGTCAAGTGGGAAGGAAGTTAATTAAGTTTTGTTGTGTCTATCGTTTCGACCCCATTTCCTTTCCTAGCATTTCATCTCATGTCCCAGAAGCACGACCTGTTTACGTTCCTCTTTTTACCATGGTGTGGGATTAAAATATAGCGACGGCGTTTTTTTTGTGTGGTTTATTCATTGCGGATACCCCCCTTTTTATCCGAATTGTCGATCTATTATTGATTGATTCGAATCGCAATCGTCGTTTTTTGTGTGTTTGGTCTCTTGGATTGGCCATTTCCTTATGTTTATCTGTAATGCTTATGAAATCCGTTTATGCCACTGGCCGGTGGTATGAGTACTCCTGCCTTCTATTCCTGCTGCTCCTCATTTGACTTTTTTCTTGTGCTGTTGGATACTATTTATTGGTGGTTAGGTTATGGTTCAATGGTTCAATATGTTAGTCCTCACCATGCATACCTAGTTATTTTCAATGAATACATTGTGTGTGATAGGAACTGCTACTTGATCCTCGTACAATGATTTGTAGTGAATCTATCTCTAATTTCAGTCCAGTGCAGCGATATTTCAAAGCGGAAAACATTGGTTCCCTATTCTCTATTTATTTACCCGAACAAGGCAGATCAACCACAAAAACGCCAGTCATGAACGCAGCGGAAAGGAAATTGCTGCATGAACAGCATTTAACAGCCAAAAATAACTCCGAAACCCATATTTCCATACAATAACAAAAAAAACCACAATGAAAACCCCTCATCCTGCCTTTTGCCCTCCCGACAAATATCAGTCACATATTTTCCCCGCCCCCGTATAACCCCCATACAATTGGAGCATAATAGTTGCTCATACTTCAATCCGCCTCAACCCACCCCTACCCACAGTGCAGAAGATGCAGTATTATCAACTCAACCAAACATATAAATGCCAGGCCTACTCCTAGTATGCGATGCGATCGTCTAGACAGAATTCGGAAAAGAGGATAAACCGAAAATGCGGGAACTCGACCCTCATCTGAATAAAGCGGCCTATATCTCCATCCCTTGCCTCGCTGGTCTGTCGATGAAAAAAAAAAAAAAACAAGGCTCATTCATTCGATTGATAGAAAATCCCCTTAACGCGATGCGTCACGTCGACGACCTGTTCGTATATTTTGTAGTCTGTGTCGTATTATTGCGATTTTTCAACGTTAGCCCCTTATTCACTTATCTCTCCTCCGTCCTCTCGACAGATTCCCTTCTTCAAGGCAGATAGATAGAGAGAGAAAAAAACACCCGTTAACATACCAACCTGCCCCGGCTCCCCACAATCCGCCGCCCCGAGAACTCGAATTCCTAGACCCTACAACACCCAAACTACAAGTCAGCACATCACATCCCATCCCCTCCCCTCCCCTAGAAAGGTGCCCACTCACCCCGTCAACCTGCGCCACCTTCCCAACAACATCCACCACCCTGCCCATCTGCAGATGCGAATCCCGGTTCAAAATCAGCGTGACATCGCCATGCGAGCCGCAGGAGATGGTAGCATGCTCGCCGCGCAGGGCGGTGACGGTGCCGAGGATGCGGACGGTGTTGGGACCCGAGTGCGTGGGGCCGGGCACGAAGGCGTGGAGGTGTTCGGGGAGGACGCGGGGGGTGGAGAGGGACATTGTTTGTTTTTCGTTTTCGGGTTCGGGGTTTGGGAGTCGGTGTGTGGAGTCTGATGGTTGGTTGTGCAGCTGTGTTGGGTTGTTGTTCTTCCGGCGGATTTTGAAGACGAGGAGAGACGGAGGGTTGGATTAAGGTTTAGCCGCGTCGCGGGGTAAGACGCGAAAGCACGTGAGTGATTAGTCAGCTTATTGGTGTTTCGGGATTTTGTCGGGTACTCCGGGAGAGGGTCGGGGATAGATCTAGATATTGATATAAAATTGTTCATAGGCGCATACAACGAGGTTTAATGCTGTTATTTCAGCGGGTAGGTCATCATACATGAAATTCCATTCCGCCAGGGTAGTGCTAGATTCAAGATAGTATAGTTACATCAAGGAATTCGTTCAACGTAGAGTATAGTAACCTTCCAACTCCCGCTCCCAGCTCTCATCAAATGCATCTAGAAAGTAAGTTTCTTCCTCAACGCATCAATTCTCTTCGTGCCGGCTCTAAACTCCCTCCTCGACACACTCCCATCCTTCAACCCAGCCACCAGCGCATCAACAACCGCCTCGCCCTGCGTCGCGTTCCGCGCCGCGGCAAGCAACAGATCAACACCCGCCGCATTAGCCAAAAGACCGCGCTGCGCATCGTTTCCAAACGGCTCAAGACTAATCGCCTCCAGTGCGTCGGTAACAGTAACCCCCTTGTATCCCAATCTGCCCCGGAGCTCGTCATGTACCCAGGCCCGGCTCATTCCCGCGGGCTTCTCAGCGTCCAGCGCGGGATAGACGGCCCAGGACATCATGACCATGCCGACGTCGGCGGCAATAGCATCGACATAAGGGGCCATGTCGATCTCGCGGAGTTCTTCGAGCGAGGTGTCGATGGTGACGACCTGCAGGTCGGTATTTTCATCCCCGGCAGCTCCAAGGCCGGGGAAGTGCTTCGCGGCCGCGATCACGTCCGCTGACTGCTGTGCGGAGAGGTAGGCGGTGGCACAAGTGCTGACGAGCTCCGAGGTGTTGCCGTACGACCGTCCGACCTTGTCGAGGAAATTCTCCGGAGTGCGATACACGTCCAGCACGGGGGCGAGGTTGCAGTTGTTGGCATATTTTGTGAGCACGGCTGCGGCTGTTGCGCCCGCTTCGGCGCCGGCAGCAGCGGGATCGGCCGACTGGCCGGTAACCTTAGCGGTGTCCACTGGGCCACCGGGGAGTCGACGGACTTTGCCGCCTTCTTGATCGGTCATCATGAAAAGAGGGGAGCCGGAGTATGCGGGGCCCTCGGCATATGCGTCCTGGAACTGCTTCATGACGTTGCCGAGATTCTCGTCGACATTTTCGCCGAAGACGATGATTCCGCCGACTTTGCCCTGGCGGGTCAGCTCGAGGAGGCTGTCGGGGGGCGTGAGTCCTGGGTAGGAGTAGATGACGTGTTTGCCGGCTTCGATAGCGAGGTCATCGTCCGATGGGTATGGTTTTCCGTGGCCTCCGCCGTGGCCTCCGCCTCGACCTGCCAGTGCGAGGGCGGGGAGGAGGGTGGTGAGTGTTGCGGTGGTGAGCTTCATGGCTGTAGTTGACCGGGGGAACTATGCTTGCATTGACGATGAAGTTATCACCGACGGAGGAATCGGGCGATATATAACCAACCAGTCCGGTGCCCATCGTCCCGCTATCGTTTCTTTTCTTTTTCCGGTTCCCGATGAAACGAACCCTCCAGATCAAGCTCATTTTAAAAAAATGTGGAGAGCAAGATGTAACCAGGGACGTGCCTTTTTGCATGACATGGTGCCATTGCATCGCGGGTGCTCGTGTGGAGAAGTTGTTTGGCCACCAATTGGCCGTGAGGTTGATAGAACAAGGCCGGCGCAGGAGTATCGCCATTAGCAGCTCCCTAGCGGGATAGTCTCGTCTGGTCTGTTCGCAGAGATAGGACAGAGAGCTGGCTAGCTTTCAAGTTTCCCAGAGGATCGTCCCGCCAGTTTGGCCATGTTACATGTAACGCTCTTGAGGAATGGCTGGGTTGCAAGCTTCAAGACCTCGTATCTCATTCTCCCCGCCCCAAAAGGCCGCCTTTTACTAATAAATAGTTGGGGCCTCAACAGCTTGACAGTCGATGTTCAGCAGTGGGGGAGAGAGTTCCCCTCCGCAAAACAAGAGCCGGATTCCAGCAACTAATAATAAATACTAAACGGAATTCTAGATCCTTATGTCCCCACGGCCCACACCGCAGGGACAGTAGGATCGTGAAGGATCATGGGCAGAGGCCATTTGGTTGAACAAAGGCAGTCGATGTTACATGGACATGTCGTCTTTTCTGCTCAAGAGAAGATATCGACCCCAGGCTGATATTGATCCAAAATACGGAAGACGAATAGTAGCTCCAGTTAGAGATCTAACTCTCGCTATCATCACATTTGCGTGGGATCCTGAAAAAAAGTCCCAACCATCCAGAACGAACGCACATGCGATAACTATATGCAATAACTGTATGGAATAACAGTGACAAGCAGGGGTGCACAAGTTGAGAGTGGAATGGCAGGTAAAGAAACAAAACTCGCCCAACCAACCAACAAATAAATATCCAAACCTCCCTCCAAAAACACCATTCTACAGCTTCAATGCTCAACTACTACATCGGAACCTTCAACTTATCCCAACTCGTCTTCCCCGGCCACCCATCGGCATCCTTGCCCTTATACCCCAGCTTCTTCTGCCACAGCGCATACGACTTCCTATCCGCATCAGTCCACTGCGGCCCGGGACCGACCTTGTACGCACTGCATCCCTCAGCAACCAACCGCTTGCCCATAGCCGTCACAATGCTGCTCTTCGGCCTGCGTCCAAACCACGAAGCGCCAGGGAACCCGACATATTTGCCCTTGCCTCCGGACCCTCCACCTCCACCACCACCGCCGGCGCCGGGAGTGAGCTTGCCCGCTTTCAAGAGCTGATAGAGCGGTCCGCCAGGGCACTGGGTTGCCCAGCCGTCCTTGTGGCCGAGTACTTCGTTGCCCGCCCCGTGCTTGCGCAGGTAGGTGACGGCGTCCTTGATGCCCTGGACCATGGCGCTGGAAGGCACCGTGTCCCCGGAGCTCCCCACGAGGGCAATGACAGCCTGGTGATTGATATTCAACTGCTTGTTGCCATTTGCGCCGGAACGGAGCTTCCACCCACGTCCCTCGAAGACGTAACCATGCTGGCAGACGCCCAGGTTATATGCGATATCGCCCCAGCCCTCGTCCTTGTTGTTTTGGTGGTCAAGCTGGATCTGGCGCATCTTGGCCGCGCAGTTGGCGTGGCCGCCTTTGCTCATGTGTCCCCCGGTGTAGTGGATCTTTACGCCTTTGGGGTTCCCAACGACAGGGGTGGAGGATTTAGGCGCTTTGGCACCCCAGTCTTTGCGGCTAACGAATTTGATGGCGTCGACGGGCTGGACGACGGCGTGGTGGTAGCAGACGATTAGCGCGAAGACGGCCAGGCGGATTAGCCCGAGGATCTTCCTGTTGGTGAGGATGCCCCTTTTCAGGGGCGGGCTGGAGATGACGGTTTCCGGGGGCATGGTGCGTGGGCATGCAATGGAAAAGGCGAAAGGAGACTGATTCTTTCAAAAAAAAAAAAACGAAAAGGAGAAGGAAAGGAGAAAAATCTACTCCGATCTCCGTGATTGAAATTTTTTTGGTGAATGTTGACGAAGAAGAAAACTCCAGTCGAAGCAGGATGAATCTAGCCCTTTTATACCCCTTACTATTACGGTCCCAACATATTGCCCCTTCCCGGGACCTCGTATAGCCCCGTTAGATCACAGATATCACCGTCGATCGTTACCACAGTCAATCATCACCATCCTCGCAAAGCAAAACTCGCTTTCAAATCTCGTGCGAGCAATTCGTATGTCCTCTAGCGGTAGATAAACCCAACAGCTCTCGGCCGCATCTCCACAGGCAGCGCAAACTCGGAACGCGAGAAGGGGCACTTTTTGATCCAAGCATCTAATGAATAGAATAAGGAGAAACGAGGCTCATCATGAAGAGGAGTTGCATAAGCAGCAAATCGGAGCTCAGGGGGACCGGGACAGATGTTGAATCCCCCCCCCCTTCTCCCTCCCCTCCCCCGGGGGACTCGTATGAAGTCCGAGGATGAAAATCCGTATAAGAACTAAAAAGGAATCTTGACGCTCGTGTTGAACCTCTATAGTTACAATATATGAAAGGAAGTAAAAGAAACAGAGGCACGTGAATATGGTAAATCCATAATCGAAATCGGCACATACATATCAGAATCTCCGGGTTCCAGGGGGTGTGTGTATATACGCTAACATCGTCGCCTCACCTGTCATGCAAGTCACTCTGCAGGCCACCCCAGTTAATATACAGTAGGTACGGCAGGGTTTGTTTGTCCGTTGAATTGTTGAAGAATAAATATGAAGACACCACGCCTACCCCATCCCCCAAGAACCGAGCCAGCAGCCAATTTTGAGTCTATCTATAATAAAATACGATCCCATCTCTACCTCCCACAGAACAGTCTCACCCATTTTCCTACCTACCTACCCATCTCCAAAAAGAACATTATGTATGAACGCATGCAACCACGCCCCCCACCCATCCTCTCCTCCGCCCGCGTCTTCCCGCCCCCCTCCCTACCTCCCTACCTACCTACCTACCTACCCACCTACCTACCCCCCCTACATCCCCCTCGTGTCCGCCCCAGATAACGAGAAACCCACGTACGTGCGTCTTCCGGAGATAAATGTTAACTGCCGGCCATAACGTCCCCAATCACCAATCACCAACCACCCATCACCCATCCGCCCGGTTCCCAGCTTCACAATTCCAGTCCGCGGTCCCCCCACCCCCACTGGCCTAACAGCAGTCCACAGTAGAAGATACATGTATCTATACCTCACATCCACCCATCTCTCATCTCTCTTCCCTTTCTTTCTTTCTTTCTTTCTTTCTTTCTTTCTTTCTTCCTAATCAACTAATCACCCCATCCTTCCCCCCCCTCTCCATCCACCTATTATCATCTTAACACGGGCTTTAACACCCAGCAACCCACTCTAACAGACAGTATTACAGTAGTATAGTATGTATATACTAACGATCCAAACCGGCAATCTCCTATTCATTTATATATATATATATATATATATTATAAAAGGGAGCAAGCGGAACGGATGCATATATAAATCTAAATGCGTAATGACTGAAGGGCGGGAATCGATACATACCCATCTACCTATCCTAGTCAATAAGATTACGGCCATGGCATGGGAGTAGATACATAAGATGGCACGCGAAGTGTCGTCGTGGTTGGCAGATAGGTTGGCTGGTAGATATAAACGTAAACATAAACATAAATAGATAACTGCACTTTACTTTAATTTCAACTCGACTTAGATAGATAGATAGATAGAAACGGAAAAAAAAAAAAAGAAAAAAGAAAAAAAGAGGAAGAATCGGAAGCATGGAAATAATCTCGTTATCGTATACACAAGCAGGCAGGTGGGGCGGGTGGATGGGTAGGGAGAGAGGGTAACGTAACGTAACAAGGAAGGAAGAAATGATTATGATAGGGCGAAAATGAAAAGAAAAGAGAAACAGAAAATGAAAAGGGAAAAGTTAGGCTGGTGTGTGAGCTGGGAGGAGATTGGGGTTGAGCTTGAGCTTAGGTTTTAAGGGGGGGAAAGAAGATAGACAGGAGAAGCATGGGGATGGGACGGGGACGGCGACTGGGGAGGTTGTAGAACAAGCTGCCTAACTCAGCACGAGCTGGAGAGGTTGGAGAAAACAAGATCATAAATCAACACTAAACGAAAGAAACTAGATAGAGTTTGGATGGAGCCGAGATGGAAAAGGGAGAAAGAATGCATTGCGTAGTGGGTATAGATAGGTAGGTGTGTATAGTATTGCACGCTAGGAACCGGCCCAAGCGAGACATAAATATTGCAAGTCTTGAGATAGATGATGATGATGATGATGGTGATGACTGGGAGAAACGGACGGTAAGAACCCAGTTACGTTCATTTCTAAATCCCCGCTGTCCCGCTGCCCTAGTTGTGCGTTATGTATGCGTGGATACATAATAGGCCCGTGAAAACAAGAAAAACACCAAATGGAAATGGAAATGGAAAAAGATGGGAAAATACTGCATAGGTCTACAATACTACCGGAGATGCTGGTATCTTTGAGACTTCCATTGCGATTGCATCGTGATCATGTCGTTTTGTTCGGTGGTGAAGCGGCTTTCTTCGATGTTGTGTTCCTTGCGGCCGGCTCTGCGCTGTTTGATGCAGCAGAAGGCAAGGATGACGAGGGCGATGGCCACAACTCCACCGGCGGATGCAATGATGGCAATCTTAGTAGTTTGAGGCAGTTCCCTCCATTTCTGGGCTATCGACTTCCTGGGCGGCTTGTGGACTTCGTCGGCAATAGTGGAGTTTCCGCTGTGTGGTGGGATTAGCATATTGCAGGCGGACGATCAATTGGAAGGGAAAAAACGTACCTGACGGCTTTGATGCTTTGCCAGCTACCCGATCTATCGGACCATATATACTCCTTGCCAGAGGAGTAGTCTTCGACCGAGATCCTCTTCACACCCATCGTGTAGGGGACTCCATGGTAGTCGATCTCCCCACCAGCCCACTCGACGGTGCCCTTTTCATTCTTATCCGGATCACCGCCGGGCCAGATACCCAGTCTGACGGTCATGGGGGTTTGGGGGTAGTTTTTGCCACCCAGGGCTTCGTCGTAGGTCAGGGTGCGAAGTTCCTTGCCATCAATGAGCCAAATGAGGCGTTCAGCGGTCCAGTCGAGGGTGTAATTGTGGTACTTCTCCATGGGAGCATCCATCTCGTGCATACCGCCGCGATCGCCCATGGTTCTATTGCCCTTGCCGAAGTAGTTGGTCTGGACATGGGTCATATCGTTGCCCACCCACTCCCAGTCAACCTCGTCGAGATCCTCAGACTGAAGGACGATACTGCTGACCACGCCTTGGCCGGGGGAGGGCTTCATCTCGACCTCCAGCCTGCCGAAGAAGATGTAGAAGTGCGACTGGACGGTGGGGGACTGGAGGCGCTCAGCGATGGTGAAGAGGCCGCGGTCGTCGAGATAGTCGATGTTGCCATTGGTGATGTTCCAGATCTTGTCGTTGAGCCTGTCGGTGTTGAACTCGAGGGTGTAGTTGGTGCCCAGGGCGGGGTTATTGGGGCAGTCGTCGCGCTCGGTGGGATTGCAGGCGGTGAAAGTCTGGGCTGTGGCGGAGGAGAGGAGGAGGGCGAACAGGGTCAAGAACGAGAGAGCGGACATGGGCGAAAAGGACGCCATGGCAGGCAGTAAAGAGTGGACTGGCTACAGGCGCAGATAAAGGAGAGACAGCGGCAGAGCAGAGACGAGAAAGACAGACAGACAGACAGACAGACAGACACCCCGCCGCGGGGGGAAGAGAGAGACGATGGCAGCAGTGACAGACAGACAGAGAGAGAGAAGAGAAGAAGAAGAAGAAGAAGAAGCCGCATCTCCGCAGACAAGAGGAGGAGAGGAGACAGGAGAGGCGGCTGCCCCAGACACCCCGCTGATTGGCTGGCGTGTGTGGCCGCTGTGTGTGGCGAGTGGGAGGTGAAACGGCGCCAGTCTGCTTGCGGTCTAGCGGCGGCTCTAGCGCGCGATATGGCAGGCCGGCGGCCCGGGATTAACCTGGATCGGGCCTAGCCGCGTCCCGCCAAGCATGCACTAGGCGGATTTGGAGCTAGCGGGTTGCGCTTATCGCCCACTCGATTGGCCAGCAGCAGTTTGTGCCTGAGTCAGGTGACTGCAAACTCTAACCTTAACGTTAACACCTTCCAAGGTTAACTTACGGCTTGGAATGACATGACAGGACTGGGGATTGTCTTTATGGAGATACATCCATAGGAGTAAATATTAGTCAAGCCTCTGGGTAGACATATTAGTACATTACAGCTGTTTCTTGAACTACCCAGATGCAACCTTGCCTGGGATTGTCACACTTTTCAGTGGATTCTGAAACTTTGACACAATCAAGTAGCTTGGCATGGGGAGGAACTGCTCATCAAATAATATAACTCACTACCCAACAAACTCTTTCACCCAACAAACTCTAATTTTTGCTCTATATAGATGTTAATTTTCAATGAAAACACCACAATGCAATAAGATATTCAAATTAAATATTAAACATTAAAATTACATATAGAATAGCTCATATAAATATATATAATTAATTTATAGAATGATTGCTTGGCTTAATAATCTATCTGAAATATGAAACTTATGATTTTGGAACCTCTAAGTCAGATCATAGTGTAAGAGGTATTAGAGATGAAATATCAATTAATTCTACTAAGAGGGTCTACATGTAGCATATATTACTACTTTGAGTAGATTATATAGATTTCTTACATTATGTTGATCTCATTATTATCATCCCTGTAAGTCTTATTAAGGCCTATATCAGTACTTATTTTACTAACTATACTTAATAATGTGTAGTAGCATATTCTTTCTTTTCTTTTTATAGTTGAAGCTTCTATTCATCCCTTTATTCCTTCTCTATAATATATTTAACTACTGTAGTAGCTTTCTTAGTGTTATAGTACTCTACAGCTTTAATATACTCTTTCTCATACTGTTTCTTTTACTCTATAAGCTCTACCTGCTTTTACTTATGAAGAATCACCTGTTGAAGCTTCATTTCCTTCTTGTAGACCTACTCATTGATTTTTACAGCTTTAGTAGTGTTAGCTTGCTCTCTTGTGGCCTGCACCTTTATAGGCAAAAAGAATTGAGCTAGGAAGGAATTTAATGAATTGAGCAAGCTTAAATGCTTACCCTATTTATATTACTTTCTCTTATTATTTAGAGCATTTTGAAGACTCTTATTTTCTATTAAGAGAATTTCCTTATTAAGAGTAAAATTCTCCTCAGCACAAAGAATTTTCTTAATACTAGTAGAAAGTTAGTAGTGATGTTAATTTACCTGCTTCATCAGATCTTGCAAAGCTCATATAGATGTAGGTATACACAGTCAGAGCAGTTTGAGGGGGGTAAGTGGGTATATTTGAATCTTTTCAAAAATGTAGGGTAGATCCAGAGAGTATATACTAGTTACTATAAAGGTAGATTTAATATTTTCTATTATTATAGAGGCCTCCCATATAGAGCAGAATAATCACCAAAAATCTTATTTTATAATACATAGAAAGTTATAACTAGAGTACATATAGAAATCTAATTATTCTGAATAAGCCTTTAAGAGTGATCTGAATATCCTAACATCTAGTAGTTATAAATGATATGTAGAGTAGGAAGGAAAAACTACAAGTAAAATTCAATTTCACTCTATGAAATCTATGAAGATTATATTTATATGAGATGAATGGCCATCTAATATAAGAAGCTACTACCTGTAGTCTACCTTAGTTTTTATATAGAGATTAAATATCTTTTACAGCTAGATTAATCTGTATTCATCATTATTTCATCTATTCTCTGAAGTAGTGAAGTATACCTAATCCTTTTTAGGGTAAAAATCCTCTAGCTAAGTATCTTGCATGTCTCTAAATTCCTCATAATAGATAAGTGTAGGTGGAATTGTAGTTTCATCAGTGTAAATACCTACTAGTAGTAAGATGAATTCTCTACTACTATCTTGCACAGTTCTAATTATATACTTCTATTTGATAGATTCTATAGAGATGATTTACTTAACCATACATAGAAGCCTGAGAAGGAAGCCTTTTTCATTGAAATTATAAGTATTTTAGAGTAGGATATTATATTTCTTAATTTTTTCCTGCAGCTATTCAATTCAATGAAAGTCAGTTAAAATCTTATAGAATTAAATGTAAAATGAAGTAAAAAAACATTAATTACTAGAGTAAAGAAGTTCTTAAAGTAGTAGCTATTATTTGCCTGCTTCCTCTTTTAATTTAGGGTGTGAAGATATATACTCTTGATCTTTACCTTGTAGTACTTATAAAAGTGAGACATCTAATTGATTCTCACAGGCAATTTAGTGATCTCTATTATGTGTGTATGCTCCATGCTATGGAATATTCATGGTGCTTAGTCACCTACATAGCTTAGTTAGGCCTCATGATATAAATAGCTATAGATAGCTCAGAAATGTAAAGAAAATAACCTTATTCTATATAATATTTTCATCTTAAGTTATCTCAATTATAATTAGTAGTATGTCTTTATAAAAAATGTAAGGTTCTCCATGAGTTTCCTAGTCTTTATAATAAGTCATCATTATATCTTCCTACTCTCATTACTTCTACATTTTCTTCAATGAGTTCTCATCTCTTCTCTATCTCTTCCACTCATTTTATTTACTTTACAGACTTCTCTTTAAAAGTCATATCTACCTAGACCTCATCTTTCTTACAGATTACATTCTATATCTAGTATTTAAATAACTTTATTCTCATTATAGATAATTCTAATTAAATTGCATTCTCATTATTCTCTGCACATACTATTCTATTTGATCCTCTAGTGAATCTATAGATATCTACTCTAGATTGCTGAGCTCAGCAAAAGAATCTCAAGCCACCCATAGAACTTCTATAGGAATTACCCTACTATATCTATTCTAGTTACTTACTTTCATTCACTATGTTACCCCTAATTCTGAGCTATTATTATGGAAATTTATTGTACTGTGTCTAAACCACTATTTGCTCATAAATCAATTACTTGAAGCTCTCATATAAATTCCCCATACATTTCTCAGAAATTGCCTACTTTTTTACCCCCTCAAAAAGTACTTTCTCTCTTTTTAATTTTCATATTTTTTCTAAGATTTTCTACAGTTCTTTCTCTAAAAAAGTATAGTGTATATATGTCTGTCACATTAGCATGCATCTTTCAGTTACTCTTATTCTAAAAGGGTATAACATCTTTCTTACTTTTCATACTTTTTCATAAATTCTTCCTCTTAAAAGATTTATTTCATTTAATAATAGTTATTGACATCAGCAGCCCTTATGTCTAAAGAACCACAGAATGACCTTTTACATCTAAATAGTAGAACTTACTTATTAGATTATTAAGTATTTCAATTCTAACTTTTCTTATTATAACTCTTTGTAGAACACTATAATCATAAGAGTAATATTTATGACTAAGTAAACTACCTACTTAAATTCTCTATTTAAGTTCAGGTAGGCATTCATAAAACCACAAGAGCATACACACTTATAAGTCAATTCACATAGAAGTTTCAAGAATACCTAAATAATCTTATTGATACTATCAGACTAGCTCATTGATCATTCATCACTTAATTAAGTAGTTCTTAAATTTCATAACTACACAGACTACTTCAAACAGAGTCATATATTTACCCACTGGGAAGAGGTATTCTTCAAGATATTACTAATAAGATAAGTATATCTTCTATTAGGCTTAAAGTTATATTTAGAGAGTAATATCTCATTCTGTTCAGCTCAGCCATTCTTGCAGATTAACTCAGTGCCAAGCAGTACCTTATTTTGCACTGCACTGCAGCTAACATCTATAGAGTCTCTAGAGACTCTAAATATAACTTTAATTAATAAAGAATAAATCTCACAATCATCATTCATTAAATAGCTAGATAATATATCAAATATGAATAGCACTTCAGCTACTATAGATATTACTAATGAATCTACTGATGATACAGGCTTCATCCTACATCAAATGTAAACCCTACAGAAATTACTCTCTCATATTAGAATTACTATTATTTAGCTGGTATTAGCTTAGCTATCAGTGCAGCCTCTATCTATACTATCAACTTTAACCACTCCATGAAAACCTCAGGACATCAGTTTTTTCTACCCTGATACACTGACATTATAGGGCCATAATGATGTTATCAATAAGGAAGGTAAGATATATTACTAGGACATCCATGCATTTACTAACTAGCTTAAGGTTATTACTCTAATCAGGAATGCAGTAAGGATCTAATAGAATTTGAATTCATACCTCAAAGAAGAAGTAGAATTCTGGTAGAATCAGGAGCTTAATAATATTACTCATATAGATCTTATTATAACTAATAATAAAGTAAAAGAGTGGATTAAGATTCTCTAATAGTAATTTCACATTAAGAGTAGTTAAGCACTATAAAAACTTAATGAGATAAAATACTCACTTTAGAATTTTCATAATAGGCACAGTTTAATCTTCTATATTCTGAACATATCTTCAGCTACTAAACACTACAGTTAAGAAGACATTAAGTATGCTTAGATCTTACATGCATGGAATAACCTGAACATCATCTTGCAAGCTACTATTAATAAGTTAGAAGAGAATATAATTATTAAAGAATTTACTGAGATCATTTATTACAAGCAGATCAACTAGATAGATCAATTTACAAGTAATGATTAATATATAAATAGTATATATAATTAGTATAGATTCTATTATAATAACTTTACTCCTCAGAGTAATTATTATAGATATGGTAGAGGATTATACTCTCATCAGTTTGAATAGCTTACTTACTAATACCAGCCCAGGTATCAGGCACAGGATTATGCTAATAGATAATATCACAGCTACAGCAGAAACAACAATTAATATAATAGTAATAATAATTAATATGATAGCTGCTATAATTAGCATAATGAAAACTATCAAGGCAAAGTCTAGTAAGATTATTTTAAACTATTAACTTCAAAGTAACAGCTTTAGCTACTAACACCTAAGGGTATCTTTAACACTAATTTGCTCAGCAGGCAGCTATAGAATCAGCAGCCATGTAAATAAGTAGCATTTCACACTGACCCCAAGAAATCAGAGGAGTCCACAGAAGATCTATATAGTTAGAAGGTAGAATTTAACCCCTATTATAATAAGTTAGAAATACTCATGGATGATCCATAGAAATAATCATATAATGATGATGCATATAATTTGAAAATAGATATATTTCATGTGAATCTCACAATAGCTACCTATTATAGCTGTAGTGAGGCCTTTAATTCACACAATAATCTATATAAACACTTGAAAACTTACATAGTAACTTTATAGGCCTTCCATACAAGCTCTAACTGTATATCTTGAGTGATAGTATCTCAGCAGCTAGCTGATCTAAATATACCTTACAGTTATACATTCTACAACTAGAAATATATTACTATCATGATATTCTACTAGGACACCTTTAAGTCACTGCTAATATATGTAAACTCTAACTACATAATGATACTTATAAGTAAGAACTTCCTTGGGCAACAATGTGATAAGATACTATGTCTATCATACCCATAAATACTAGTTAGAGGCATTAGAGACTCTATAGAATCCTCTAAAATAATTATAATTTTACTTACATTATTAGTAGTTCTACTAAATGAGAAACATACATTAATACTTATCTAGATCTTAGTGGAGGCACATGTCATTAACAATCTTCATGTCAATCTGTTGCTCAGTATAGATAATATAGCACCAGAGAGTATCATTATAGACCTAGATAAGAGGATGCTATAAATAAAGTTATATGAGGATGCAGAAGTCAGGATTTCAGTGACATCAAGAAAAGATCATTAAGTTATCAAGTTAGTATATTTAGATGTTAAAGTTATCATTTCACCTAGATTAGAAGTGAAAATTTCCCTTAGATGCCACCTTGGGAAAGAGGAACACCTATTAATAGATAGAGACTATATCTTTAACTCTGTCATGCTACCACTCTAGATATATATGCAAATTATGGACTATAATCTCCTATTCACCCATATTATTAATAATATAAATAGATAGATTATAATCCCACAGAAATCTCACATCAGCACTCTAAGAGAATATGATGCTACTAGTATATATTTAGTTAATCTCATAGTAGAGCTATTAGCTCTCAATCTTCCTAGATAACAACTCTAATAGAAGCTAAATAACAATCTAAATATATTAGAGTTAATAGAGGAATTCCCACACACCATCAACATCAACCTTATAGAGGTAGAAGTAAAACTACCTAATAGTATAATAATCTATAGTAATAAGGAGACTATAAAATACTTCACATAGATTTACAATAAATTCCCTAAAATCTAGGAAGACTACAGTAATATCATAAACCTACTAGAGGATGAGTGGATGTAAATTCCCCTTTTATCACTAAAGGATTATAAGCTTCAAACTTAAGTTAAGATATATCCTCTAAGTCAGAAGAATCATGAAGTCATAGATGAGCTCTTCAATAAATTACATACTTAAAGATGCATGGAATGAGCAACAGACTACATCTTCTCAGAATATTTAGTGTTTATAGTATGAAAGAAGGTCAATAGAGTATGAAAAGATTATTCTATAATTAATGTTAGAAAACTAAATAAAATAGTTGAGTCTGATGTATACCTAATGACACAGTAGGCAGAGATTATCAACTCTATGAAAGAATATTACTATATTATTATTCTTAACTGTACAAGCTTCTTCTACCAATAGAGAGTCCACCATGATCACTAATAATACTTATTAATTATATCACACTATAGATAAGAGATCCCTTCAGTAATAATAATAGAATATATAAACTCTTTAGTATATATGCAGCATAAGATTAACCTCTTTCTAAAGAAGTTTAAAAAGTTCATCTACTATTATATTAACAATCTAGTCACTGCAAGTATTACTATAGAAAAATATGATAAATACCTGAGAAAGATCTTTACTTTATTTCATGATAAGAATATAGTCATCAATCTAAAGAAAGTATTTATTAGTTTTTCTTTAGTTAAATTACTAAGGCACAAGATCTCATTTCTGAGTCTCATACTAACAGAGAATTAGATTACTGCACTAGTAAGGATCACATTCCTAAGAAATCTAAAGAACCTGGAGACTTACCTTAATATAATAGAATGACTGTAAAACTACATATCTTTTTATACCTATTATGTAGAGCCCCTACAGGCACATAAGATAATACTCCTCAAGAATGCACTAGTAAAAGAGAGACTATAAATCTAATTCTCCATCTAAATACCCCTTGGAAAGCTCATAGAAAAAGAAGAGAAGGCTTTCAATGATATACAAGTAATATTTGCTAAGGATTTATTTCTAGTACATCATAATAGTATGTAATACCTCTTCTTCAATATTAATACTTCTAAATAGAGAGGTTTTAGCATGATAATATTCTATATAAAATTAGAATAAATACCACTTAAGGAGTTATAACATGGAAAAGCTCTAGACTTTGAGACCTCACCTCCATTAATCATGATAGAATTAATTATATTCCTCTCCAAGATTCTAATATTAGTAGAAACTTAATACTAGCTAATAGAACTAAAGGTTATATGTCTGATTTGAACACTCAAAAAAGTATGATATATGATTAAGGCTACAGAGCTTCCAGTGATTATATATATCAACTACTTAGCTATACTATAAATTACTAGACAGACATCACTGACTATCTTATTTATAGATAAGCTCAACTTGAGGCTCATTCAGACTGCCCAGTATATATAGCAATTCAATCTATAGATATTTTATAAACCTGGCTACACACATATCATTCTAGATGCTCTATCTCAATTGCAGTCAAACACACCTATAGACTAGAATGAGCCCCTGAAAGACCTAACTACTAAGATTATAGATGCATTTCTAATGAATTATACAGTAATAATGATTATAATATCCTTATAGTTCTAATAAAGACTCCTTAATGCCTATCAGTAAGACTCAAAACTGACTATAATTCTGAAAGTCATAAAGGCAAACAGCACATTGCCCATAGAAAATCAGATTAAGTTGTTATATCATATCAACTCTAACAACAGCCTACTATATTATAAATATAGTGACACTGTATAGCTCTGCATTCTCCAATCTCTCATCAGCAACATCATTAAAATCATACATTTAGATGCACACCTCAGACCCCAGTAAATTATAGAGAAGCTGAATAGATTGTTCATCTATAAGAAGTCTTATCTTATTAAGAAATATATTTATCATTATTCTAGCTGCCTATAGAATATTACTTATTATTATAAGCTATATAGCACACTTCAGCTAATCATTATAGAGCTATCTCTATTTCATACCATTACAATTAATATTATTCTTAGTCTCCCCAAGAACTAATTTGACATCAGCATGATAGTCACTTGCAAGGCAAGTAAGAGGACAGCCTTTATCCTAGAACACCAAGATTAGAATGCAGAATCCTAGGCCAAGCTATTTATAAAGTAGTTAGTAATGAGTAATTAGAGTATCTTATCTTGCATCATCTCAGATAGAGATAAGAAGTTTCTCAGCAAATTCTGAGCAATAATCTTCAAGTCTCTAGGGGTAAATCTTCTATATATTATAGCTTATCATCTTCAAGTAGATGGCCAGTCAGAGATCACAAATCAGACATATAAAATTATCCTCAGACATATAATCACAGCTCTAAAAGATTTATAAGAATAGGAGAACTTAACTCTCTCATTTCAAGTACTCTTCAACAGCACTATAGCATCAGCAATAGAAATATCTCTCTACTAATATATGTATAGTTAGAAGCTTAAAAATCCACTTTAACTAGCATAAGCATTTTAAGATCAGAGCCCTCAAGATTTCTCCAGCTATCTCAATGTAAATGAGGTACTTCACACCACAGTAATATTTATAAAGAAGTATTATAATAAGAAGTATACACCTAGATTCTTCACTACAGGTAATAAGGTGCTTCTCTAAATTAGCAAAGAATATAATACATCACTACTCTAAACTTATAGTAAGTTTACTTCTTAGTATGCAGGTCTCTTTACAATTCATCATCAAGTTAGCAGCCTTACTTACCTTCTAAATCTCTTAGTATACTTCTACATACACCCCATGATTTTCATTGCTCATCTAGAACCTGCCCCACAGAAGGAAGACCTCTTTAAGCACACTCCACTGATATTAGGCTCTATTATGATGGAAGGAGATTCAGACAAATGAAAATCATATAAAATAGAAAAAATAATTGTAAAATAGATAAAGACTCTTAAATGTGGTAATAAGGTTAAATACCTCATAAGATAGAAGGGCTATAGCCCAGAAGAAGATAGATGATACTCAGAACACATTCTTTAAGAGGCAAAGAAGCTTATATAATAATATGAGTATAATTAGGAAGAATTTATATTACTAATAAGACTATAATGAGGCTGCCCTGTAAAAGCAGTAGCTTAGCCTCCTAAAAAACCCAAAAGAACCCTAAAAGTGCTTTAATGTTCATAGAATATAAATTAGAAAGAAAAACATGTAATTACTAGTTATAGAGATTTTATACCTCTATATGATATTAACATCTTTATTATCTAATTAAGTTTTTTATTTCATGGAATCTCCATCACCTCATTATTGTATCAGCTTATATAGATAGTACTCCCATGTATTCATATACTTATATTTATAATAGTATTATTCTGTTAGTCTGCTTAAACTCTGACATGTATTTTCCTATAGTTATTCTATATCTCACTATTTACTAATATGTTTGATTCACTACATGTAATGAACTCTATCCTACTAAGGAATCTATTAAAAGCTATGAACTTTTCATGGTGAACACTATCCTCATAATGAGATATGAAATAAATATTTACTGAGTACAGGGACTTTCTATAGCATTAAAGAACCCAGTCTTCAAAATCTACAGATATTTATAACTATTATCATAGTAAATTCACTGATAACACTTCATTAATCTTATATATACATAATCTATCTAAAATCACCTCTTCTACTAACTCACACTTACACATTTATCTTTATATTATAAGACATGAAGTCACCATGGCACCCTACAGCAACAAAAATAATAGTAAAGATAGAGTTAAGAAGATTAAAGACAAAAATACCTCTACATCTAAAATTATAAAGTAATATGAATCTATCAGTATACTTCTTATACTAGTAAAAACTTCTAGAAAGAGATATTAAATACTCCAGTCAGCTATTAACTTCTTAGTTAGCACAATAAACCTCACAGACCTTAATATTAGTAATAGCTCCTCTACAGGCAGAGCTGGCAACACAAAAGGAAAATAAAGAATAACAAATGAGAAGATAGAGGAGGAGCAAGTAAAATAGACACTTAAGACTTTAGATTATCCAGACTGGGAAATAGATATACTCATTATGAATATAAAATATCATAGATTTCCTATTACAGTCATTAACATAATGTTAGTCTCAGCCCTGTAAATCATCATCACTGGCCTGAAAGATCAGAGACACAGTTAAATACTTCATAATAACAAACTAATTCCCCAACTAAAAAATCATAAAGTAAGATAAACTGAGAAAGAAAATACAACTCCAGCATCCTTCATTATTAGAAATTCCTTATGATTTTCAATTCTGAAAATACATGTAGACCCAGGAAAAAACTGGAACTTTCAGAGCCCTGGGCTAAAAGAACCTCTATTAGAGCCTCAAGTAGAACATCTAAAGATTAAAATTGAAATGACAATTAATAGAACTAAAGGTAAATAAAATAAAGATAATAAGATTAGTAACATGAAAATAATCAACAACACAAATAAACTCATCTTCCTCTGAAATACCTCTCACAATTTAAATTACAAAGCATGCAATTCTCTCAGAAAACATCTTAGTAAGAGTAAGATTAGATATAACAACACATATACAATTAGAAAAGTATATCAGTAAGTCATACTAAACATACAAAGTAGATACAAGATAGATAAGCATATCATAAATAAAGAATAATATATATATCTATAAAATTAGAGAGTTATAGTATAAAACTGGGAAATTAACATTCTACTGAATAAATAGAAATACCAGAACACCATGATCTTCCCATCAGACATAATTAAGCAAGATATTATAAATATTATAAATAACCTCTACTATTAGAATCATCAGAAGTAAATCAAGTAAACTTAATCCTTCTACATTAGATGCTCTTCCATAACATACATTTCAGCTCAGAGACTTAACTATATAAAGATTAAGATTCTTAAATATCTTTAAAATGATAATCAGGTTATAATTAATAGATCAGCAGATATATTAGAGAATATTAATAATAAAGAATATATTAGTAATAATAACTTCATTAGTACTAATATTCTCTTAAATAACTACTAGGCTTACAATGAGACTCCATCCTCACAATCAGAGAGCCACAAGACTACTATAGAGACTTTAATAGTTATTATAGAGGCCTCTATACTATATGTCACCAAAGAAAGTAAGGAAGCAGTCTAACATGTTATAACTCTATATAATATGGAAGTACAGCTAGCATATAATATAATAAATAACTGGAAAGCTATAAGCATCTCATACAACAAGATAATCACTATAAGTAACTAGAAACTACACTATATAATTAAAAATATTATAGAACAGTAGGAAAAGTAACTTAATAATCTCATAGAGAATATATATATAATTAAGATCTCTAATACCACTATTAAAAATACATATATTTATAAAGACATCATCAAACACATCATGAAATTACATCAGCTAAAAAAATATAAAGTAGAGACTATAGTTAAAACACTACACATATTTAGCACTACATTTCAGAACATGTTTATTATGGTAGATAGACAACTATAAAGAGCCTTACAGAAACTTGATAACATTAATAATGTCTTTAAACCTCAGAGTCAACAGCCTGACCAGAAAAAGCTCAGCAGTAAAATACAAGAAGACCTATTAAGCTCTCCCCCTACACAGGAGATTCTGCAGCTTTACCCTCTCAAAGCCAAACAAGTAGTTAAGATAGTTGTCATGTTAGGCAATATATAGATTAAAAAAGCCACAAACCTTATTCAGCAATGAATTAATCTGAATGTTTCATATAACTATATTATATTCATAAATATTAATATCAGATAGAAAGTGATTAAAAACCTTATTAATCACTAAGAAGTAGTAGGAAAAATTACATTTCATTAAGAAAAGATTTTACTAGAGAGTCTTAAGATTAATAAAGATCACACACAAGTAATATAGTACATAGCTCAGCTATGTAAAATCACTGGCAGTAAGAACAACACAGACATTCTGGCAGGTTATTAGAATAAGAAAGAAGTATCATTCCATATAATCAAAAAAATAATAATATAGTAAATTAGATAGAAGATTGAGTAGTTACAGGAACTAGTAATAATACCAGAGAAACTTTTAGATATACTAGATAATCTTAAGATAACACTACAACTAATATACCTGCACAATATGGAACCTGCAAACACTATAGTAATACTAGATAAATGGTCTAGCACAGGAATGCAATATAGTAATATATAAGGCCTGCTCAATGAAGAATTATATATAGCTATTGATGAACTCATCAGATATACCTATAATTACTCAGTTAAGTCCATATTAATTTTATTCATTAGCCTTAAGGCTCTCAACATAGCTCTCTAGAAAGATGCCACACTTGTCTACACTCATACCACATAATAGCTCATTGAACTACTTGATATTAAAGAAAAGAAAGTAAAGGAAATTCTTGCAGTTATCAAGGGATACAAAACACTCTACTACAAGGTATACTATATGGATGAAGACCACCTTAAAGAGAACCTGAGAGGATTTATTATAGAGGAGGAATAACTATAATCAGAGTAAACATTATAGATACTCCTCAGTCTTCATACTCTATAATAACTCAGCTACACAATGCACAGATCACCACAGGGATAGAAAGCAATGTTTTTCTTTTACTTAACATATTATTTACTAGTATGTTATGCTTTATAAGATTCTATCTTATATTTTACTTGTTTACTCTATAATTCTGCATGTAACTATCACAATGAGAGCATCACATACTTTTCTGAAAGAGGCCACTTATTACACATACATACTCCATGCCATGGAATATTCATGATACTTAGTCACCTACATAGCTTAGTTAGGCCCCATGATATAAATAGCTATAGATAGCCTAGGAACATAGAGAAAACAACCTTATTCTATGTAATATTTTCATCTCAAGTTATCCCAATTACAATTTCAAACACAAAATTCCATAGTATTTAGGGTGTCACAGGGAAGCCACAGTCAGATAGCTTGTTTATATGAAATAGGAGATATAGTTCTTTAGTATTTATAAGATTTTAATAGTAAGTTAAGAATGCCTCTATCTGAGACACCTATTAGCCTTTAAACTACTACATCAATGTAATGCAGTTGATTCTGAATTCTTTTGCTACCTCAGCATATTGAGGAGTCAATTAGCTATTTAATCATTCAATTGCTGACTCTATAATTGCCTCATTGAGTGGCATGGTAGGTGGTTGAAGCTGGGTGGTTATAGTGGTTGAAGGGAAAAAACAGAGTTTGTTGGGTGGATGAGTTCATTGGGTGGTGAGTCATGTTATCTATGGATGTGAATTCTGGCGGCTGGCCAATCAGCATCCACCGTCTCCCCGATGGTCTAACGGTTATGATTTCCGCTTGTCACTGCATCATTGCAACCTGAGAAGCGCGGGAGACCAGGGTTCGACTCCCTGTCGAGGAGAATTTCTTTTTTGCTTTTTTTTTTTTTGGCTTCCCACATCTATCTCGTTTCTCTGGAGAATGCTTCTTCTCTCTTCTCTCTTTTCTCTCCTTAAATAGAAAACACCGGTGAATAAGAAGGCAGGTCAGAATGGCCCTCCATTACTCACGAGATAGGCAGACTGCGTACGCTGTTCTATAAAGAGAAGGGGAGGGAGTAGATGAAGAGAGAAAGATACTCGCCCCTGCCCTACCCCCCTACGCGCCCGGGATATGTCACGAGCCAGCTCGGAGATTCAGTTTGGCTAGGAAGGTAAATATGTAGCTCTCTCTCATCCGTCCATCATTTGATTGTGGTGTTGTTGGTGCTTACATTTGTTTTATTAAGCACCAAAATTGGGCAGACGGTCGTGATCAAATCAGCCCGCAACAGTCTGCGCATCACCAACGAGAGAGATGTTCTCACCAAGTTCCAGACCAGAACACCATACCTACGTCCCTTGGTCGACGAAATAGTCGAGCCTGCCGAACCACCAGCTATCATCTTAAAGCACCTAAAAAATGACTTGCTCTCCAGTTCCAATAACAAAAAGCTAACTACAAAGGAGATCAAATATGTATCGAAACGAGTCCTAATGGCCTTGGAGTTATTGCACGAAACTGGCTATGTGCACACTGGTTAGATTTTCTTTTTTTTTTTTTTTCTCGTATCAACCTGTGCGCGAAGAGAGTCCCAGATTCTAACACGATGAATTCTACAGATGTCAAAATGGACAATGTCCTTGTTAACTTTGCCCCCTCGCCTCAGGGCGGGGATGACCAACGTTTCACCGACATTCAGCTTGCTGACATGGAGAGTACTGTCCATATTTCCTCTCGCTACTGCCAGGACCGTGACGGGATTGGTACTCCGATCTGGCGGAGCCCAGAGGCGCAGCTGGGATTGCAATGGGGCCCACCAACCGACATTTGGTCCTTCGGAACAATGGTGGTTATTCAAACCTCTGGCTTATTTCTTTCTTCTAACAAAGCCTGATGTTGATTATTTATTAATAAAGGTTATATCTATGATCTGGGGCGACAATTTCTTCATATTCAAACCCAAAGTTCCTCGGGACCACGATGAATATGAACTCGAGATCCTTGCCAGATACCACATCTTCTTCGGGCCCTACCCCCTTTCATACTCTGACCTTGCTGATAAGGAAACATTGGCAATTCTAAGATATATCATGGCTTCTGTGCCAGCTGATCAATTGAAACCCTTGCGTTTAGCAAGTCGCCGCGAAATTTCGCCCGAGGACAGGGAATTTGTTTTGAGGATCATGAAGATCGATCCCAGGGATAGGCCAGGTGCAAAGGAAATTCTTGCCGATGAGTGGTTTAACGGGGTAGAATAGGCAAGCGGGTTCGAACAGGTAGGGACGAGGATACGGCGCTTAGATATTCCATCATTGGCAGACAAGATCGCATTGCCCTGTTGCTTACGGGGGGCTTCGGGGTCATGGATGTTACGGACGCCTTGTTGTGATCGATGCTGTCGATATGAAACTAACTCACCCTCCCTTCTTCCGTAAGGGGAACTGGTTAAATGATGCTGATACAAAAGCAGAACAAGGCAACCCGGTGGGGAAGAGTTACATCTTCCTCAAGAGACACAGATGGAGAAAAAAGTGAGAAGATGGGTGAATTACCCAAAGCGAAATGCTGAGTACCCCGGACGATGCATTGGAGAGCATAACCAAAGGTCTATAGGAATTCATGACATATAGGTGTCATCCAGATCGCCTAATGGTGTGTCTGCTATTGTTTATCTTTTTGCTGTGCATGGCAGTGAAGAATCTGCTAGTAAAGGACGGTATTGTTGGAGATATGGGTATGACATGGTTGGGGTGGAGTTCAGGAAGAGGATGGATGATGTGGCGGTGTCATGGTTTTCCCGCTCCGCCAGCCCTGTTGGAGCTGCGAACAAGCAACAATAGTTGCTTTGATGGGGCGTTTATTGCTTTCCCATCTAAGATAGGGGGGGAACATCTGCACGTAGCCTACATACATACGTAAACTGCTAAACGCTGCTCAGATATTCCAAAACAACTGTGAAAAAAAAAACAGGAAAAAAGACAAAAAAATCTCCCCGACAGGGAATCGAACCCTGGTCTCCCGCGCTTCTCACGAATGACAAGCGGAAATCATCACCACTAGACCATCGAGGATTGGGATTATGTGGGCCGTCGCCGGTGAAAACATTTTATGTCCTAGGCTCAAGGGTAGCCAATTTCCCCTCGACGGAACCGTAGAGATGATCTGCTATGTATGTAGTATGGAAGGGAGACGTTTATACAGCGTGACATGGCTTTTCGATTGTATGAAATGTCTATACCATTGCGCTGTTAACATGTTGGCTCATTCGCTGCTGTATGGTTGGTACAGAGTCGATATGGCACGATATATATTCCTACGTAGATCTATCCATCGACCCTATCGACCACCAGCCAACACCCCAAAACAAAAGCATCAAAAAGCCGACTACGATATGGCAGCATGTGACAATGGACTTGGCTTTCCCGTATTTGCCCATACAAACCATGTTGGTTTATCGTGTAGGTACCGGCCGACAGCCGGGGCCTTAGAAAGCTACTATTATCTAACCAGCCCGCTCAGGAGATAAAATCCCTCTATATATACAGCACAGTACATACCATCTATCCATACCCTCATCCCCCATATTCCCAAAAAGTCAGATCATCCTAAACCCCACCACCAAATATCTACACATCAAACAACCCCCCCCCCCCAAAAAAAAAAAAAACATACCCCAAACCATGCCCCCTCCCACCCGCACCCCCACCCGCACCTACACCCACACCCACCCCCTCCGCCTCAGAATCCTAACCCCCTCCTCCAACACCGCCCTGGAACCCCTAACCACAACAACCCTCCTAACCACCTCCCCACCACCGCCCACTCCACCCGCATCCCCGTAACTAACCACCATCTCCCTCTCCCTCTCCCCCCCAGCCCTCCCCCAATTCAACACCGCCACCATGCTCGCCTCCACCCCGCGTCGACGTCATCGCCTAGAGCGGGACATCCGCGGGCTGGCCGGGCTAGGCTTCGAGACCGACGAGGAGCTGTGCAGGGCCATCACTCACAGCCGCGACGGCGACGGGCGGGATCCCGTGAACGACGGCGACGCTGGCGCTGGATAAGGTGCCGGGGATGGTGGGGGCGGGGAGGATGGGGATGGTGATGGTGATGCCGTCTGTGGCGGAGGTAAGGGAGGCAGGCGGTGGTGGGGAATTATGCGCAGTTCGGGGTTGAGTGTGTGGTTGAGCTTGAAGGGGGGGCTGGGTGGGTGTTGTTGAGGAGAATGTGAGGATTGCGGAGGTGAGGTGGGGGTTGAGGAGTTAGATGGGGCGGTGGAGAGGGTTGTGAGGAAGGCTGGGGAGTGGGGAGGGGGTTGATGCGATTGTGATCTTTTGTACGAATCTGCGGGCGGCGGATAGGGCGGGGTTTTGGGAGGGGGTGTATGGGGTGCCGGTGCTGGATACGGTTATGGCGGTTGGGTGGGATATGTTGAGGCTTTGTGGGGTTGGGATGGAGGGGGTGGAGGGGTGGGGGAGGATAATGAAGTTGAAGTAGGCTTCTAAAGCAGGGGGGGGGTTTGTGGTGGAAGAGTGTTGCCGTAAGGAATTTTTGATTGGTATATTGCTTTGGTCGGGGTGTCGTGTTGCATGTTAAGGTGTCGTTGCATAGCTTGGTTGGCGATGTGGAAGTGTATATTCGATATTTCATACCTACAAGGAGATAAGGACAAATGTGTGGAACTACCGAAATGGTGCAGCACCGTTGTTGCGAAGGATCAAAAGATCGACAAAATAGCAAAATGAACAAGTCGATTAAACAAGATCCGGTATCATATAATACATGCCAAATCTGACAAGCACAGGCTAGACGAGAATCAAACCAGACTCCGTAGAATGCAAACGCCAAACCAAAGCCTCAAAACCTGAGAAAGATTGCCATCTACGCCACCGAATCTACCCGGCGACGTTTATCACGGCCGGAGTAGGGTGACGGACTCCGTTTCCTCCTAGATCTATCCTCGTCCCGATACCGATCCCTGCGCCGTGGTGACCTCGACGGGGAGCGTGATCGGGACGGTGAGCGCCGTCGTGACCGTACTGGCGAGCGCGATCTGGATCTAGATCTTGACCGTGACCGTTGTCTTGGCCGTGGCCGCTCTCTGACTGCACTGGAATTGGCGCCAGTCGGGCCGGATGGCGTACCCCGATCTCCTTCACGCTGATCAGGCATGAACCGTTCATCGGTGATGCCGAATCGTGCGGCATTATTCGCCGTGACAGGGCGGTTATAGCCATCAACTCCCCAGCGGCCCGTATCTTCCGTCCTCAAATCACGATACTTGGATCTTCCCTTTCTGCCAATCTTGGTCACATCTCTGACTTGTAGATATTGCGGCAAAGCTTCGCGATTCTTAATCTCATCCACGAACCGACTGCCCATGAGATCGCGACGGTCCAGCCCCTTCTCTTCAGCTTCAGGTTGGAAGAAAGCACCCTTGTGAAAGTATCTTTGCATAAACCCAGCCTTCCCCCTCCCTGACTCGCGTTCCTCTTTCTGTTTCGAAATAAACTCACGGTCTTCACGCTCGCGTTCTTCGGCGGTGAGGTTTCGTCGGCGCTCAATTTCCTCGCGTTCTTTCTCGGCAAGCTCGATAGCTTCACGCTCACGCTTAACGCGCTTCAGCTCGCGAAGTTTCCATGCCGCAAGTTCCGCCGCCGGATCGACTCCGTCCGTGTCGTCAATGTGTTCTTCATCGACACCTTCCACGTTGTCGTCGTCATCCCATGATTTCTTCCCTGCCGCTCTTTCCGCGGCCTCCCTCTCTAGCTGATCCCGAATTAACATGTCCGCCTTTTCCTTCCTCAGCGCAATATCCGCCGCCTCCTCTCCAGCCGGATCCGTCGACGAGATGCGTGTACCCTGGCCATTCGCGCCGGCGCTTTCTTTCCGGTCGCCCTTTTTGATAAACGTAGGTCTGAGCAATACCCTTCTGGGCGCTTCGTCTTCCGAACTCGACTCCTCCTCTTCAGAGCTCTCCTCTTCCTCGCTTTCCTCCTCGCTTTCGGCCTCCTGATCCTCATCCCCTTGTACCCGTCGCTCTGTCACTTTCTTAGTTTCTCGTTCCTCCTCCTCCCCTTCTTCCTCAGTAACAAAGCCCGCCTCATCCTCATCCTCCTCCTCTTCCAACTTCACGCCCTTCACACCACTCGTGATCTTCGAAGCTGCGCCAGCGGGGAACGAAGACGCCTTCGGAGGGGGAGCTCTATGCTGTTGTCGACGGAGTCTTTCCTGTTCTCTGCGCCGTTCCACCTCATCATCTTCGTCTTCGTCTTCCTCTTCCTCCTCCGAAGAGGGCTCTTCGGCGACTGGCTTTCCCGGTCGATAGCGTTGCGGCCGCACTGGATTCGCCGTCATGCGGCCGCGGGAGGAGAAGGCTTGGGGCGGCGGCATCGTTGTGTGGAGTGGCTGTGGATTTATTGGGCGGGGGTCATAATGGATAGAGGTGTACGGATGGGAAGAAAGGTTACGGAAGCAAAGAGGGACGGTGGAGATGGGGGAGGTAATGTGAGGAACTATGTCATTTGGCAGTATTGCTTTGAGGTGATCAGCTTGTCGCATTTTCTTGGGGAATGTCGGAGAAGATATTTTCCGGATCTGAAGTCTTGGCATTGGCTTCCTCTCAACGTTGGGTGGGGAATCTAGCTACTTGTCAACTCAAGTGCCGGTCACCGTAACAGTCCATGATAGAAGATTCAAAGAACAGGGTTCATCTCACCATCCTGATGGTCGTGACTCTTCCTCTGGGGCCTGGGTCACCAACCAACCAGCTGTGTGCTTCGCCATGCAAGACACCACGCAAGATTCTACCATTATCTCGACCGCCGATTTCATGGTTATGACCCTAAATTATTGCTGGGCCAGTTCGGAGCAATCTACTCGGGGACCGGAAAGCATTTGCACGGCTAAAAATGATAGATATCTAGCTCACCCGCAGCCTTATCCGGTTATTCTTTAATAAGTTACTAGTTCTGTCCAACCACATCCTTTCAGAGCCGCAGAACTGCAGAACCGCAGAACCGCAGAACCGCAGAGCCAATAATCGCTCTCTGGCCGCGCTGTGAGGACCAACCAACCCCCCTCTCAGCTGGGCAGGCCCCTCCGGTGCTAGGGTTAGTGGAGGGTGCGGGAGGCCTAGGGAGCTTTTATCCCCTCATCTGTTTTTTCTGGCAGAATTAGCCCAGTATTGAAATAGGCCATTCTATTTGTAATAAGGAGGCTCTCACCACTGAAAGTGGAGTAAATCACAGCTTTTTGGCCTATGAGCATCCCATAAAA
The DNA here is from genome assembly GCA_032988465.1 of Onygenales sp. PD_10. NCBI lineage: Eukaryota > Fungi > Ascomycota > Eurotiomycetes > Onygenales > Onygenales sp. PD_10. Next base: position 275,397 of record JANTQH010000016.1, read on the forward strand.
AAGGGTGCTGCTTCTGACAAAAGGAACAAACAAGGGGCTGTCATTGGCTGCCAGCTGTTGAGAGCAGAATCGGGGATTTGACATGATGGAACACAGTTCTTTTTCGGATTTTATGGATCCCAGCAGTCATTCCTGGCTGTGTTTTCTCATAAAACTTCCAAGGTTGTTTACCCATTCTGATTGGGCCGGGCCATGGGGAACAGATTGAGCTCACATCTTAGGATTGCACTAACCCGGAACAAGCTTAGTTAACTATTGCAGGTGGGCTAACTGGGTAGCGCACCCTCAGCCTTGTGTTCGCCAAACCTGCCGGCTTCGGTCACCTTTTTCTACTTGATTGTATGGGATACGCCTCACAATGCACTTACAATTCCAGTGATTAGGTATGAGGAAAAGGGGGTTTCGACCGTTTTCTTGCCTTATGGTCCCTTCAGGGGGGAAATACTATATAAACCCCCCAGTTGTTGCATTGAAATCATGGACACCATCTTGTTTCTACTTTCAATTCGATTGCTACTAGCAGTGGTGGAATCCTCTCACATTATCTTCTCTACTTATTGCCCATCGGTATACTCTCTAGATTACCCCAAGCTGTTTTTCCTACACCTGTCTATTCTCGGTCAACTTGAACCATCAAGCCAAAATGACAAACCAAACCACTCCCCAACCGCCTACAGAAAAGAGTACCACATCTACTCAGGGGGGCGCACAAGACCCTTCTCCGAGAAAGCGCACTGGCAGTAATGAGGCCTTGATGGAGGTATATTGGATCGATTATTCATTCACCTACTTCTCCTTTCACTTTCCCCATAGACATTTGGCCTCCACCAGTCCCCTTTCAAATCACCCACCACTCCCCATCTTACAGCTCTTCAATCATCACCACATGCTAAACTATACACCCAAACAGCAACCAAAGCCCAAGACCCAACCATCTTCCACCGCCCCAACCTCACCAACCAAGCCCTGCCATGCCCACTCAGCCCCATCTGAGCAAGACATCTCCTCCAACAGGGCCACATGCTCCAACAAGTCTAGCTCTGCCAATCCACAGGGGCGTGCTACACCTCCATTGGATGATAAGGATGCGTTGCCGTTTGGTATGCAACGATTCCTAGAGGAGCCAATTCATCAGGGGCCATGGAGTGTGTTTGCAATTGGGGAAAGGGGTCAGGATTTACCAAGTTGTGATGATGATCTGTTGCGTCGGTTGGAACGGATCTAGATCTGTCATCTTTTTTCTTTTTGACTCTTTTTATTTTTTTTCTTTCGCTCGTTCCCCCCCCCGTCATTCGTTTGATATATCTTCGAATATTGCTTTGTGTGTTTATGTTCACGCCACCTCCCCCTTTTTTCCCCTTCCTTTCCTTACGTCTCTCCCTAAAGTGGTATAATGCAAGGGACCCTAGAAGGGGGGATTAACGAATGGGACGAGAGGAGGCAGATGAAGAGTCATTCATTTAATGTATTTCCTTTCTGGTTTTAGCAATGTCTAGATGACCCTCTTTTTAACGAAGATGTTTTGTTTATACCATGCCCTTAAATGTACACCCCAAAGAGTTAGATTCTTGTCAAAGTTAGGAGGTAAATGTGGGAAAGATTCCTGTAATGTAGCCGGGGAGAAAGATATATATGATTAGAAAAGAAAGTATTGATGAGATGTTTCAAGAAACAGAAGGCTAAAATTTCAGAGAGTGAACTAATATGATAGAAGTCCAACATGGAAGCAGTCCTTCTACCAGATTTTGACATGATAATATATAACGGTGTAGCAGATAGGGAGAGGAGTATGTAGTAACTTGAGAATCAGCAAACATAAACACGAAGGGCATAATTGCAGTGAACTCTTCAGATACCCCTTTAACTAACAACATTGAAGGAAACTTTATTGCTGACTTATTCTTGTTATCGCTGCTACTGCTGCTGCCTCTCCTCCTCCTCTTCTATATCATCATAATCGTCTTTTTGTTCTCGTCACCGCTGGCGTTAAACTTCCCCACCATCCGTACCGTTGCCATTGCCATTGCCATTACCAGGATGGCTAGGATGATACGGATGATAATGGTGATGATGATAGTGAATCTCCTGGACTAGGTTGTTATTTCCGTCGCGGTATTGTACTCGCTGGATGGATGAAGATGCTGAAGAAGATGATGATGATTCCCCAACAACATCCGTCTGTTGTTGTTGGGTTTCTGCTGGTTGCTGTTCTGAAGGCGCACTGCTGCCGTTGCTAGTTTCCGCTACTCTGCTTGGTTTAGGAGTATTCGTTGCCGATGTTGGCCCCCCGGAGCCATAAAGCCACTCTTCCCCACGGCCCATTATGACGTCCGGTTCTTCGGATGGTTGTCTGGAAGGTGGAGTTATTATCATAGATGAATGGTATACGGGCTTTTTGTATCCTGTTGCAGGAGTAGACGGGAAAGGGTATTTTAGTTACCGTCTTCTATTATTCTGATTACTTTGCGGCAAGCCACCTGACAATGACATTCTATCCGTCCTATCCGCGAATATCCAATTGCTTCCGGTTCTGTTCCTGCGATGAGCAGCGCTCGCTATATGCGCATTTCTGAGCCGGTCATAATGACAAAGGAGATCAGAATCAACCGGAATGGACTCTAGCTGATAAGTTGGTAGTAGTGTTCCTGGTCTCGCTGGGGCGTCTGAGAGTTGAGCCTCGTATGGGTATGGAGGTGGTGGGTGATCGGAGCCCGTGGAGTGCTGTGCTTGAGGGACCGGATGGAGGGTAGAATTGCTGTATGGAGGTGGGCGGGCATCGGTATTATATGCGGGAGGATCAGCGGTAGTAGAGTAAGAAGGGAGGGGTGCCGGGGGGGTATGGCGGGAATTGGTCTCGGGAGTAGGGGAATGAGAAGCACGAGGAGGAGGTGAAATGGTAGCCGAGGATGACAGTGTGTTAGTGCGTGATCTATTTGGACTCGAGCGCGCCATTCCTTCATCCAGTCGCTTCCGGAACTAGAGACACATTTTTGGAGACAGAAGAAGAAAAATAGGCAATGGGGGGAGATAGAAAAGAGCGGATAGTTGATGAGAGATATATACATCCTTAAATATTACTTACCGTCAATCCTATGACGTATCCTAAAGTAAGAAAGACTCACGAAGGATGTTAGGTGGGTGAAAGTGACTTTAGGAAGCGCCGGATGGCGATCTATATTGTGGTGGTTAGAACAATTGAATGCCAAGGAAGCTAGTGGAATAAGCTTAAGCCAGTGACACGCCATTTTTTGTGGACCCTGGGCTGGGGTAGTTAAATGTGGGTCGAGCATCCGTGCGTTCCGCCTCGGCCTTCCACAGATATTCCATGACTCTTCCAGAACAACGCCATGTGCTTGAAGTTGTACAAATTGTCAGCAACAAGGCGGAGGAAGTATTGATGTAGCCATTGTGCTGTGGGGGCTAATAACATAGTTCCTTCGATAAAATGGGCTGATATTTTCAAAATTCATGACACATTTTGTGGAAAATAGGTGGTCTAATTAAAATAGCAAGGGGGCCACGCCATCATTACAGTGATTTATACAACCATTCGTGATATTTTTTTCGGGGCATTACATGGCTTCTTAAATATTAACAGGCAGTGAGATGCCTACTATCCTAGCTAATATGTGATATGCCCCTAGGAAAACTCAAAAACGTCTGAGCAGGACTGATTTACTGCCAGATCACCAAACGAGTTTCTCCCCTCATCGTAGTTCCATGAGAAAAGGAACAATCTATTCAAGCAGCTGAATGGAAAGAGACGTTAAGGACAACCTGTCACGGTAAATCCTATGTTATCTGTCCAATTTGCATAACGAATTATCGAAATAAATCCTTTTCAACATAGTCCACAAAGTGGTCTAGCAAAGGTATAAACTCACAGTTATGCTACACAAGTGAGAAGAAAAATAAGGCTACAGATATCAATCTTCTCGTTCTCTCATTTAAAGTGAAAAAATTAATAATATTGCTTAGTAAGTGGGTAATAACCTAGTTAGCTGTGTTATGCATCCAAAATGACAATCTGACTATTAATAGGCATACTGTTCTCGTTGTGGCTTGCGAAATAATGTGGATGATGGTAGAGCCATCATCAAGTGGCCTTTAAATCTCCACCGCACAAAAATAGAGATGGAAAGGAATAGGGATGGATTGGGGTGGATTGGGATGAGAATTTTAGTTCCCGTCCTCGGTAACCGTATATATGATATAATTAATCTTTCTCGACTTTATATTTCGCCCTGGCCAGCCCAAGCAGTGTAAAGTCCAAGCCAAAACGCCGTCTGCTCAAAATATGGCAGCAGTAACCAGCAAGACTCTGATCTCCATGACTTCTCAATCTTTAGGAATTGGGGGACCCCGGTCAAAAAGAATAAAAGAGGATGATGATATATGGACGATAATAGAGGGGAACAGACCACTGGGGACGCTAGTAGATAGAAAGCAAAAAAAAAAGAATAAATAAGAAACGCATAACACCCCAATACACAAAAAGTCATAAAAATCCATTCACTTAATCCCAGCCCTCTCCAACATCTTCTCTCTTTCCATCACGCTCTCACCAAACCTCACCAAAAACACAGTCCGGCTCGGCCACATCTCGTTCCCCTGATTATGCGCTGAAACCTTGGCTTCAAACCCACACCCGTCACAAACCCCTTCAATAACCCCCGCCACATACGCCGCGCAATTTAACATGTTCATCTCCCGCGGTACGGAGATATACGTATTGACCAGCGGGTCATTATCGGTGATCATGTACTCGTTTGGAGTTGAGGGGGATACTGAATGTTCTAGAGCGTCTGCGGGGCGGGAGAATAGGAGGCGCCATAGCGGGCCGTGGATTAATTGGAGAAGCGGGAGGATGCGGAGGGGTCGGTTGGGTTGGGTGCCGGAGGATGATGAGGAAGATGTGAGGCCGCCTGACGAGGAGGAGCCGGGGAGGGAACGGTAGAGGAGAAGGTCGAGGAGGCGGAGGCCAAGAGGATAGCCTTGTTCGTTTAGTCTGTGAGGTTGGGTGGATTTGTTAGTTGGGTGGTTAGGGCGGAGTTGGCTATAGGAAATGGGCGACAAACACGGAGATGGGTTTATAGGCAGCAATTCAACGTACCGTCGCTCTAGATCTTGTATACCCGTCACCCGCCGCTGCGCATACGTGACCATCTCCGAAAAGAGGTATGCGAAGCTGGCCTTGCTAAGCTCCGCATTGCGGCTTCGATTGAGATTGCGGTCGTAAATGGTCTTTTTGTTCGATGGTACACGGAGGCCCGTTGGGGGCTGCGATATGCTTTGGACGCGATGTTTTTCTTGTAGGGCCCCGGCGCTGCTGCTCAGGACTGTGCTTGTGGAGGAGACATGGTTGTGTTTTGCGGGGGAGGACATGGTTGGGCGGAATGGTGGTGTCCTGCGAGGACGGAGATCCACCAGGGGAAGTTTGAGGGAGGGGGTATTGTGGCAGGATTATTGAGGTGACGCTATTGGGGACATGGCATTTCAGATCCCTAGTGTATGGCGCAAGTTGATGAGCATTGATGGGAACGATATTGATGGTATTAAGATGGTTGATTGAGCTCCGACGTCAGCTTCCTCCGAGTCTTGGTGGAGCGGACTACGGTGACCGGGACAACCATATGTGCAGTCCGCCGTCGCCAGCTTGGACCCTGGTTTCTTGTGCTCGGTTTACATCTTCCATGCTGAAAACCGGTAGTATTCATCTGTAGGGCTTTTAATTTTGTTCCTTTCTTCAGCACTTGTTACCCAGACAAACAAGAAGCTCATGGGAGCTTGATCACCATGTGTCTATATCTACGGAGTAGCATAGCTTGAGCAAACGAAAAGAAACCAAGATGGCTGTCGTATCTGGAAATAAATTTGGATCATAAAAATGCCTACCTCACTAATTTACAGTTATACAAAGCTCGCAAAGGAAACAATATTTCACCAGAACAATTAGGGCGAATATACTAAGTCGCGCCTTTGGTGGCATCGCAGCCTTTTTCCAAGTCAAAGCCTTTCTGCTTTTGTCTCGAATTCCAGTTTAGTGTTCGGGAGATACTCTGGATCCAATCGTGACTCCGCGCACTCGATGGGCTGACATTCGCAAACGGAAATCTTGAAGCTGATATAGTGACGTAGTCTCCGGGGTGTAGTTCCATCCTAGATAGCGTCAGTTATCCTATGATTCGGTAGGGCCTCTAGGGCATAGTCTCACCGTTCGCGACCATCAAAAGCCGCCCACGAGCTCGTCCGTGCATTGTACGGTACCCCCACTCTCAGCACGATCGTGTCCGGCAGTATAATCGGGCGGAAATTCAGAGTGTGAGCGCAGATGGCAGTAAGGAGGATAACAGGGTTTTCGGGATGTGATAACGAGCCGCCCGCAGCTAGGCTGTACGCTGTTGACCCAGTTGGTGTCGCAACACACACACCATCTGCCTGCACAGATGTGAAGTGCTCATCATCGCCAAATATTTCTATTGATGACATTGCTAAAAATGAAAGTTAGCAGAACACACAAGAAATAGACCCAGAGGCGTCCTATTCTCGACTAGGGATCCCCGAATTAATGTAGACATACTCGGATTTGGACCTCGATCGATAACGACATCATTTAATATTTGGAACATTTTGTCTGGGGTATGTGTTGTATCGTCTTCTGACTCTTCTCCGATAAGCTCCTCCACTAAGTCTCTGGGTGCTGAAGATTTATCCCGCGGCCTACTCCTCATGATGGTACACTCGAATCTCAACCGGAGGCTTAGGGTGACTCCTTCGTGGAAGGCCGTGCCAAGGGTGGACTGAAAATGTTCAAAATCAAAGTTGGTAAGAAACCCTAGGGAGCCCAGTGCAAAGGAGAGGACAGGTGGCACCACTCGCTGGAAAAGCCAGCTAGCATATAATACTGTCCCATCACCTCCTAGAGTAACGACAAAATCGAAGGTGTGTGGCTTCTCTTGTACGAGCTGCAAATCCCAGAATTTTAGTCTTCCAGTAGCAGTTGGCTCGTCCACAAACAACCCCGCAGTGTCGAACTGTTTGTCGTCTTTTAACCTCTTTTCAACATAAACGGTGTACTGGGTCTCCCGATCCTTCGACAAAAGCCATTGAGTGAGCTTCCTCGTCAGAAGTACAAGCCATTGATCCTGCGGCTTCGTAAGTACGAAAACAGTCCGAACATTGAGCTTCATTTTAACGCTTCCAAGCCTCTTTGACAGGGCCCTAACATTCCAAGCCATCTCCGAAAGTTGTTTCTTCGTCAAGAGGCGGGACTGCATCACGAGAGGAGACAATGAGTCGTCATCTCCTGGAGGCGTCTTATAGACGCTTTTGGTTTCCTTATCCTCCTGGACCTTTTCCAGGCGAGGAATCGGCTGCGGGTGCCCCAGCAGCGAATGGACGAAGCATGCCGATTTACTGCGCTCTGCATGGCGATGAGCAAGTCTGGGGGTATCGGAGGAGACGAGAGAGGATTTGCGACGGTGCCCGTTGTCTTCCTCGAGGATAACCTGCAACGAGAAGCAAGTCAGCGAAGGCCCTTGCCCTTCGATGCCCTAGTGCTGGAACCACGTACTTCGAGGCGCTGATGTAATTCCGAGTCGCTGCCGGACTCTCCGTAATTCTCCATGACCACCGCATTAGAATATTGAAGATAAGAGGAGCGGAAACTTGGTAGAACTCAGGCTTGGTCAAGATGCGGGCGCGAACCCACTTACATCATCGTACCTGGTATCAACAGGAACCCCGCTCGCCATGTTTGCCTGCTAGCAGTCTGGCTCTGGTCTGGAGCAAAGAACAAAGCAATTAGAATACAATGTGAGTACGCTGTGCTCAATCTGTATCCAGCACAAAACTGAGGAGGTTGTTAGGGAGTAAATATGCGATGAGATGAGGCGATCCCAAAGCGGATGAGGCTCAAGCTGCCGTCTGAGTCAGCAGCTTCGACCTCAACCATCAACCATCAACCATCAGGTTCAGCTTTCACCAACCGGTGGAACATGGACAACAATCGGCCCATATCCGGCCGAAGACGACGATAGTGCGGTCGGGGAAGATGGCATCCAGCAGCTGGTTGAATTCATACTGGTTGAGTAGCAACAAGCCCCGGATGTATTTCCTACTACTAATCATATGCCCTCAGAAACACCGAGGCACGGACGAAAACGCTCCAATCTGCCCAATTTGAAGCTGGCCTATCTATCGAGGGCACTAAAATTGCCAAGTTTGCTGCTGAGAGGACGGTGGCTGTTAACCGGGCCCTTAAACTTACGTCAGCTACCGCTTTCCTGCTGAGATGGCAGTTTTCGTCCAGCGCTACGCGGAGTAGCAGTGCAAGGGCCCGGTTATGTCGCCCTTTTTGCCATTTGTTGGGAATTGGTGGGACTATCAGCCGGATTTAAAGAAACGATGAGCCCAGCACCATGCATCAGACCGACATAGTTTCCTTCCTCAATATACAAAGAAAGGGATTAAATGGTTGAGGCTAGCAATAATGGCACCGCAAAACATTCAGCATCTCCCCAGCGAACTTCTGATACATTGCTGCTCCTATCTCAGTTCCTCGACTCGAGATATTCAAAACTTGCGCCTTGCTTCCAAAGCTCTTAACAATGCCAGCTCCCTCTTCCTTCTCGACAGCCTCACCGTCAAAATAAACCCCGAGTCAATATCCCTGCTAGAAGCGGTATCGAGCCACCCTATCATTAGCAAGTCAATCGGGAAGATTAGACTTTGCCTGTGCTTTTACAACAATGTCCCAGACCTGGAAACAAGGGCTGATTTGATGGGCGAATGCAACCGATGCGTCTTCTCTCATTTCGTTGCAATTACGAGGATATTCAACTCGGTCGAATGGTCCGCAGACGAGGAACAGCAGTTCGAAATGATCAAGGAGCGAGGTCATAGCGTGCTACAAGCCCTATCGTATGCGGAAATGGGAATGAATTTAGACTCTGCCCCTGAGACCATCCACCCTGAGACCATCCAGCTCATCACAAATGCCCTAGACGCATATCAATGCCGGTATGATGACCAGCAGATGGTCTTGAAAGATGGGACTCATCTCTCGAGGATTGGACAGGCTTTATCCAAACTCTGTCGTCCACTCACGTTCGAACTCTATGGATACGACATAACATTGAAAAACGAGTTTTTCCCCGAAAATTCCTCAATTGCGCTGATGAAGGAGCGGTTCACCTCCGATCAGGTATGCCTAGAAGTAATGCTGCACGCGATGACTACCAGAGGTCAGAATCTCACGGTTGAGGTGGAAAGGAGTTTCGGCGACACTTTTAAAGGGATCTTCAACCAGCTTTCCAAATATCAGATTTTCCCAGCCCGCTTCAATGTCGATTTCAATGTGCCTAAGCACATGGAATTATTTCGACCCACAGAACTTGAACGCGATACAATACGCAGCATCCTGCAGAAGGCTGATCATTTGTCGTTTTCCCTATACTGGTGGTCAAAACAGCACCCTAACTTCGGCGTCTACATCAGCAAGGAACGCTTTATAGAAATGGAGCACCTCGCGAGTTTCACGAGGACATTCTTTGATACAGAGAGTTTACAGTCATTTGCGTTAAATCTCCATGATTACTCTCCTCACACGGATCCGCCCTATATCAGCTTATATGATCTTCTCCCCGACTGCCGATGGCCACGTCTACAATTCCTGAACCTTTTCGCCGTCCCATTCCACCAAAGAGAAATTCAAAAGCTAGTTGCACTTCACCAGAATTCTCTGCAGGTATTAGAAATGAAATCTCTGTCCCTCCTTAGTGGAAGCTGGAAAAACTCGTTTGAAGCTTTACGTGGATTGGGCAAGCTGGACGCAGTGTCATGTGTCTGGCCTATGGGCGGCGAATTTGGGAATGGTGATAATGAAGATGACCTGGTTCATACATTTGATGAAAAATCTGCTTGCGAGTACATTCTTGGAATCAAAGGCGCTGAAAATCCACTCACTTGAACAAGGGTTCCGGTTCTATCTGATGTTCTCATTGTTGCTGTTACGAAACCACTGCGGCACGAGCTGGTCACCCCACGTTGCGAATAACTTCAGCCTGCTTGGCAGTCCATCGGGGGATATCGTCACAGGAACTATCGGTTCATGGCAGTTCGAGGACGACGGATGGCCGAGTTGGAGAGCGAACACGGTTCCAAACTCTACCCTAGTTGTCTTTTGCTCATGTACTACCGGACGGATATCAGGCACGCATACGGAGTACATTCAAAGGTTGAACAACAGACTCTTTACCATATGGCACTGAGATACAGTATATCACCGAGAAGTGGGACAGATGCTGCTTCTAACGGCCCTGGACCACTCGGGCTTTTCTCTCGTGATGACGAGGTTATCAACGTACGGCAGACCCGAGATATCTGAAGTCTTGATGTCGAACTCCCAAACCCCATCAGCTTCCAAATCAGAGAACACGTCAATACTGCGCCATTATACTTCGATATGCTCTGTTCTTCCCAATGGTGCTGGTCTGCGGAACAGGTTGTCTGTTTGTAACGACATTGGGTGAATTTTCCTCTATTTCCGTGCTCGCGCATACACGCTCTGTTCCGGGGCATAGTTATGGCTTCTCCTTTCTATAACTCCTTTCTATAACTGAGCGCAAAGTCTCCATTCATTTCCCGTATTCTCTCCGTCATCTCTCAAACAAGGTCCTAGATATCCTTTCCCAGAGGAGTTCCAGAAGGAGGCAGCTTCCGTATCTAGCGGATAGAGAAGAGGGCATCCTCGCCAATAAACTGAAAATTTAAAGGGAAAAATGCCGTTTCCATCAAATTTCACTCTCGCTTCTCTACGTCTCTATACTTTAGTAGTAGCAATAAGGGATTTCATGCATGACCTGAAACTCAAGCAAACGCAGCGCACTGTTATCACACGCCAAAAAAAGAAAGGGAAAAAAGAGGCCAATGCAATTAGCAAATTTATTAGACCGTCATTCGTGAACGGCCACGCCGAGGAAAACACGAACTCCCCCCTCCATCGAACTATTTAACTACCCCTCCTTTAATAGTTACCCCAACAAGAATCCAACACCCCACCTATCAATTAATTAACCAACTCCTCAACTGACTGCAACATGTCTTCCAGTCCTCCCATGGGTTCTAGACCCTTTTTATTTATTTATTTTTTAAAAGGAAAAATCTTCGCATACCCCGCTTGACACATACACATCTTAGCACCGGCGATCTACATCCAACAGATGGCTAGGGCGAAAGATGGAGGGAGAAAGAATTGCCAGCTCATGCATAAAATCCCACCCACAGCCAGTTAGAAACACGGGGTCCGGGGGCGGGTGGCGACGGTCGAGAATATTCGCTCCTCTCTAGCGACTGCGAGTGCCCACCGCTAGTGTTAATAACTAGGCAGGCCACCACCGTTCCTTCAGCGTGAACGGCAATGTGACTGATTACGCATTGAATCCCGACCGACAATTCTTTTTGGCTTTGTTTTTGGCTTTTTTTCCACGCCATCAACAGAAACGGGCCAAAACCGCGTGCGTCCTTGGAAGTTGGGAAACCGGGGCTGATTGCGTATGCACTTTTTGAGGCTGGGTGGCCTGTTTTAATCTTTTTTTTTTCGTGCATGGGACTAGGCTCTTGCAGGGCAACTATGTAGGTGGCCTGGGATTAGGCAGGTCCATGCTATCCGTATCCTGGGGGGTGATGGTGGCGTCGGATCATGGGGATTGGAGGAATGCTTAAAATCCTCGTAGTTAGTTTGAATTGTTGGGGATGTATGGGTCTGGTGGCCTCTCATCCAAGTGTCCGTCAAGTACTCCAACGCTACTTCATGGGTTTCTCCCTGAGCAAGAAGCTTGCTTGCCTGTTGTATTTATTAGTTTCTGATTTGCTGATTTGCCTTGCCTGGCGCCTTTTTGCTTTTTTTTTCTTTTCTTTTTTTAAAGCAGACATGCTCTCTAGTTCTGTTATAATGCCAACTCGCGCTCCTTGCTGACGAATTTACCTGCATGTCAATATGTGGCGGAGAAGGCGAGCACTCTAGTCCTCCAAACTCAACGATGTTAAGATGACGCAAGCGGGGGGAAGGCGCCCATGACATATATCGATACTAGGCTAGAAGGATCCCAGAAATGTCCGCCCTCACACTCTGGGTGGATAGGCAGGAATATGGAACCGAGGAGAAAACATGAATAATCCGCTTATTCAGTGGGCGGGGGAGCAACGCAGGTTCATTTAGAACCCGGATTTGATAACAACCCATCACGGAAAGGCATATTGGCGAAGGGAAATATATTGGGAAGATAAGTGAGGGCCAGTGAATCCCATCCGCCAACTGCACTGTCCTAGAAGTTCCTATGCTCTTGAATACTTAACTCCCAGGAGGTTGCTAGTTCAGTGAGGTCGCCAAGGACATGAACCAGAAGCATATTGCGTCATTCGGGGAAAGGAGAAAGATACGTAGAGTCCTTGCAATGGGAACCAAGCAGGACACGTTTCGCTCTGGGCATTGGCGAGCGATTGAATGGACCAAAGTGTGAGCGGCAAAAAGTTCGTAGCTCTCCATTAATCGAAGAAATAGAGCTATGGCAGTGTCGTGACGAGTAAACCCCCTGGAACCACATGGATATATGTATCCCAACAGGTAAATTACCTACAGATGCCTGACCAAATACCCCAGCCCTATCTATCCGCGAGTCTGAGTGAATGGAGGCATTGTGCAACGTTGAATGTGCTGGGATTAATGTCCTTCTCATCAGAGACGCTGGCGGCCCGCGATCCGCCCTCCTTCCATGACATATTCGTTGATTGAGGCTCAGCCCAGCTCCGATCCGCTGGTGTCATTTCGGGCCATACGTGATATGAGGAAAGGGTAGATGGGTTGGTGTATTGGTAGACGGGCTAATAGTGGAGTATGTAGCATGTAGGTTTGTCTCTTTGGCCCTCCGGGTGAAGAAAGAGAATCAATATGCCCAGTCCACTCCATAATCTGGTCATGTAACATATTAATATCACAGGTGTGGTGTCGTAGGGTTTCCTTGACCAGGACGAGGGGTTGGGGAGGGGAGGGGAATTTCACGACCCATGTTCGGCCTGTGGAAATTATCAGACGAAATACGAGGGGTTGGTGCACACAGAGGGAGGGCTGAGATATAGATATTCCTTTGATCAAAGGTAATCCTTGGGATCCGGTTGCTGGAGAATTTCGCGGCTGTTGCTTCCCCCAGTTTGGCCAAGGGAGGAGTTTCAGGCAACTGAATGGGTGATGCAAGAAATAGGCCGGCAAATCTCGCTTGAGATAGCGCCCAAGGGCATTGTCAGACCAATGTCATATGGACGTGAATATGGATAAGCGGGCAGGATGTATATCAAGCTTGTGACATAGTAGTCGCCGTCGTTTCGAAGAATGTATTTTTTTTTCTTTCTTTTTCGATTGCGTCGCGTTTGGTAAGGATAAGAGATTGCATGAACTGAGTAGATTATTCTTGCATTGGATAACGGACTTAACCACCACAAGGCAAGTATGCATAGGCTCCCCCTGTTCTGCTAACTTTGTTTTCGTACCGCGCCTATTCCATTTACTCCTAGGAGGTGGTTAAATACCGTGGGCAGTCCGTCATGGCTATCCTTCCAGGGTAAGATGGATGGTTACTAGTCCTCTTCGATTCTCAGATATATATGTAACTAGTGTTGACATGCCCACGTAGTTATATTAGCTAGAGGATGGTAATTTCATGGTGTTCTCGAAAGCACGACATAGGGAAGGCAGACGGAAAGAGTATGGTATAGCCCCTCATTCCTCTATGACCCTCGAGGATGGGGATCACGAAGCCAGGATTAGGAACGGTGAATGCTCCGCAGGAAAAGAAATCGAATGGATGCCATAAGCTTAGAAGTATGGCACATGCACGTGCTGAAAACCCTGGCAATTGGTGTCGATCTTCAGGCTGAGTGCAGTATGGACAATTTCGACCTGAGAAGCTCCATTGGGAATGAAACCCGAGATGAAAGGTAAGGGAAAGCGAAAAGAGAGATACGATGATACCGGGGTATATTAACCGGGGGTTCGGTTTTTGGCTGGGGTTCAGGGAAGAAAGAGATCGAGGTGACGAGGTCCGGGGTTTTTTATGATAGGCAACGAACTGTCGGCTGGGGCGGGATATATCCTCGACAATCCCGCCAGCCGGCGCCAGACTTGACAACTCCCGTAAGCTGGCCTTACCTGGCAATTAATGCATGCACCTGTGGAGGAGGTGTATCGACCCGAGGTTTGCGCCCAGTGGGCCTTGGAGACGTTCCAGATAAATGCGCATGAGTAACTCGAAGACAATATTGAATACATCAGGCGTGTGTTTATTTCGTGCTTCTCTTCCGACAGGCTCTCGTCGTCGTGCATTTTATGTTTCTGCGCCCTTGCTTGACCGCCGGCTTTCCCCAATGCCGTGGCTAAGACATAAAATCGTTAAAAGTGGCCAAAGCAATACGAAGTTTGTATTGAGCATGCATGGAAGGTGCAGTTGCTGGATTCTCGAGTCCACATCCGCCGTTTGATAATCACTTTTCCATAAGAAACATGCCAGCCGCAAAGCACAATAATTGCGGCGGCCTCCAACTAGGGACATGTAACTAGTCTAATAAGGAGCTGGCAGAAACCCTGGGCGGTTTGATGAAGGACTGCGTAGTTTAAAGTTACATGGTCCTTCGTTGTTGTCAAAGGGTACGGATATAATCGACGGAGCGGTTAGTGAGTGAGGATTGGACCCCTCGCCGTTCCATTTTAAAATAGCTCGAGACAAAGAATCCTTGAGTCCTTGACCCCGGGCCCCCACCCACAATTCTCCCCGGAAAGCTTGTGCCAAGGATATTTCACCGTGCTTCCAAACAAAAAGGACGGCTGGAGCGAAATACGTGGGTGAAACCATATCCGTGGTAACCCTGACGATATTGTGATATTCGTGGATCAGAAAAGTATGAGACAGAGAGCGTGTGCATTTATTGGAAGAAAGGAATGGGGTGTCATTGAAAAAGTAAAATGCGTTGGGTAGTTATCTCTGCCAATATCATGCCCAATTTAACACTCTTGGCTCAAGGCATACGCGAGTGAATTCGCGTTGCATCCAGCAGCCGAGAACATTTTCGGATTGTGAGGTGAGTTCTCCTCGGTGAAGATTTTTGCTTTTTCCGTCCGATGACGGGTGTGGTCCTCGTGCGCTACTATGGAGTAGTGTTGGCGTTGTTGTTAGTAAGATTGGGAGACTTCTTATGATTCAGCAACCAGCATCACAGGCCTGATGAATGTGTTGATCACAGTGGACGGGTGGTATGGCGTGTGATATTAAACGGAGAGAAGTGCATTCATATCACGGCGATTCGTACTTCCCGGTAGATTGTGGCTATGGTGCGTCGGAGAAAAGGTATTCTAATCCACTTATTGTCATTCAATGTTCGCAAGTATCAGCATCAAAAAAGGAGACAGACCATGCTACTGAAATTTCAACGCCTAAAAACCCTCTTTATCAGACGGGTGGATCGGGTGTGAATCTGGGATTTTTGGCGCCGCCCCGTGCCATAAAAGGGCAAACGCAATAATTATCCTGGCTGATGCACAGACGTGTCATGATAACCCTGGTATCCATATTATTTTTTCAACCGGTCAAAAAACTATGCGGTTCGTTCAGTGGAGTCATTGGATTTGTGAGATGCGGAGTGTGATTCGGGAATCTTTGGTGGTAAAAGAACAGAATCAACATTAGCATGTCGCCCCATGCAAGGTGAGGGGAGGGGCCTGCAATCAAATCCCAGCTTCCCATGCCCACCACTCGAAGCCTGATCAGCCAACAACAGACCGGACTTTCTTGGAGTCTTGGGCGTGGAGTTGAGGGTCGTGGGATTTGCCGTCTCACGTTAAATACAGAAGCCTTTCGTGATAGGACAAACAACAATTTTTCTGGCTCGATTAGCGTAACTCCACCGACCAACCCTCAGAGGCAAATAATAAATCGTCAATACCCTACGCGAATTTTATATTTTCTTTTCCCCCTTGGCCCTGTGACGGCGAAGTATCCTTTAACTGCCGAAGGAGACATGGGGTTCCGGGCTTGCAGGGTTTAACTGCCACCGAGTGATTGGTGCAACATTCTATGAAGCGGACTGTTGTCTGAATCTGAAATTATCTCATTGGATCGGCTGTTAGGACTGTGGACAAGGGGTCTTCGGCGTCTGGAACCTTTACCAGGATGTTGAATGCCATGATGATGGACGGATGATGTCAAGGTGTTTTGTGCTCTAGACTGGCATGATTCATCTTGGTGCACGAGCTCTTGCGTTTAGCGCGCTAATAGTCATTTATCCAGTGTTCCATGATGATTGAACCTGACGTTGACAGGCACAATATTTGGAATTCATCAAATCCACAGGACGACCTGGCTATCTGCTGCCGTAGCATCGGGTTCCCACGTCTTTGACTGGTATGGTGGAAGCCAGGGCAGGAGGCACATCAGCTCGTGAAAGAGAAAAAGAAAGATGCTGCATATCCATATCCAGATTCCATGGCCGTTGATCAGTGATCCGTCGAGGGATGGAGGAGTCTGAATGGGCCGACGTTGATTTTCCCTTTTTGGGAATCACCGGCTGAAAGAAAAAGAGCCGCCTGCTGCAGCCGCTTTTTTTTTTCGCGATGCACATTCTTGCACTATCCAACCCACAATTCAACGAACATCAATAATGCCCGCTGGGCAGTGGAGTCTCCTCCCCAGGACCATGGTCTTCCCAAGTTCAGCCTATTTGGTTTATCGTGCTACTTGAAGCCGATCCCACGACCCTCTGTCAAAGCCCGCCAAACGCCACGAATGATGGCTGTCAACAAACGTTAAGAATCATACATATGTGGCATACTGGATATAATGCTTTGTTTGCTGTGAGCCTGTGCTCGTATCTCCTCGAATGTGACCCTCACGGCTTACAAGGTTGCAAGATTGGCGGGCTAATAATGGAATATCCCCCCAGTCTTCGCATAACCGCCCTCATAACTTCCAGTCTTCGGGAGAAAGCAAAAATCATCTCCGGAGACCCGTCTCCATTGCCCATACACACTCGAGTGGAGGCGTCCAACGACCAAGGTCGTTAGAGTCGTGTCTGGCTCCGTCGACGGCCGGAGACTCCATCGACCATGTGGTTCGAAATAGTGGAGAACTTTTTTTAGGGATTTTCATCACCACGATCCTCGAAGGCATGGGGATATTCTAGACAAGGTTTCTGTCGTCATCATGGATTAGTATTAATTGGATTGTCTCGATCCGACGTCCCCAATACGAATACGCTGCAAAACTGCCGAATTATGTCCATGGTTTTGTATTTCTCGAGGAACCTTTTTCTCTCATTAGATGCACAAAAAATAATCTCTAGGGCCTCCGACATGCACTATTTGCACTCCACCGAAACAAAAAAAAGGAATACCACTCACGGCGTTGCATTATTAACTAATAATTATCCCCCACGCCAGAGTAGCCTTGCGACCTCCTTGGCCTTACCTGCCTGTAAAAAGTGGACAAGATATGCAAGTGATCTTATTGCATGCAGACATCGATATGATCGAAGACCTTGGTTTGATTAATTTTTCAGAAAATGCCGGCTGAGCCCAACAACACAGTTATAATCAAAGGTCCTACTCTTTCCTCTTTCCTATCTGAAATATCCGACAAGGCTAGGCTGATATTTCGTGGTCCATGCCCATCCAAAGGATCCAATTATTACCCTCGGCCAGCACCCCGACATAATGCGTTTATCACGTTGGTGTGCCATGGCCCATGGATACTGACGGAATTTACATACGCCAAAAACTAATCACGCCTCCACACAGTGTCAGTTACAGGGGAACACGAAGGTGGGGTTTGCGCATTGAATCCATCCATAGATTGCAGACGGCAGCGTTAGGCCAGATCCATATTGTATGTCCTCCCGAGTCCCCCATTCGTTTCGTCGGTCTGTATCTGAAATACGTAAATTTATGCGAGGTTGTGTGCCGTCCCAAGCGCAAAAACTTAGTTCGTATTTTACTTCCTTGATATTTGCCTCTTCGATGCAAGAATCAGGCATGCGCGTTCCTTGCAGCTAAGCCTAGAACAGTTATGACAAGCTGGAAACCGCCAAGAAGCGCGCGAAAATTCCTTTATCAGATGGCGGGTGGAGGCACAGCTGGGCCAGTTCACCATTTTAGGCTCTGAAACAGGTGGGTGCTGGGGGCCTGGGGCGAATTCAGTACCAAAGGGCCTAGTTGGGGGGTCCCGGTTGGCGCCCAACCCCCCTGATTCTTGCTGAACATCGGCTGTAGTTGCGAACTATTAACAGGGCCCTTTAGCTAAAACCATAGCTAAAGGATCCTGCTGGCCGCCGCCCCTTCATCAGGATGACATTGGCCCACGTCTGACTGTCCGTCCTCCCAACCTTTAAGTGGGCTAGAATTACACCACCAATACGCACCGAATTACGCAGAGCCACCAATTATTTCCCCCCTTTCTCCGGCCCCTCTCATACATGGTTTCAGCCTTTTGTTAACTGTATCCCGCCTCCCTCTTTGTACGGATGGTCTTGCCGCCCATCTTCCCGCACATCAATCAAATTTGCCAACGTTCGGACAAGCGAGTTCAAGATTGTCCCACAAAAACTAGTCAGTCCCCTGGGGGTGTTGATACACAGACTACCTTTTTGCTATTCACACTACCTTTTTTTTTTTTAGGCATAGCATATACATAGTATTACCCCCAATTTTGTATGGTAAAATTGATTTTTTTTATGCACCCACTATGCAGCCAAGCAAATCCCTGAGAAAATGCTATAAATTAATTATTAATTATTCTACCTGAGTCAAATCAACTACCTCTACCTCCCTACCCTAATATTCAGGATCCATCTAATACTGAGAGCCACCACACACCTGTGAATCTGCCTGCAAATCCATCTGTACCAGTAGCTGCATCTCCCCCTGCATATTGTGTGAGCCCAGTAGCAGCACTGACAACAGGCTGTTGTTAGTTGTAATCCCTAATTCCTTATAAATATCTGCATGAGCATGACACACAGTTATTTCATAGAATGATCTTTTTCTGAGAGGAGGGATAGCAGCTGTAGTAATAGTAGTAGATCACAGGCACTTAGTCTGTAGTGCTATAGGAGCAGTTGAAGTAGGTAGGATTACTATTAACAGAGGAGGTGCATTACTACTATCAACTACAGCACCTACACTAAATCTATACACTGTATGCTGGTCATCTAGAGGCACACACATTATCCCTATAGCTCATATACATGCTATAGCTCATAAACCAGCTTCTATTCTCTTAGTTCAAATAGTGTCACAGCAGGTAGATCCAAGCTTACTTCCCTACTAATAAGTGAGTTCTTAGGTATTCCAGCAACAAGGAATAACTACAGGTTTATAGGCAAAATTTTCAGGGGAGGGGTCATTGCCATGCTCAGCCCATATAATCTTAATGCCCTAGACACAGTTATAAAACCAGTAAGAATGAACTGTTTTCAACTAGATTGATTTCATTAATTATTTTATAGCCTCTTTACCTCTACTCTTATCTCTCTTATGTCTTACTGGCTCTTTCCTCATTCAGCTTTAGAGGTAATACTTACAGGGTAAACCTCAGAAGAAAGTATATAGATATATCTTCAGATAGATTAGTAAGATTTTCTCAGAATCAGCCTATACCTCCTATAGTAGATTCATTATTCTAAGGCATGTAAAGATAGTTACAACACCTATAAAGTCAGAATAGATGTCCCTACAGGTAGAGATGAAAGTCTGAATTTTTAAAGATATAATAAGTATATTCTACTGCTGATGTTGATTTGATCAGAACTGCTACAAGCTCTTATAGATAATATAAAAATCTTCAGTAGTATTTAAGAATAGATAGAGCTTCACATCTCAATAAGAGCTCTCCACTCAGGATAAAAATTTATGCTCAAAATGAAGAATTATATCAACAAAATATCATACTAAACATTTAGTATGAGAGTGTAATCATATAGTCTTACAGTAGTTAATAAGCTTAGCAGGTTATTTCTCATTAAATTTCTGCCTCTAAAGGTTAAATTCCTTCTTCATACAAGATTTTATAACATCCTACCAGACCTCTATAAATAATTTATGAAGCTTTTTAGGGGTGTCATCATCATTGTTAATCCCAACTTTGAAATGGGATTTTAAATAACCTAGAACATTATTATTAACATGCCAGCCATAAATAAGTCAAAAAAATTAGTAGTTTTTACATGCAAAGGTTTTATTAATAGCATTCATAAGTGCAAGTTCTCAATCCATCACAAAAACACACAATAGAGTGATGTTTTTTGTGGTGAAAAGGTTATATAAAAAATTAATGACTCAGCTATCAAAGAGAAATAGCAGGTTAGCATAGTCTCAATTAGAGTTAGTACAGCTGACTTAGCTACTTAAGGAGGAGATATCTCAATCATTAAATCTTTTAACCTTCTAAACACCTCTACTACCCTCTCTTACTTATTTATAATTTATTTCCTTCTCTCAATTTATGAAGTAAAAGGCCAGATTAATCATTATATGTAGTTTTATCATAAAAAGAATATTTAAAAGTAGCATCTGATAATAATTTGTTTTATATGTGCAATTCAGCAGCAGGAGATTCAGATTCATACAAAAAACCTCTAAAAACTTAATATTAATAATAAGTAGATAAGAGATTTAATTATCTTCATCTTTTTAAATAATATATATCATATTAGGATCATTTTGAAGCTCATCTAATAAGATCTAAATAGAACTTCAGCCTTTAAGGTCTTTCTAATTTATATCCACCTATATATTATAGAGATTTTAAATAATAAGAGAGTAGTCCTTCCCTTCTTTCTTAAATTGCTTAACAAGACAAGTAAATATCATACAGACCTTAACATTACTCTTAAACTCTGCCTTAATCATCTTCTTGGTAGCCTCATCCAGCAATCTTAGTCATAGAACTGAATGAGCACAGGCATCATCTAATAGAAGATAATTATGGGATTTTTTCATAATATAAATCACCCACATACTATCTTCATCCAGTTTTACACTGAGTTTGAATGGGCAGTCAGTTCTTTTTGTAGAGTAATTCTATTAATAATATTTCTCAGATATTTTCTTAATATATCTATCTCTATGATTACACTGCAGGTAGCACAGCTTTTTCAGACCTCTACTATTTTTTATAATAATTATATAGCCATCACAGAATCAATTCAGTGAGTCAATAAGCTCCTTACAGCTATTTATATAGCCTTCAAGAGGTAGTAGAATGAACTTCTCTACTTCCTACTCTACCTCAGACTCTATCTTAGGCTCAGGATTTAACTGAGGCTCAATCTCAGAGTCTATAAGATAATTATCATCATAGAACAAGCCAGCTTCCTCATCATATTTATCTTCAGGAGTAGGGATGATTAATCTTAACAGCAAAAAGAGGCTTTCTTAACTTAGAAATACTGTGAGGTTGAACTGCTCTGAATTTTCAACCTGTAAGCATACATTAGTGGGTTTAGTGAATATAAGTGGCTGTGCAGAGAGAGGTAATTGCTATGCAGAAGCTCTGCATCTCCTTATATCCTTCTACTCACACTTCTTAGCTTAGATTAGTCAGTCTGACTGATAATACCTACATCACAGAGCTTCTAGAGACTTAGAAGAATCAAGCCTTTTTCTATGAATCTTATTACACACTACATTCTTATTATAATTAATAGTATGTCTTGAGTTTCAACAGGTTATCCAAAGAAATGAATTCAACCCTCTGCAGGCCCCCACTGGGAAACCTACCTCTCACCTTTAATAATAGACTCTATGAGATGTCTGCAAGCCTTACAGTCAAAACCATCCAACTAGCCCATCATCTAACCTCATATGTGACTAATAATGGTCCTTACATTCACACAGTGAGTCAAAACATTCTTTAAGTAGTTAAGTATATAATCTCCACTGCAGAATACCCAGAGGCCCCATCAAAATCAAACACTCTACTTGTGAGTTAAGCCCAAACTTGCAGTGTTAGTATAGAAATGAAGAGTTAAGATACAGCAGAACTTCTAGCATACTCAGCAAATTAAATAATTAATAAAGTATTTTTTCAAAGTGATATTAAATAATTCATACACAGCACAAAACTACTACTAAATAACTCTGATTACTTAGCTTTCATATAGTCACATATACTCTCTATACTCTCATCTAAGTCCTCTGAATCATCACAACAGCTCTCAGTCCTATCCTTAACTAAGTAAACAATAATAAACAAGCAGATAATGACTTTAGAGATAGAAGCCCCAACAGATAATTCAGAAGAAACTATAATAAACACAGTGATAAATACTCTATATCTTTCTGGTACTTACCTTAAGATCATTTAGAAGCTAAATCCAATTGTCTATTTAAGTAACCTATAACTTAGACTTTTAATATAGAATACTAGAATATCTATAACTACCTTAAAGTTAGCTCAGAGTTCAAAATAAATAAATTCAACCTCTCACTCTTCTTTTCCCCTCTCTTCTGTATCTCTCCTATTTTCCTTTTCACTCTCATTCACAACATCAAACATGAGATTCACTGTTTGAAATACTAATAATAACACTCAACTGATAGAAGTTCTATAATGTCAGAGTTTACTCTCTATTATATTATTAGCAATCAATCAACTTCAAGATTATCTATTTAGGCAGAATAATTAATTGTCTCAGCAAAATACTCACATTTACTGGGCTGACAATTCTAACCTAGTACACTCATTAAGAAAACATCTAGTTAGATCAATTAAGTCATCAAGTAGAATAGCTAATAATAATATTAATATACTTACTACTAATAGTGCTGCCACCCCAGCTACACCAATAAATAGTAATAGTTTATTTACTAGGTAGATACACATCATCACTCAACTGATCTAAGAATAACTTCATGAGACTCTCACTAAGTTAGAAGTTAGTATATCATATTAGTAAATACCTAATAAAGGTAACCATCAACCTCCTCCCAGCTAAGACAATGAAGGTTTAAAAGAACTAGCTTATAGATATAGTATCAGCTCAGCACTCAGTCATCAGACTTAAGATGGTTAAGGAAGTCAATACACTCTATATACATCCAATGCCTTATAAAAGGTGACAGACATTGAGATCTTCTAGCTAGACACTACCAGATTTAATGATATTTGAGATAAAAACTACAGAATTTACTATCAAGATATCTTCTTCTTTACCACTCATATTAAAGTGGTAGTACAATCAAGAGACATGACAGTTATCAAACAGAACTTATCAATTTATTTCCATAGCACAGCCAACATATAGTGGATTTCAGAAGTATCAGATGTAACCAGATACAGCCTCTTAAACCATTCAGACAGTGTAACACAAATCTGCAAAGCTCTGAAGATGTGATTTAGAATGATACCTAGTAAGTCCTTCAACAAGTTTAATAAGATGTACTACACAGTATAGAACACCTAAAATGATTGTAGTATTATAGCATTCATAGCTGAGCTGATTTACACAGCTAAACACTGCAGCTATAATGACAATAAGAATGTATTAGTTCTATACCTATAGAAGTACCTTAACCTGCCTCTACATCTCATAGTGGATGAACCTAATCTCAGAATAACTATAGAAAAGTTTATCACTCTCTTAGTTAAGAAGTAATGCAACTGAGAGGATAAGTACTACTAAAATAATTATTATGAGTATAATCAGCCCATTAAAGATGCCTATCAACCACAGAACTTTCAGAGTAGAAGGGACAGCTACAGCTCACAGGAATAATATACTTATAATGATTATCAGGATAATGAGCCCAACCAGAACAAGAAACTCTAGAGTAAAGTTAGACTTAATGATTAGAACTGCTGAAACAATGACTAATACCTCAATAATTATTATAATTAAAATAATTAATACTATTAGAATTATCAGAATAATAATTATAATAATAATTATTAATATTAGGATAACAACAACTTTTAACAACAGAACAACTATGAAAATACCAGCTATCAAAGGCATGATGTATGGGTAAACTAAGCTAATAGTCAACAGAAAGATAACTAACAAAATAATTAAAATAATGCAGATCAGCAGGATGATAATTCCTATAAAGAGGCTGATAACTACTTAGTCTTTAATGATGAATATAATACTTTTAACTATCTGAACTGCAATGCAACCTTCATATTCAATAATCAATTATATGATTACATTATAGAGTACCACACAGATGAGAATAGATCAGCTGCTTGATATATTAACATCTTACTATCAGTAATCTCATTCAGAAGGCTACAGATATACACTTCAGATAGAATGACTTTCTAGTTTTAGCATTATATCACAGTGAAGGTATTTATTATGAGGCCTAATATAATGAATGATGTATGTTTGAATAGTGAATGTACTATAATATTTATCAACTACAACTAGCTCAAACAGTAAGATTCAGAAGTCAAGATAATTCAATTCAAGTCTATAATAGTATAGAGTATTGATAAAGAATTAATTTCATTAAAGATCATAATAATCTTACTTTATATACTAGTAATACTATCATCTAGAAAGCCTATGATTATCTAACTCTTCATTAAAGCTCATATCATTAATAACCTGCAAGCAAAGCTACTTATAGGGGTAGATAATCTTAGACCAGAGGGTCTGGTCTTGAATTTCCCAAGTTAAAAGATCTAACTGATATAGTGTCATAATGCAGCTGTTGATCTCATCTTAACCTTAAAGTCAAACTATTAGGCAAATCAGCCTCTATATACTACTACTAACATTATGATACTATTTAGGGTAGAAGTGAGAATCTCTATTTACACCTAAAAAAAGATAGAGCTTCTAGAGAATAGAGACTATCTATTCAAATCATCTAATCTACAGCTCACATTCCATGTGCATACTATGAATCACACATTATCATTCATTCAAGCAAGAAATGACAGTAAGAAGCCTATCCATATCTCATATCATTTAAAGTTAGGAACCCTGCAAGAGATAGAATTCACAGATAGGTTTTATGTGGTAGATGAAGTAGTAATACTAGTAATTATAGAGAATCTAACTTATAATTATCAGTAGATAAAGGTCATATAGAATAGCACAAATGAGACCATGCTGAATAACAGAGTGACCATATATTATAAGAATAATGAAATAAAGGAGATCTTTACAGATCTCATCAAGAAATATAATGATATTTTCATCAACTATGAAGGATTTACCAACATTTCACAAGAGAAATAGATGAAAGTACCACTCAAATAAGGAGCTACCCTACCTAAGACAGTGAAAATATACCTAGTAGGTTTAGAGAATCATAAGTATATAGATAACACATTTAATAAGCTGCACACCTAAGAGAGAATAAGCTGGGTAAGGACACACACCTACTCAGCCTATCTGATATTTATGATATGACAGATAACATATCATGAGGGAAAACTCATAAGAAAGAAACAAGTTATAGTTGACCTTCAAACTCTTAATAAGGCTATAGAGCCTGACATGTATCTGGCCCCACTACAGATAGATATTCTATATGGGCTGAAAGAGGCATAATATATTACTATAGAAGATGCAATGAGTTTTTTCTACTACTAGTATTCTCATTCAGATAATAGAATCAAAATGGCAGTTATTACACATTAAGAATAGAAGATCTTTAATGTTATAATAATAGAATACATTAATTTAGTACCATACATTCAACAACAGATTGACAGGCACCTGGCAGACCTTAAGGAATTTATGTAAGTCTATATTAATAACCTGATGGTGCATTTACAGACACAGAAACACCATGTTATCTACTTATACAAGCTCTTTTAGTAACTATAAGATCTGAGGATAGTACTTAACCTGAAGAAAACTTATATCAGATTTCCCTCTATATGCCTCTTAGGTTAGCACATATTAGGTCTAGATTTATTCATTGACAAAGAGAAGCTTAAAATACTTACTGAAATAGAGTTCCCTATAAAACTAGTATACCTTAAGAAATATCTAGGATTGATCAGCTAGCTATACCAGTATATTCCATGATATGCCTACATTGTGAACTCACTACAGAAACAGAAGATAGAATTGCTCAAGACTGAACTGATAATAAATACTAAGCACACAGCCTACATAGTAGTAATAAAGATAGATGGAATGATCATAGAACATGTAGCATTTAAAGTAATATAGGAGATTTTTCATACTCAATTCTTTCTGATATATACTAATAACCAGTAAGTATTATTCATTAATATAGATACATTAATTGAATGAGGATTCAGCATCATGGTATTCTATGTTAAGAATAGCTGATTACTCTTAAAGATGAGAGACTATATAATATCTTCACTATAGGAACTAGTCAAATCAATCCTATTTCTCAGTAAGACTCTCACCTCTGTAGAGAACCATTACTGGCCTATTAAGCTTGAAATCACCTGCTTAATATGAGTAATTTATAAGGTATAGTATCTGATGAAAGCCTTAATAAAGTATACTGTCATCTACATCAACTATAAATTAATATTAGAAATACTCAAAGCTATACACCTGAGAATGACAGTAATGGACCACTAGAATTTATAGTTAGTTCAGGCAGGTACATATCTACAACAGTTTTGCATCAAAGTAATACATAAATCTAGGTGATTACACTTTGTATCAGATGTGCTGTCCTGCCTGCTCAGCAGAAATAAGATAATAATGAATGCAGATGAGTTACTAGAGGAAATACAGAATATATATCTCACCCACATGAGGGGAGATGATAATGTCACCACCAATGGCAACTATATAGAAACTCTAGTTGAAATGTCTAATAATTTCCAAAGATGCCTTAAGGATAGATATTCTAGAGACATCAAGCTGTCTCATGTCATGAAGGTTCTCAAAAGGAATAATATGACTAAAGAGCCATTCAAACTCCCATACAAGCTAACTGATGGCATCCTATATCACACATATAATAAGATAAAGTACCTGGTAATCTTAAGAGCTCTACACAAAGAAATTTTCAGCCTGGCCCACACCTCCAACCACTTAGAATTCAATTGAACCTTAGAAAATCTGCAAGATATGATAATATATTACTGTAATTAGAATAACTTGAGATCAAAACATTGCATAGAATAAGGTTATGTTTACTATGTTCCTGGGCTATCTGTGGCTATTTATATCATAGGGCCTGACTAAGCTATGTAGGTAACTAAGTACCATGGATATTCCATAGTGTGGAGCATGCATGCATAACAAGTGGTCTCTTTCAGAAAGGCACACAATGCTCTCATTGCAGTAATTACATGTAGAATTGTAGAGCCAACAAATAAAATATGGGATCTTGTAATGTATAACATAATAGTGAATAACATGCTAAGTGAAAAAAAAAATTTTGCTCTCTATCCCCACAGTAGTCTCTGCACTCTATAGCTGAGTCATTGTAGAGTATGGAGACTCAGGGGTGTTTATAATGTTAGCTTTTATTACTATTCCTTCTCTGTGGTAAATCCTTCTAGATTTTCCTCAAGGCAATCTTCATTCATACAGCATACCTCATAGTAGGGCATTCTGTGTTCCTTGGCAACTGTAAGGATCTCCTTTGCTTTCTTTTCTTCAACACTGAGCAGTTTGATGAGCCATTGTATAACATGGATGTAGGCAAGTATGGTATCTTTCTGGAGGACTGTGTTGAGAGCCTTGAGGCTGATGAATGAGATTAGTGTAAATTTAATTGAGTAATTATGAGTGTATCTAGTGAGTTCATTAATAGCTATATGCAATTCTTCATCAGGTAGGCCTTATATATTGTCATATCACATCTCTATGCTAGATCACTTGTTTAGTATTACTATGGTATCTGCAGGTCTAGTATTACACAGATACATTAGTTGTAGTGCTGCCTTAAGATTATCTGGCACATCTAGGAGTTTTTCTGGTGTTATTATTAGTTCCTGCAGCTACTTAATCTTCTGTCTGATTTACTACATTATTATCTTTTTGATTGTGTAGAATGATACTCCTTTCTCATTTTAGTAATTTATTAGGGTATTTACATTATCATTGCTGATTTTACATAGCTAAGCTATGCATCATACTGCTTGTGTGCAATCTTTATCAGTCTTAAGGCTCTCTAGCAAAATCTTCTCTTGCTGAGCTGTGGTTTCTCCTGCTACTTCTTAATGATTGATGAGGTTTTTTATCACTTTCTATCTGATATCAACATCTATAGACATAATGTGATTGTATGAAACACCTAGATTAATCTATTGCTGAATAAGATTCATAGCTTTTTCAAGTTATATATTGTCTGATATGACAACTATCTTAACTACTTATTCAGCTTTGGGAGGGTACATCTACAGAATCTCCTGTGTAAGGGGAGAGCTGAGTAGGACTCCTTGAATTTTGCTGCTAAGCTTCTTCTGATTAGACTGTTAACTCTGAGGCTTAAAGATATTATTAGTATTAATATTATTAAGTTTCTGTAGGGCTCTTTACAGTTGCCCATTCACCATACCAAATATATTATAGAATATAGTGCTGGATATGTATAGTATTTTAGCTATAACCTCTGTCTTATGTTGCTTCAGCCATCATAGTTTCATGATGCATTTAATGGCATCTTCACAGATGTGTGTATCTTTATTGGTAGTGTTAGAGGTTTTAGTCATATGAATATCCTCTGTGAGGTTGTTAAGTTGCTTCCCCTGTCATTCTATAATGTCTTTAGCTATGTAGTGTAGTTTCTGATTGCTTACAGTAGTCATCTTATCATATAGAGTGTCTGTGGATTTTTAGTTATCCATCACATTGCATACTGGCTGTGCTTTCATATTGTATAGGATTATAACATGTTAGACTACTTCCTTATTTCCCTTGATGACATATAGTATAGAGGCCTTTATAATAACTGTTGGAGTCTCTATGGTAGTTTTGTAGCTTTCTGATTATAGGGATAGAGTTTCATTGTGAGCCTGACAGTCATCTAAGAGGGCATTAGTGCTGATGGAGTTATTATTACTAATGTGCTCTTTATTACTAATATTCTCTGATATGTCTATCAGTCTATTAGTTATAATCTGATCATCATTTCATAGGCATTTAAGAATCTTGACCTCTATATGATTAAGTCTCTGAGCTGAGATGTACATTGTAGAAGAGCATCTAATGTGAAAGGATCAAATTTACTTAATTTGCTTCTGATAGTTCTAATGGTAGAGGTCATTTATAGTGTTTATAACATCTTATTCAGTCATACCTAGTAGGAAGATCACAGTATTCTGGTGTTCCCATTCATTCAGTAGAATGTTGATTTTCTAGTTTCACACTATAGCTCTTCAATCCTGTAGGTGTACATATTACTTCTCATCTATAATATGCTTGTCTGTCTTATATCTACTTTGAATGTTCAGTATAGCTTACTGATGTGCTTTTCTGGTTGTATATGTATTATTATATCTGATCTTACTCTCACTAAGGTGTTTTCCAAGGGAATCACATACTTTGTAATCTAAATTATAAGAGGTATTTTGGAGGAAGATGGGTTCATTTGCATTATTAATTATTTTCATATTGTCAGTCTTATTATTCTTATTTTATTTACCTTTAATTCTGTTAATTGTCATTTCAATTTTGATCTTCAGGTGTTTCACTTGAGGCTCCAGTAGGGATTTTTTTAGCTCAGGGCCTTGAAAGTTCCAGCTCTTTTCTGGGTCTACATGTATCTTTAGGATCAAAAATCATAAGGAATTTCTGGTAATAAAGGGTGCTGGAGTCACATTTTCTTTCTCAGTCTATCTTGCTTTGTGATCTTTTAATTGGGAAATTAGTTTGTTGTTATAGAGTATTTAACTGTATCTCTAATCTTTTAGGCCAGTGATGATGATTTGCAGAGCTAGGACTAATATTATATTAATGACTGTGATGAGGAATCTATGATATTTCATGTTTATAATGAGTATATTTATTTCCTAGTCTAGATAACCCAAAGTTTTAAGTGTTTATTTTACTTACTTCTCATCTGCCTTCTCATTTATTATTCTTTATTTCCTCTTTATGTTGCTAGCTCTACCTATAGGGGAGCTGTTACTAATGTTGAGGTCTGTAAGGTTCATTATGCTAACTAGAGAGTTGGTAGTTGCCTGAAGTGTTTAGTATCTCTTTCTGGGGATTTTTACTAGTATAAGGAGCACACTAGTAGATCTATATTGCTTTGTGATTTTGAATATAGAGGTATTTTTGTCTTTAGTCTTCTTAGCTCTGTCTTTACCATCATCTTTGTTGTTGTAGGGTGCCATGGTGACTTTGCATCTTATGGTATGAAGATAGATGTGCAAGTGTGAGTGGGTAGGAATAGGAAGGGGTAGTTTTGAGTAAATTATATATATATAGGATTGGTGAAGTGTTGTCAGTGAACTTGCTATGATAATGATTATGAATGTCTGTAGATTTTAAAGACTGAGTCTCTCAATGCTATGAGAAGTCTCTGCATTTAGTGAATGTTTATTTTATATCTTATTATAGGGATGATATTTGCCATGGAAAGTTCATAACTTTCAGTAAATTCCTCAATAGAATCATTACATGCAGTAAATATAATTAAGATGATGGGAGTGTGCAGCAAACATATCAGCAAATAGTGAGGTATAGAATAATAATGGGGAAATACATATCAGAGTTTGAGTAGACTAGTGGGATAATGCTGTTATGAATGTGGATGTATAGGTATATAGAGGTGCTATTTATACAAGTTAGTGCAACAATGGGGCAATGGAGATTCCATAAAATAAAGAACTTAATCAGGCAATAAAGACATTAATATCATATAGGGGTATGAAATCTCTATGGCTAGTAATTGTATGTTTTCTTTTTAATTTATATTCTATAAACATCAAAGCACTTTTAGGGTTCTTTCAGGTTTTTTGGAAGGCTAGACTATTACTTTTATAAGGCAGCCTTGTCATGATCTTATCAGTAACATAGATTCTTTCCAATTGTGCTCATATTATTATATAAGCTCCTTTACCTCTTAAAGAGCATGCTCTAGGTATCATCTATCTTCTTCTAGGCTGTAGCCCTTCTACCTTATGAGGTATTCAACCTTATTACTATATTTAAGAGTCTTTATCTATTTTATCATTATTTTTTTTATCTTATATAATTTCCATTCATCTGAATCTCCTTTCATCACAACAGAGTCTGATGTTAGTAGAGTGCACCTAAAGAGGTCTTCCTCCTGTAAGGCAGGTTCCAGATGGGCAATGAAAATCACAGGGTGTATGTAAAAGTATGCTAAGAGATTCAGAAGGTAGGTAAGGCTACCAACTTAGTGGTAGATTATGAAGGAGTCTGCATACTGAGAGGTGAACTTATTATAAGCCTGAAGTAGTAGTGTATTATATTCTTTATTAATTTGGAGGAGCATCTTATCACCTGTGGCAAAAAACCTTGGAGTATGCTTCTTATTGTAATACTTCTTTATAAATATTGCTGCTGTATGGAGTGCCTCATTTGCATTAAGATAGCTGGAGAAATTCTGGGGACTTTGATCTTAAAATGCCTGTGCTAGCTAAAATGGTGTTTTAAGCTTCTAGCTATACATATATTAGTGGGGAGATATCTCTATCACTAACACCATGGCACTATTAAAGAGTGTTTGGAGTAAGAGAGTTGAGTCCTCTCATTGCTGTGGATCTTTCAGGGCTGTAATTATATATTAGAGGGCAATCTTATATGTTTGATTTGTAATCTCTGATTGACTATCTACTTAGGGGTGATAAGCTATAGTGTAGAGAAGATCTATCTCTAGGGACTTGAAGATTGTTGCCCAGAAATTACTGAGAAACTTCTTATCTCTATCTGAGATGATGCAAGATGGTGTGCCTCAATTATCTATTACTAATTACTTAATAAATAGCTTGGCTCAGGATTCTACATCTTAATTTTAGTGTCCTGGGATGAAGGCTGTTCTCTTGCTTGCCTTACAAGTAATAGTTATGTCAGTGTTGAATTATCTCTTGGGGAGATCAAGAATAATGTCAATTGTAACTATATGAAATAGGGATGATTCCATGATGATTAGCTGTAGTGTGCTGTATAGCTTGTGATGTCAAGTAGCATTTTGTAGGCAGCTGAGGTAGTAATAAATATATTTCTTGATGAGGTAAGTTTTCTTGTAAATTGATAGGCTGTTCAGCTTCTCTATAGTTTGTTGTGATTTAAGATGTGCATCTGAGTGTGCAATTTTGATGATATTACTAATAAGAGGCCAGGAAATGCAGAGCTGCACAGTGTCTTCATAATTGTAATATAATAGGTTGTCATCAGGATTGATATGATATGGTAACTTGGTTTAATTCTCCACTGACAGTGCATTATTTGCCTTTATGATGTTCAAGATTGTGGCCAGCCTTGAGTCTTACTAGTAGGTGTCCAGGAGTCTTTATTGGAACTATGGGAATATTATAACTATTATAACTGTATAATCTACTAGTAATACATTTATGGCCTCAGCAGCTAGATCTTTCAGGGGCTCATTCTGATCTATAGGCATATCTGACTGCAATCAAGACAGAGCATCTAGAATAATGTATGTGCAGTCAGGTTTATAAAATATCTGTAGGTTGAATCACTATATGTATTGGACAGCTTGAATGAGCCTTAAGTTGAGCTTATCTGTGAAAGAGGTGGTCAGTGATGTCTGTCTAATAATTTGTAGTGTGACTGAATGATTAGTATATATGATCACTGGAAGTTCTATGGCCTCAATCATGTGTCATACTTTTTTGAGTGCTCAGATCAGATACACAACCTCTAGTTCAATTAGTTAGTATCTGGTTTCTACTGATGTGAGGATCTTAAAGAGGAATATAATGAGCTTCACTATAGTTGATGGAGGTGAGGTTTCAAAGTCTGAGATTTTTTCATGCTATATTTTTTTGAGTAGCATCTATTCTGATTTTATATGAAATATTATTATTTTAAAGTCTCTCTGTTTAGAAGTATTAATATTAAAGAAGAGGTATTACATGCTATCATAATGTATTAGAAATAAACCCTTGGTAAATACTACTTATATATTATTGAATGCCTTCTCTTCTTTTTCTGTGGGCTTTTCAAGAGGTGTTTAGATAGAGAATTGGGTTTGTAGTCTCTCTTTCACTGGTGCATTTTTAAGGAGCATTATCTTATGTACCTGTAGGAGCTCTGCATGATAAGTATAAAAGAGCATGTAGTTTTATAGTCATTCTATTATATTAAGGTAAGTCTTCAGGTCCTTCAGGTTTCTTGAGAATATGATTCTTGCCAGAGTAGCAATCTGATCCTCTATTAGTATGAGGCTCAGAAATGAGACCTTATGTCCTAGTAATCTGACTGAAGGAAAACTAATAAATGCCTTCTTTAGATTGATAACTATATTCTTATTATGAAATAGGATGAAGATCTTTCTCAGGTGTTTACCATGTTTTTTTATAGTAATACTTGTAGTGACCAGGTTATCAATGTAATAGTGGATAAACTTCTTAAACTTCTTTAGGAAGAGGTCAATCTTATACTATATATATACTGAAGAGTTTATATATCTCATTATTACTACTGAAGGGATCTCTTGTCTGTGATGTGATACAACTAATAAGTGTTGTTGGTGGTTACAATGAACTCTCTATTAATAGAAGAAGCTTGTACAGTTAAGAATAGTAATATAGTAACATCCTTTCACAGAGTTAATGATCTCTGCCTGCTGTGTCATTAAGTATATATCAGACTCAACTATCTTATTCAGTTCTTTAATATTAATGACAGGGTGATCTTTCTGTACATCATTTACTTCCTTCTAAACTATAAATACTGGGTATCTAGAGGGGGTGTGGTCTGTTGCCCATTTCATACACTCTTAAGCATGTAATTTGTTGAAGAGTTCATTTATGACCTCATGATCTTTCTAGCTTAGAGGATATATCTTTACTTGGGTCTGAAGCTTATGATTCTTCAGTAGTAAGAGGGGAATTTACATTCACTCATCCTCTAGCAGGTTCATAGTATTATCATAGTCTTTCTAGATTTCAGGGAATTCATTGCAAATCTGTGTAAAGTATTTTGTGGTCTTCTCATCACCATAGATTGTTATACTGTTGGGTAGTTTTACTTCTGCCCCAGTGGGGTTGATGTTGATGATATGTGGAGATTTCTTTAGTAACTCTAATATATTTAGATTGTCATTTAGCTCATACTGGGGTTATTTCTTAGATAGACTAAGAGCTAATAATTCTACTGTGAGGTTAATCAAGTATGCATTAGTAGCATTATATTCTCTTAGAGTGCTAATGTAGGATCTCCATGAGATTATAATCTACCTATCCATGTTGTTGATGACATGGGTAAATAGAAGATTATAGTCTATAATTTACACATATATCTGGAGTAGCAGTATGGCAGGGTTGAAGATATAGTCTCTATTTATAGGTAGATATTCCTCTTTGTCAAGGCAGCATCTAAGGGGAATTTTCACCTCTAATCTGAGTAGAATGATGACTTTAGCATCTGAATATATTAATCTGATAGCTTGATGATCTTTTCTTAATGTCATTAAAATCTTAACTTCTATATCCTCACATAATTTTATCTACAGCATTCTTTTATCTAGATCTATGATGATGCTCTTTAGCATCATATTATTTATACTAAGCAGTAGATTGATATAGAGGTTGTTAATGATATGTGTCTCCACTGAGATTTAAGTAAGTATTAGTATATGTTTCTTATTCAGCAGAACTGCTGACAGTGTAAGTGGAAGTATAATCATCTCTGAGGACTCTATGAAATCTCTGATGCCTCTAACTGGTATTTAGGGGTATAATAGATATGATATCTTATTATACTGCTGTTTTAGAAACTTCTTACTTATAAGAGTTATTATGCAGCCTGAGTCTACACATATTGGTAATGGCTTGGAGGCATCTTAGTAGAATGTCATGGTAGTAGCATACTTCTAGTTGTGAAATGTATATTTATATGGTGTATTTAGATCAGCTGGTTACTAAGATACTATCACTTGTGGTGTAAAGTTAGGGCTCACATAGAAGGCCTGTGGAGTTACCATGCAAGTCTTTAGGTGTTTATATAGATTGTTATGTAAATTAAATGCTTCACTACATCTATAATAGATGGCTGTTGTGAGGTCTGCATGAAATGTATCTACCTCTAGATTATATGCATTATTATTATATGGCTGCTCCTGTGGATCATCCATAGGCATTTCTATGTCATTATAGTAAGAGTCAAACTCTGCCTCCTGGCCATATAGATCTTCTGTGGACTCCTCTGATTCCTTGGGGTCAGTGTGGAATGCTACTTGTTTGTGTGGCTGCTGATTCCATGGTTGCCTGCTGAGTAGATTAATGTTAGAAGTACCCTTAGATACTAGTAGCTAGAGTTATTACTTCAGGGCTGGCAGTTTGAAATGATCTTACTGGGTTTTACCTTGATAGTTTCTATTATACTGGTTATAGTAGTTAGTATATTGATTATTATTACTGCTATATTAATTGTTATTCCTACTGTAGCTGTGGTACTATCTATTAGTATAGTTCTATGCCTGATATCTGAGCTGGTATTGATAAGTAGGCTATTCAAACTAATAGGGGTATAATCCTCTACTATACCCATGATAATTACTCTGAGGAGTAAAGTTACCATGATAGGATCCACACTGATTATACATACTATTTATATATCAATCATTACTTATGAATTGATCTGTCTAGTTGGTCTGCTTACAGCAAATAATCTCTATAAATTCTTTGATGATTATGTTCTCTTCTGGCTCATCAATAATTACTTGCAGGGTGACATTCAGGTTGTTCCACACATGTAGGACTTAGGCATACTCAGTGTCTTCTTAGCTGCAGTATTTGACAGCTAAGAACACATCTAGGATATAGGAGGTTAGACTGTGCTTATTATAGAAATTCTAGAGTGAGTACTTCATTTCATTGAGCTTCTATAGTACTTAACTACTTTTGATGCAGAATCATTATTAGAGGATCTTAATCCACTCTTTCATCTTATTATTAGTAGTAATAAGATTTGTGCAGGTAATGTCATTAAGTTTCTGGTTCCATCAGAATTTCATTTCTCTCTTGAGGTATGAATCCAAGTTCTATTGGATCCTTGCCACATCTCTGATTAGAATGGTAATCTTAAGCTAGTTAGTGAACATATAGATGTTCTGATAATAGGTTTTGCCCTCCTTATCAATAACATCATCATGGCCCCACAATGTTGGTGCATCAGGGTAGAAAAAACCAATATTCTGGGGTTTCCATGGAGCAGTCAAAATTGATAGTATAGGTAGAGGCTGCACTGATAACTAGGCTAGTGCCAGTAAAGTAGCTATAACTCTAGCATGAGAGAGTAATTCTCATAGAATTTGCATCTAGTGCAGGGTGAAATCTATATCATCAGCAGATTCATCAGTGCCTGCAGCAGCTGAGATGCTATTCATATTTAACATATTATCTAGCTGTTTAATAGATGATAGCTGTAAAGATTACTCTTCATCAGTTGAAGTTATATTTAGGGTTTCTGGAGACTCTATGGGTGTTGACTTCAGTGCTCTGCAAAATAATGTGCTGCTTGGTACCAGGTTAATCTGTAAGAATAGCTGAGCTGAATGGGGTGAGGTGTTGCTCTCTGAGTATGACTTTAGACCTAATGGGAGGTATACTTATTTTATTGGTAAAGTCTTGAAGAATGCTTCTTCCCAGTGGGTGAATGTATAGCTCTGCTTGAAACAGTCTGTATGGTTATGAAATTTAAGAATTGCTTGATTAAGTAATAAGTAATTAATGAGCTAGTCTGATGGTATCAGTGAGACCACCTGAGCATCCTCAGAACTTCTATGTGAATTGGCTTGTGAGCATGTATGCTCTTATAGTTCTATAGATGCCTGCCTAGACTTAGATGGGAGATTTGAGCAGGTAGTTTACTCAGTCATAAATATTACTCTTGTGATTATAGTGTCCTACAAAGAGTTGTGATGAGGGAAGTTAGAGTTGAAATACTCAATAATCTGATGAGCAAGTTTTACTATCTGAATGTAAAAGGTCATTTCATGATTCTTTAAATATGAGAGCTACTGACATCAATGACTATCATCAGATGGGATGAGTCTTTCAAGGGGAAGAGTCTGCAGAAAAGTGCAGAAAGTAAGAAAGATACTATGCTATTTTGGAGATAAAAGTAGCTAGAAGACACATACTGATGTGATAGATGTATATGTACTATACTCTTTTGAAGAAAGAACTACAGAAAATCTTGGAAAAACTTGAAAACTGAAAAGAGAGAAAGTACTTTTTAAGAGGATAAAAAAGTGGGTAATTTCTGAGAAATATATGGGGAATTTGTATGGGAGCTTCAAGCAGTTAATTCACAGGCAAACAGTGGTTTGAATATAGCATGATAAATTTTCATGATAGTAGCTCAGAATCAGGGATAACATAGTGAATGAAAGTAAGCAACTAGAATAGGTATAATAAGGTAATTTCTATAGAAGTTCTGTGGGTAGCTTGAGATTTTCTTACTGGGTTCAGCAATCTAGAATAGACATCCATGGATTCACCAGGGGATCAAGCAAAGCAGTACATGCAGAGAAAGATGAGAATACAATTCAAATTAGGATTATCCATAATGAGGATAAAGCTATTTGGGTACTAGGTATAAAGAGCTGTCTGTAAGGAGGATAAGGTCTGGGTAGGTATGACTTTTAGAAAAGAATAGTTCATGAAGCAGACAAGACAAGCAGAAGAGATAGAGAAGAGATGGGAACCTATTAAAGGAAAAATAGAAGTAATGAGGATAGAGAGATATAATAATGACTTATTATGAAAACTAGAGAACTCATAGAGAATCTTACATTTTTTGTAAAGATATACTACTAATTGTAATTGGGATAACTTGAGATCAAAATGTTGCATAGAATAAGGTTATGTTCACTATGTTTCTGGGCTATCTGTAGCTATTTATATTATGGGGCCTGACTAAGCTATGTAGGTGACTAAGCATCATGGATATTTCATGGTGTGGAGCATGCATGCATAACAATTACTATACAATGAAGCTACAGAAATATATTAAGCACTGCCTCAGCTATTAAGTTAACTAGATGTCATGGCACAAGCCTCATGAACAGTATTAACCCATACAGACTATAAATATATCATATGATATAATAACCATCAACTTTATACTTACATTGCTAGATGGTGAATGTAACATAGTGATATCTATTATATGTAAGTTCTTTAAATAGATTATAATCATCTCTGGGTGATCTGACTTTAATGCAGAGAATTGAGTAAAAGCCCTACTTAACCAGCTACTACTAACTAACTAAGGAATCCCATATAGGATTATTTCAGACAGGAATCCTAAGTTTCTCAGTGATTTATAGTAGAATCTCTTCAAGTATCTCAAGGTTAAGCTCCTCTATTCCACTGCATATTACTCACAAATAGATGGGTAGAGTGAGAGGATAAACTAAATCATATAAATTGCCCTATAACACACTATCACAATAATGAGAAACTCACATGACTAGCTATAAATACTATTAACTATTATCTTTTATCTTAATACAGCTAAATCCACATCAACAGGACACTCAGCCCATAAGATTATATATAAAACCACTATTAACTTATTCATCTTAGTATTAATAATAACATCTACAGCACCATGCTTCCATATCCAATAAGATATAATTCTAGCACTTAATGAGGCAGCCACAATAGCCAAGAACTATTATAATCAGAAGCATATACTGCAGAGCTTCCAGATAGGAGATAGAGTACTTCTTTACTTATATAAGGGATATGAAATATCAGCTGCAAAGATCTCATATAAATATAATAATTAATTTGCCAGATCATTCAGGATATTCAAGTAAATAAGATCACTTGCATATAAGCTGGAACTATTATACATGATGAAGATTCATTTAGTTATAAGTATAATAATATTTAAACCTCTTTCTCAGCAAAGAGACCTCTATAAATATTAATATTTAGAATTCCCACTAGTTAAATCAGCAGCAACCAGCAAAAATCCTATATATAAAGTTAAAAAGATAATAGCAAAGAGAACATCACACAGCAGAAATCAGTACCTACTATGATGAAAGAACTACAGGCTAAAGAATAATTAATGGGTAAATAAGATAGAAGCTGAAGAATTAAAGGAATTAATAGAGTAATTTGAGAAAACCCATTAGCCTAAAGCCTTTAAGAGGTAATTAAAAAATTAAGTAATAAAGTAACCCTATTTTTGTCATAAGTATATATAATATAAAGCATGGATTCTCCATAGCATCAAGTGTCTAGAGCTATAAGAAATAGAGATATACTACTAAACTTACTCATATATTATTACTCTGAATACTAATGATATTACCACAGCAATGAATTCACTATAAATATATGATGTCTACCTCTTTATTCACCATAACAACACATCACACAAAAATAGATATATAAAACTCTTAGACTAACCCCTACTACTTATACTGACATATAAGTTATAGCACTTTCACACTATAGATAACAGACAAGTTCTTTCAGCCAGCTACCTATAATTACTAGCTTCTAAATATAAGTAAATTACTTTCACACATATAAGAATCATATAGCAATCAGACCTCTAATATCACAGATAAGAACAAACAGAAATGAATCTATCAGATTTCATAGCTATAATAGATAGCATACTGGGTCTTCCTATATCTATAACTACTATACTACATTGCAGCAGAAAACAGACAAGAAATAAATTATAGATACAATGTGTTATCAGTAGAATTCAGAATCACAGATAAAAAGCTAATATAACTACTATAAAACATCTAGTAAGAATACTACTTTTTCTGCATCAGAATAATTATTAAAGCTATCTGTCTCAACTATAACATCTCATACACACAACACATCTACAACAATATGGCTCAAGGACAGCAAGAAGAACATAAAGGATATAAGAATAATAATCTATAAACTTCAGCTAACTATCTTAAGGCTATAACTCAATAGCTGACATCTAAATCCTTGTAGAGACACTAGTCTCCATGCAAGTAGAAAGATTAAGATGATTCATTTATAAATAACAATGAGAATATAGAAGATCTATCAGGAGATAATCTTAAAGGTGAGAATAAACATGGAGAAGATAGTAGTAATAATAGTAATTAAGGTGAAATACCTCTAGAATAAGATAGTAATGAGGACCCTAACAACTTTTAATTCAAACTGATCCTTAATAAGATACATAAAGATAGAGGAATTCCCCTACTAGAGGTAAAAATCATCACTAATATCCTCATTACTAAAGACATCACAGCAGAGAAGATCCTTACCACAACCAACTTACTTCTATTAATTAAGTTAGTACATAAGAAGCTGGATGAAGACTATCTTGGAAAAGCTACAGTAGACTTCTTTGAGAATTATAATATCTTATTTAAAGTAGAATAATATTACTGTCAGAATAGAGCTAAAGAGATTAAGATCTTTATTATTTTTAAACCAGAAAATACTCTTCAATTCTCCTCTCTTAAAATCCACATTAACTTAGAGAAGGACTAGGACTTTTAAGAATCAGCTCTAGACTACTCATCTACTTACATTAAACCTTAAGCTCAGAAGATCTATATTAGTATGACTATTAATAGTGCTTCATTAAAGTAAGTAGTAGATCTTAAGACTTATGACATCACTGAGACTCATAACATGAATGAGCCTGTTTATTTGCATCTCAAAATACCTATATCAGGGTAGAAATACTGTGATTCTTTAAGTCAGCATATCTAGAAAAAGTTTGTCTACTTAGATAATAATTATAAGGAAGCAACAGATATAATGCAAGAAGTAAATACCATGCAAGTCATATATCTACACAATAAGAACTACATGAAGATGGAACACTTCAAAGTACTATCTTATTAGTAAAATAAGACTCATCTGTGGGAAAGCTACCTACTATAGAATGAGTAGCATCATAGAAACCACACCATTTTTCCCCCTAAGACAACTGCAAAAGATGTTAAAAATGTAATACAGCAGTTAGATAACAACATTACTAATAAATGAGTTAAAAAGCCACAATCTTAGTGAATCAGATGTCCTGAGATAATGATCATTAAAAGCCCTTATAAGCTTCTAAAAGAATAGAGTAGAATGCTCATACCTTTATTTATTTCTTTTATCTTTACTTTCTTTCTATCTCAATAAAGAGATACCTCTATTTGAAGATGCCCCTTATTTATTTCTACCTCAATAAAGAGATGTCTTTGCTTGAAGATACTATAATGATTGCAACAATTAGTTAGTTTTCTCTTCATCTGTGAAGATACTATAGATAATGCTCAGTTAGTTTTATTTTGTTATCAGCAGGTTAATAAGGATACAGACTTTCTTCAAAACCCTAGTACTTACTACATAGAAGCTCTACATCTCTTCATATCCTCCTGCTCATATTTCTTAGCTTAGATTAGTCAGCTCAATCAATGACACCTACATTATGGAGCTTCCAGAGACTTAGAAGAATCAAGCCTTTTTCTATGAATCTTATTACACACTGTGTTCTTGTTACAGTAATAGTAATAGGATATTTAGAATAAGAGAGACTTGGGATCAGGGGATGGACTGATAGCATGCCCAGAGCAGGGACTAGCTGCATGCCTGGGGGGAGGACTGAGGTGACTGAGGTGCAGACATCATGATGCTTGGATTTTCAGAGATTTTCAGGGATTTTCAGGCAAGTCAATTTAGTTGTATAGAGATTTTGCTGGGGGGGAATGAGCAGGGCATGAAAGACCCTGAAAGACAAGGAAAAACTCACTATTTTATATCTATTTAGTAATTTCACCTGACTGGTGGTGAGCACTGCACTGAGTGTAGCAGTGAGTGTAGTAGTGAACAGTGAACTCATGGAATTTTCTCAGGTGCATAGCTGGGGCATAAAGAAAATCAATTTTACCATACAAAAATGGGGTATTACTATTTACACACTATGCCTAAAAAAAAAAAAAGGTAGTGCAAATAGCCATATGGTAGTCTGTGTATCAACACCCTCCCCTGGGCCTTTTGTCTGTATGGAGCATAACCTTATTAGAGTTTCGTTGCCCAAAAGACTGCAACAGTGTTTGGGGATACCAACCGAGGCCAGTTTCAGTCGCTTTAGGCCGGGTTGGATGTGCACGGCCGGATTCGCCTGTGGTCTTTGATGAAGGCTGGTTTCCAATCCATATTTTTTGTGGGCGTGTATTGTAATGCAAGGTGTGCATAGATTGAAATCGTGATTACTGTCCTCATAATTCAGCAGCCGTGAGGCGCGAAGGTGGGTTTGATATATGACTGGGTGTCCTACCCCCCAGCCACCTCACCCCCTTTCAACTGCGATGCCTATCTCCAAGCTAATGAAAATAATAGGAGGGGTTCTGTACGTAGTGATCTTCCGTTTCTTGCTGCAAGCATCTGTGCGCCGCTGGAGCCCGAAAGTTTCTAATAAAGTAACCATCCCGACAGGGAGACAATGCCAGAGCTGACATGTGTTTTGCCTTGGGAAGTTTTCTTCTTCTTCTTTGCCCCTTTCAGATGGAGACATGGGAGAGGGGATCTTCCCACCAACCGAGCCAAAGACAAGGCCCATAGCATGTCCGGACAAATCCCAATCTGCAACATATCCTCCAGCGAGCAACGGAGTACCGTGCCACACCTCTGGTAAGACACCCACTGGTGGCAGCACCCATGAATAAGATAAATAAAATATGACACCATGGAAAACCGAAGCTGAACTTTCGGTGGCTATTTCACGAGCTATTATTGGTACCACTCCAGCCCAGCCATGCAACGTTCATGGTGACGAACTAACCGCAGCGCTGAACCTTCTAGTGTGGAGTCCCCGTATTACTTGCGGATGAGATGGGATCCCAGCACCCAGACATTTTGTTCTCCATCTTCGATGACGATCCACCCTTGAATTCCGAGACCAGTATGAAATACGGAAGGCGGCTTGGCTGGCGAAGGACTCCTGCTGCCGCTAAAATCCGCATGCAACAATGCTATGTATGATATCTGCAAACACGGAACATTTCTGGGCGCGTCACAACCCCTGTTCTAGGACCAGGGCCCATTCTGTCGGCTTAAGCTCCTGTTAGTCTTTTTGTGGTTCTGAACGCGGCATCCAAGTTTTGACGCT
The DNA here is from genome assembly GCA_032988465.1 of Onygenales sp. PD_10. NCBI lineage: Eukaryota > Fungi > Ascomycota > Eurotiomycetes > Onygenales > Onygenales sp. PD_10. The sequence goes on from JANTQH010000016.1 coordinate 318,681, forward strand.
TACAAGGAAGCCGGTTTGCTGTCCCAGGCCATCTCCGCTAATCCATTGTTGATAATCAGGGAACCCCAAACGCCAACCTTCGTGGGCTAGTAACCAAATACTACCTATTTTTTATTATTTCTGGACTTTTGCGGATTTCACCGCCCTCGGTAGTGGCACCAGCCATCCATCCCAGCTGTTTTGGATCCATCCACTTCTTTAGAAGCGCCCTTTTCCTTGCTCCTGAGTCCTGGGCAATCTGATTTGCTGCAGGGCGGGCTCTCACAACACAATAATGTCCTCAACCCCCCCACAAGTCATTTGTGCCAGGAATGATCTATATCTTGGACATTAAAAACTTATCCGTGGCCCTGAGAAACTAGTTAATCTTGACTCACCTCATTGTGCATCCGGAATACCCCAGGCGACTTTATACTTTTCTTTTTTCTTTCTCCGAACCGAAGAAAGAAGGTCTGCAGGCTGACGGGTTTTATATTCCCCCCTCCCCGCATATTTTCTTGCTCTTCCACGCCTTTCAACTACTTCTCGAATATTTTTTTTATTTTATCAAAAGCTTAGTCTTCCACCATGGCTGACAGCTGCCGGCATCAACCTTCTTTTGTGAGCTCGATGAGCAGCATTCCGTTTTTCAACACCGCCAGCAACAGCCATACGTCACATCGAAGACCGGCCCCTAATCGAATACTCAAAACCACCAGCGCTGATAACAGCCCCAGCCGGATCGCAAAACGAGACATGATGTCCAGCCACGGCCTTGGACAACGTCGCTCTGTACGAAATAGTATCCGGGAGCAGTCTTTCCATTCTGCTTTACTCAGAACGATCCCAAATCAGAGACCAATCAGCTCCCTATCATCTCCTCCACTACCCACCAGTGCGTATCCAAATACTCGGCCATTCACCTCATGGCATGAGGGGGGATATCAGAACACCGATAGGTTTACACCACCACATTACTCGAGCCCGAATGAATTCTATGCCGAACAATACGTCTTGAACGTCAATAATAATGGTAGCCATCTCCAGCCCCATGCACAATTTCAGCAGTTCCACCTGAATGTTTCCAATCGAAACTCTATCAATGTTATGGAAACCGTCTCGCCAGCTCCGCCTCGAGATGATACTCACTATATGGCGACATCAACTGCATATAGTGTGCCATATTCGACAGATACGGATACAGATTCGGCGGCCCACACCGCTCTATCAACACCAAGCATTCTTCCAATCCAACAGTTTCAGACCAACCCAATGCCTTCACCTATCATTCCTGATAGAAGCGAGCAGGGCGAAGAGCTTGTCGGAGTAGGGCTGTATGATGAACCCGAAGGATTCTCACTATGGGATCAACCCATTCCAGGCTACTTGGGGCTAGGCAGAGACGAGGATTCGTTAATATCCCTCGGGAGACCAGAGGGGAAAGGGCTAAAGTTGGAAGAAACTTTCGACCCTTCCACCATCAAGGAATCGCCAGATGATGACGGAGAGGGCGAGGCAGACGACGAAAATGACGAAGACGACGAGATAAACCGGGCCATACAGACGCCCGAAGAGCCTAAACCCCAAATTCAACCCGCACTCGAAATGATGCCTCGCATCGAACATAACGAGCCGTGGCTGCTAGCCCAACACGAGGAATCAATCTGCCAACAACTCGACATGGCTGGTCGATCGTTTTTCTTTGAGACTGAGCAGGACTCTGATCTCCGATTCGCTTCTTCGAAACCTCAACAACAGCCCATGGCGTTTCCGGCCAATATGTTTGGCTATGGCTGGATATGACTGGCATGATTTGGGAATGTAATTTATTTGGTTTTTCCCTTTTTTTTTCTCTTGCATTCTTGCATGGCGGTTGGAATTTCTCTGGGAAGCGTTCGAGCATTATTTTTTAGAATTTTTAGCATGTATTATAATAGACCATATTTACTCGGGTTATTCTCCTTTGTAGCAATAAAATTAAATGTGAACTTACAGTGAATCCTACATAATTCTCCAACTATTAAAGAACCACAACGAAGTTTTCCCTCCCCCCTTCTCCCGTCCGACGTCATGCCGCGGCTGATTGGGTGAGGCTCACAATTAAGCATTTAGGCTCAGGCCTAGCCCAAACTTTAATTTCGCCGCTCGCAAAAAACCAAAATTTTCAAACCAGGAGCACCAGCCATAATAATCTACATCGATAACGCCGGCCCGGCTCGACATTGGACATCGGGGCGTGACATTATTCGTCTTATCATATCCCGCCGGTCTGTTTGCGTGGTCACTCTCGATTATCCCTGTGACCCATCGACGTTTCACGCGCTTTTGATCCCGTTGGATTCAGCGTGGCTGGGCCCGACTTGACAGACAGACAGCCAGTGCTGTTCTTTATCGAAAGCCGGCAAAGCAATCTCCCGAGCTGATTGAACCTACCGAATATCTACAAGATTCCGGCAACACTGCATGGGCCTGCGTTTTCATTCGGTTTATCCCCCCCATCTTGTGCATATTTTAAAAATATACGCATCGCTTTCTTCCTTTCGCACGACAAAATCGCCCCCTATAAGTATCATCCCTTGTTCCACAAAACCACTCTTTACCTCGTCCCTTACACCCGCTGGATAACTGCTTTGTATACACAACACACGGCCCCCAACCAAACGGGGACACTCAAACATGCCACGACTGCAGTTTACACCATGGAAGGATCCTTCTGAGCTCTTCGCCGTCCGGGACCAATTTTACCCCCCCGTGGTGACGGAGGGGTCCGCAGATATGCGTGCGAAAGCATGCTCACTGGTACGTCTCATGATTCAACAAAAAAAAAAAACCTGCCTACATTGGGTTGGATAATGTTTCCGATTGCTAACACGTGTTTCCTGTGTTTCTTTCATTCTGTTAGGTTTGGGTGTGGAAGCTGCGCGGGAATCTGCCGCATGCGGTTGAGGCGACTGCCTTACTAACTGATGCCATACTGCACGATGATGCGAGGAAGAACTCGATTTTCTCCATTCGGGCAACTTATTCGGCTGCGTTTTGCAGGTATGTTACGTATCCTCTTTTTTCTCTTTTTATGTCGCAGGCAGCGATGCACCCTGCATGAGCGTCTGAAGATGCCACAAAGTCCATGACCCGTTTGTTTCGCTATATGGCACCCGAGTGACTCGCGTTACTGATCCCTTTCACTGCAGGTTTGTCACCGGATTAGTCGACTCGAAGCTTTACGGAAGGAGACAGACGATGTTCCAAAAGGCCGTGGAACTCGGTCTACCAGCCTCATTCGTGGAACTTCGCCACGAGGCGACGCATAGAGAGTTACCTTCACTCATTGTGCTTCGGAATGCTGCTCATCGGTCCCTTGATTGGCTTTGGGGCTTCTATTGGGCTGCGGTGGGCGATGTTAGCGCCGTGGGGGCTGGGGATGAGGGTATTTCGGAGCCAACTGGAGAAGTTCAGGTTTCAAAAGATACGATACGTCAGAAGTTGAAGGATGCTGTTCTTGGCAGTAATGGCTTGACGGAGAGCTCTTCCAAGAAAAAGGGCTCTCGACGGACGGCTTCTTTTCCCGGATTGGAAGATATTGCACAAATATGCGACCAGCAACCACAAGGAGATCGAGCAGTTGCCCAGGTGCTTATGGAACAAAGCATCGTCGTACCAGCCAGTAGGACGTAAGTTCTGGATGCCTTTGCAACGGGGGAACTCACCTTACTAACGTTACCTTTTTTTCTAGCCTTGGATCATCGATGGAACCTGCATTTTCAACATGGGACGAATTCCTGAAAGAATTATGCAGGCACCATACCCCATTCTTGACTATTTTAGGCGGAGAAATGGCTCGCGCGCTCGTCGAAGCAGATACCCCCGGGTCACAGAATGATCCATACAAAGAAGCTATATACTTATATCTCGATCACATTCTGAACTCTGATGCGTGGGCTGCCGTTCGAAGACTATATCTTTCAATATGCTACATTGATGCAGCCTGCTGCGATGCTGCTGGTTACTGGGCGGGGCGTCTTCGGTCGTTGGTCGATCAGCAATCACAGAATTTGGATACGGATACCGCTATGGAAACAGATGGACCAGAGATAGGAGCGGATGGAGCTATTATGCCGGCTACGAATATGGAGTCGGAGGCAGATTCGCTCAGTGGATATGGATGGAATGTGAATGGGAATTGGAGGGTTAAACCGATTGGAGTTGTGTAGGGTATATGTGGGACAAACACCTGCTACATCATACAGCTGGAATACTGGAATAGGATGCACCTGATCGATGTCCTGCGATACGTAAGGGGCGAGCGGAAGAGGGGTTTTTTTTTTTTTTTTTGTCGTGATGGGAGAATCGATTGTCTTCATGACCTTATCAAGAAACAATCTACCGTGGGCATACTGGGCAGAATCAAAATTGAACAGATACCAGGGAGCTATGCACACACATTACCAAGCACCAAACATCCATATAGCCCCCTAATAGAGCAAATAGACCAGCAAGATGAAGTCTCGCCGACGAAGGAACCTTCCAGCCTGTGGGGACGAGGGATGCACGTGACCGAGGATTTACGGGAATTACAAAGCAACCAAAACATCAGGATGGCATCACATCGCCATAGCCGTCGTATCTTCTTCCCGCACCCATTCTCTATCCATGTTCGCAAGACGCACGTTCTCTCGGTTGATAACATCCCGTAGCCCCATATTCAAACGCAAAATGCATATCGAATCTATCCCTATGTGTGAGTTTGCCCCTAGCAAAACCAGACTACAACATATATATACATAAGCTCATACGGCCTCTCCCCCGCCCCCGTCTTGCTGACGGATAACTGAACAAGAAGCTAAACAATTTAGGGACCGGGTCTGGCAATAACTATGCCTACCTGATATCGGATGAGCCGTCGAAGGATGCCATGATTGTTGATCCTGCGCATCCTCCAGAGTATGTACCCGGAACGTCTGATAATGTGGCCCGGTTTTCGAGACATATATGTGGGCATAGCTAACAGGAGCGGGCCACAACAGGGTTATCCCCGTCTTGAAATCTCACATCGAAGCCGGGAAGATTAATCTCAAGGCAATCATAAATACCCACCAGTTAGTTCATCTCCAACCCATCATAGCATTTGCAATAGTAGTAATTAACCGGAATCCACAGCCACTATGACCATGCTGGCGGCAACGAGGGAATTGTAAGCTACGATCTTTCGCTCATAAAAATGCTATTCGAGGATGATGACTTGTTTCCTTTAAAAAAAACCACCCGCTTACATACCCCTCCCACAGCTCAAACAATTCGGCAACAAACTCCCCATCATCGGGGGCAAAGACTGTACCTCCGTCACCAAGACGCCAAAGCACGGCGAGACTTTCAAAATTGGAGAGCGCATCAAGGTCACCGCCCTCCACACGCCATGTCATACGCAGGATAGTATTTGCTATTATGCTGAGGATGGCGATCAGCGGGTTGTGTTCACAGGGGATACGTTATTTATTGGAGGTATTATTTGACACCTTTCTATACTATATATATAAAAAAAAAACGCACCCTATGCTGTTACGTTATTCAACATCTAGCTAACCTTTTTGGACAGGATGTGGACGATTCTTCGAAGGCACTGCTCAGCAGATGCACAAGGCGCTGAATGAGGTGCTTGCTTCGCTTCCGGATGATACTAAGGTCTATGTAAGGCTTACTTATCCTTTCCGCCCTTCTTGATTCTTTGGATATCCTTCACACTTGGATGGAATACTACTTACCATGTCTCGAAATATTTCCAGCCGGGCCACGAATACACATTGCAAAATGTGAAATTCTGCCTCTCGGTATCCCAGCAAGAGCCGATAAAGCAGCTGCAAGCATTCGCGGAGAAGAACCAGCAGACGCAGGGGAAGTTTACTATCGGGGATGAGAAGGTGAGCTAGCTGCCTTTTTCTTTCCTAGCCAATGTCCTTCTGACTTCCTTGGACAACGGGTGGTTTGAACTATTTAATAGCAAAATGCTGACTATTTGATGTCTTCTAGCTGCACAATGTTTTCATGAGAGTTAACGTAAGTTCCTATATATCCCAATTTTCTTCACCCCAACGCCCCTCCTTCACGAAAAAGTACAAAAGCATTTAACACGATTTCATTTCTAGGACCCTGAAATCCAAGCTGCCACGCAGAAAACGGATCCAATCGATGTCATGCGCGCGCTGCGCGAGATGAAGAATAACATGTAAAACCAAGAACGCGGCGGAAAAATTCAAAATTGAGGTTTAAGAAACCGGTCGAAGTTAGTCCTTCACTTTGTTCTGTGTTTACGGATAATTGATGTATATAACTGCTGTGGTCAAAATCGTACATGAAGTGGCTGTTTTTTGAGCTATTTCTCGAGGACTCTCTGGGGTATCGCGGTCATGGTATAAGAAGTAGTTAGTTATCAAAGTGATGATGCACTCTTCATAATTAAATCATTCCATTTTCTCCATAGTATTGCTGTATACTCTAGATATCTGTTCACGGTGCCCAGAGTAGTATGTTTGTGCAGGTGCTTTGCGGAGCTATTAGGTTCTCGAGTCGGGAATGTCAAGAATAATAGGAGTAGATGCCGATGCTATGTGGAGAGAGTAGGTAGGGTATGGGCGGGAGGAGGTAGAGCGTTCGCTGAAAGGGATCCTGCTCTGGGGGGAAAGGCTCTGGTTGCTGTCTAGTGATATAAATCGACAAGTTGGTTGGCGACTGGGATAGGCATGCTGGGCGACGCGGGATTTCGAAGGGGATAAATCAATCCTTTACCCGGGGGGTTGGCATGGCAGGGAATAATATCCATTTAAAAACAAAACACAAAATGATAGCACGAGTGGCCTTGGAATAAGTAGTAGAAATATAACCATATTGATTGTCTATATAGGGAAGAAATGTCTCCCACCGCCGCCCGCTCATCCTCTCACCATCCATAGTTAAATAGATCAGAAGTTGAGGCGGGCGTCCCGGGATATCTCAGACCATTAATGGCGTAGAAGAGACGTATAATTATAATCTTGCTTCACTGTCCACACTTGCTCGTCCTAATGATCGGAAACGGCAAGCTCTAGCAATTTTTGAAGCAGGGCATTTTTTTGTCAATCGGGGAGAATTTATTCGATCGATTGGTATGGGGTCATGGTTCAATGAATTGAAAAGAAATGCAAAGATAAAGGGTAAGTGGGAGAACAATGAGGCCGGCCATCTGTCCGTTCAATCGGGCAAACGGACAATCATGTAAGGACGAAACGAGGAAGGGTATCAGAGCATCGTTTGACTTGATCGGAGCTGCAATCAACTGTTATCCCAAGGTTGGAGGCCTGGTGAAAAGGTCAAGGAAACCGAGTCGTCAATGACCGAGATATCCGATCCATTGGGTTCCAAGCCAGGCTTTTTAAAGTAACATTGCAGGCCCAATGGTCCGCATGGGGACTCTGGGGGAAAAAGTCCCTCCAAAGAGCGTTGGGGAGCTGACAGATTGATGATGATGAAGGAAGAAGAAGAAGAAAGAGAAAATACAAAAATCGAAAATCGATATTTCAACTGTGCGGAAACCGGCGAATCTTCCTCCCGGGCCCACATCACATGACCTGTCCTCTCCCAGCCAATCACAGCCCCCAATTCCCCTCCCGCCTCCCAAGCACCAAAAAGCTCCCCGACGCCGCCAATATCAGTCTGCTCTCCGCCCACCACCCTCCCATGGACGCCAAATGTCCCCCTGACAGCTACCTACCCCAATGGAGGGCCGGATCTTACCCTCGCTAAAGCGATGGACCCTCCCCGTCCTCGTGGGCGCCACCACCGTCCTGGCCGGCCGCAAGCTCTTCTATGAGCACTGCTTCTCCATCGAAACCTCCTACGGGCCCTCCATGTACCCGACCATCCCGTTCAGCAAGAGTTGGCTCATAGTGTCCAAGTTTCATAGGCATGGGAAGAATGTGCAGGTGGGGGATATAGTGGTTGCTCGGAACCCCCGTGTCCTGCATCAGCAGGTTGCGAAGCGGGTGCTGGGGATGCCGGGGGATTATGTGCTGAAGGAGACGCCGAGTGGGGATTATAAGGAGAAGGATGCGGAGATGATTAGGGTGGGTGATTTGGCTTTTTTTATATTCTATTGTTTTTATTTAGTTATTTCTTTAAATGTTCTGCTGGGGTTACCTGTTGCTTATGGCCTTGTTATTAATCTAGGTCCCCGAAGGGCATGTGTGGATCGTTGGCGACAATCTTCCCTGGTCAAGGGATTCGAGAGAATACTACGGACCCGTGCCAATGGGATTGATATGCGGGAAAGTTGTCGCTCAATCACCAGGTCGGATTTGGCAGTTATACCCCGTACGAAATACGTTGCAACCTCTCCAGGTTGCGCCCGAGTAAGAGAGAAATCGGATTTAGAGAATAGAGAACCGAGATGGATTAAATAAAGCCTGCTGGAATGGTATGATGGGATGGATGGAGTTTTTCTTGTTTTGGCGCCCTGCTCTGTATAATATGAAATCAATGTGTATATAAGCCCTACTACTGTACAATATATTGAGACAAAAACAAACCCAAAAACCTAGCAGACATGGGGACAAGAAAAGCGAACAATGTAGCAAACTATCTAAACGAGGATGGGTTCCTCCTCTTGTAGGGTCCAGCTTCAGCCCTCTTTCTCCGCAGCTCGATCTCTGCACCTTCAATACCAGCATTCTTCATGACAGTGGCAGTATCCTCATCCCACTCGCTTCTGAACAAATGAGCGCCAATAGGTTTGAGGCGGTATCGGGTTTCCATGGCTCTCAGGCTGAAATCCTCCCGCTGCACCTTCTCGGCGACCTTGGCCAATTCCAAAGCAGCTTGATTCTTTTGCTCGAGAACAACGACCGAAAGACGATGATACGGGCTGCCCTTCTGAGCATATGGGGGAAGCCATGGTAGTACGACCTGGTCTCCCTCAGAAAGCTGTTCTAGAGCAACCCTTGGAGAGGTGGGCGAGATCGGGACGTTGATGGCAAGGAAATGGCACCGGGAACGGAAAATATCGTTTTCAGGATCAGGAACATCAGAGTCCACAACGGCGATGGTCACTAGTTTCTCGCCTCGTTCAAAGCTTTGGATGGTAAGTCTGGCAGGGACCGAGCTGACTTGGGAATTGACGAAGTTTCCGGGGGGCACATCCTTTCTCCCGAAAGCGAGTTTCACATCGGCTATGGGGTCAATATGCGGGAGGACATCGGGAATGACCTTCATCTGGGTGATACGTTGTACGATGATCGATCGTCGGTATTCTCGCCATTTTTTATCGGCAAGGTAGCGGTAAATCGGTTTGCTCATATCGGCTGGAGAGTGAGATGTTAGCTTCCGCCCAAGGCTAATATGCAAAAAAAAAAAACAAATATTCGAGGATAATAGAACATACCCAAGCCGTCCTCGAATCTCCGGCGAACCAAGGGATCGTTGATATCTGCCTGTATTTTCAGCCACTCCAGGTGCTTTTCCATGCTCCTCAACCGGTCGTTCCATCGCTGCTCTCCACCGGACTCCTTGGGGTCTGTCGCGCGTAGTCTTGCTATTCTGTCTCTCTCCGTTGCAATCTGCTGCAATTTCTCGGCCCTGTCCTCTAACAAGATCTTTCTGGCCTCCTGGAAGCACTGGTATGGGAGTTGCTCGAAGGGGATATTGGGAGAATTCTGGAGGGCTGTTCGACGACGACGGGAGCCAATTGGAGGAGTACCGGCTCGCATCAGCCTGCGCTCGAGTCGGGGGCTAGTTACCAGCGCGGGATCGGGGGCTCTGTAGAAGGGCTCCTTTGGCGCCTCTGTCTGAGCTTCATCCTTGGGCGCGGCGGTCGAGGAGAAGGCGCGGGTAGACGGGAGCTGGACGGCGGGAAGGGATTTTTTGTAGGATTGGCGCAGACATTGGAACAGCGGCCTCGAGGCCAGTTCGCAATGGGCCATGGCGGACGGGACGGGGGAGCTGGCGGCGGTGGACGGGGGAATGGTGAAGCGTGGAGGTTTGGCTGGAGTTGGCGAGCAACTTTTTTTCGAGCCGCTAGCGCCCAATCGGGCCAGAGCCAAAATCTGCAGCCAGCAACCTCCGACGACGACAATTATTTATTTAATTCACCCTGTCCCAACGTCCGCCCGCTCGCCACCCGCCCGTCTCTGCTACTGTCGATTCGAGCTGCGCGGGATACAGTCCTCGCTATGTCTGGGAGCAAGTCGTTGGGCGCCCTGAAGTGGCTCACGCGCAGCAGCAATGGACTCGCCAACAGCTTTGCGCCGCCCGCTGTACGATCACCGCCCTCCTCCCCCCCGTCCCATTGACGTTCAACTAATTGGATTGTAGCAATGCGTTTCCAGACCCTTCTCGCGGCAGATGGCTACGGAAACAGATATTCCCGCAGCCTCTCCCTTAACGGCGTTTGTGGACGCTCATGTCGCACCCCAGACCGTGAACCCGGATGATATTCCCACCCCAACATGGAACACTCCCCCCGTGCTCGCAACCCTCTACGACTTCCCCACGATGGAACCGCTCAAATTTATCGAATATGACCAGAAACACCTCTTCCTCCCTCTGCGCCGGGACATCCTGCATCGTGCCGTTATCTACGAGGGCGACATGACACGGCAAGGTACCGCCAACACAAAATGGAGAGGCGATGTCCGTGGTAGTGGACGGAAAATCCGTCCGCAGAAAGGCACGGGCCAAGCTCGCCTGGGAGATAAAAAATCGCCAATGCTGAAGGGTGGTGGTGTTGCTCACGGCCCGCATCCTCGAGACTTTTCCACCGACCTGCCCAGGAAGGTCTACGATCTGGCATGGCGGACGGCCCTGAGCTACCGGTATCGACGAGGCCAATTGATTATCGTGAATGACAATATTTCGTTCCCGAAAGGAGCCAGCCCGTACTGGCTCCAAGACGTCTTGGAGACCAACCGGTGGGGGAAGCATTTTGGAAAGTCGTTGTTCATCACCGAGACGAAGAAGGACAGGCTGTGTAGGGGTATGGAGAAGCTTAAGCAGCATGCGCGGGTGTTGGATCGGGAGGATGTGGATGTAAAGGATCTGCTGGAGATGGGACGGCTCATCGTCGAAAAGAAGGCGCTGGATCAGATGATTCAGGATCATTCGTGGGATCTTCAGAGGGCGCCTGCAAGGGCATGATGGATTGGTGTAAACATATCTGATTGTAAGATAGTTCGTTCGGCGACTGGGTGTCTTTACTGTTCATTTATTTCTGCACGTTTTGTTGGGCTTAGGGAGGGGAATTTAGATATAGACTCGATGCGAAGATTGTACTGAAATACTTTAAAAAAAATTCAAACGAACGTGTAATTCTACGTCTACTGCACTGCTACTAGTATATCTACAATCGAATTTAAGTATTTATTTAACCAAACTTGCCTCCTTTCATCGCCGTCGATTTCTTTCTCGGGTTGTTCGTCTCGAATTCTGCCAACCCAGCCGAGCGGAGAAGGAAGCTGTGCCGAGCTTTTTTTCCGACATCAACTTGATCGAATCTCCAACTCTCCAGCTCCCATCCTCCACGCCCAGTCCTCTCCACCAGCTGCCAGCTGTGCTTGTCCCCGGGAACCTGATCAATTACCCTGCGCCAATCCATCTGCCGTTGATGTTCCCTCGACCCTGCTGCCTCCGGTCCCCCACACCGTTGAGCTGGTTCTCGCGGCCTGCTACTGCTGGGATGCCCTTGAAAGCAAAAGTCGCGCCCACAGCGCTCCCTGGGCTGTCGAATGTGAGTTGGAAGCATCAGGCTCTCGTTATACGTGCGCTCGCGGCGTAGGTTGGGCGGCTGCTAATGTTCAATGCGCTCATTTACAGATGTCCACTGCGGCGAAGATCCCGAAAGAACTTAAAGACGACCCTCCCGATGATGTCTTATTCAACAGTCTCTACGGCGTTCGAAGTGTCGAGCTGAACCGTCCGAACAAACTGAATTCTTTGAATGGATCGATGGTTAGGAAGATTGCGCCTAGACTAAAGGTATGCAGGCTGCTATATCTACGGAATGAAGATATTTGGAGCCAGTTGAATAACCAGAATAATGAATATAGGAGTGGGAAAAATCCGATCTTGCAAACGTTATCGTTGTATCCGGCGCTGGATCAAAAGCTTTCTGCGCTGGTGGCGACGTCGCAGCTCTTGCTGAACAGAATGCCCAAGGGCAAGAAGGCCAGAAGAAATCGACTCAATACTTTGGCCTAGAATACCAGCTTGACCATCTCATTGCAACCTACACAAAGCCATACATCGCCATCATGGACGGCATTACCATGGGAGGCGGTGTTGGGCTGAGCGTCCACGCCCCGTTCCGCATCGCAACCGAACGAACGCTCTTCGCCATGCCGGAGACTACAATTGGCTTCTTCCCAGATGTTGGCGGATCCTTCTTCCTCCCCCGCCTCGACGGCGAGCTGGGAACCTACCTAGCCCTGACCTCCGAACGCTTGTCCGGCGTGCAGGCTCTGTATGCAGGCATTGCTACCCACTACCTCCATTCCAGCACCCTCAATAACGTAATACTTCGACTCTCCGAACTCGTCTTCAACGACGATGCCCCTCTGGCCAGACGCCTCGACCTCATCAACGACACGCTCGCAGAATTCTGCACGGGCGTCGGCGATGAACCCGTCGCCCTCTCCGGCAGCCTTCGCGCCGCCATTGACAGATGCTTCTCTGGCAACACCATGGAGCAAATAATATCCAACCTGGAAAAGGAAACCGAGCACGCAGAATGGGCGCAAAAGACGCTCAAAACCCTCGCACAGCGCTCGCCAATCTCTCTCAAAGTGACCCTGCGCCAGCTCCGCATCGGCCGCGACTGGTCTATTGCCGAAACCTTCCAGCGCGAAGAGCAAATCGCCGCGAAATTCATGGCCCACGAGGACTTCGTGGCCGGCGTCACTGCGCGCCTGGTCAATAAACCACCTACTACCCCCGAATGGGCTCAAAAGAGCCTCGAGGACGTCACTGACAAGATGGTCGATGAATTTTTCCAGATGCCAGCGGGCCAGCGGAGGTTACAGTTGTTGAACCCGGATGGGGATTACAAGGAGTACCCGTTTCAGAAATTTGCGCTGCCTACCGAAGCGGAGATTGTTCGGTATGCTGAAGAGAATAAGTGGAAATCAGCGAAGATTGTGAAGCACTTTGTGGAGAAGTGGAATAATAAGGACGGGGTGAAGCAGAAGGTTCAGGAGGTATTGGATAGGAAGGTGTTAGAGCGGAAGCAATGAGGTGAGATGATGTGGAATAATGTTGTGCCATTTTGTTCTCTCTTTTTTTTTTGTAATTTCCTTTGGTTTTTGGCTCGGTTTTTTGTTCGATATCGTTGTGTACTTTTATTATACATATGCTGCATTTTTTTTTAGTCCTTTTCTTTTGAGAATGCCTGGGGTGTAGGTAGATATAGATTTATAAAAGAAGACAGATCTGTAGACATCTCTTCTCAACTTATCACTTCATATAGGAAGAATTAGACATCTAGGAACCATTCCCATATCACTACATCATTTTCTATTTACTAAAATGAACCAAAACCCCCTACCCACCCCCTGTCACTATTCAGCGCAATACAGAAGAATAGTGATAACACCAAAGTGAAAAAAAAGTAGGCAAAAGCCAAACAATAAAAACGTATCCAAAACCACCCAATCAAGCCCTGAAAAAAGAAATCCCAATCCCAAACCCCTTTCCCTCCCTTAAACTCAAAAAAAAAAAAAAAAAGAAATACACCCCCCCCCTTCACAATCTCTAAACCCATGAGCCGGCAAAGGTATTCCACACCCACACCCACACCCAACACATCATTCCCTACCAAGCATCTAATACGTGCGTCTCACAACGCGCATCTTCCGAGCAGCCGCAGCAGCACCAGTGGCACACGCGGCGCCAGCAGCAGCCGCAGCATTGTTCGCACCAGTCGCGGCAGCGGCGCCTGCGGTCTGAGCGGCAACGGCTGCTGCTCCTGTGGCAGCCGCGGCTCCGGCGGCGACGGTAGTAGTAGCGGCAGCCTGGTCACCCTGGTTTTGGTCGCCTTGGTTGCCATCGCCTTGGTTACCCTGATCGCCCTGGTTGCCTTGGCCTTGACCCTGATTGCCCTGACCCTGGTTGCCTTGACCCTGATTGCCCTGACCCTGGTTGCCCTGACCCTGGTTGCCCTGACCCTGGTTGCCCTGACCCTGATTGCCCTGGCCCTGATTGCCTTCACCCTGGTTTCCCTGGCCTCGGGCGACTGCCTGGTTTTGATTTGCACCAGCAGCTGCATCCCCTGCCGCAGCACCTCCAGCAGTTGCGTCACCGGCAGCAGCTCCACCCTGAGCAGCACCACACTCATCTATGTGTATTAATAGTCTGTTAGAAAACGTTGTCCATATCACCATGACTAGAATATACAAATGCAAAGGAACTCACCCTTCTGCTGCTGGCACTCATCGACACTGACATCAGCCTCGCCTCCATTGGCCGCATTGGCGCACTGATTGAACTGGACATCGCATGCTCGCTGGCTGGCAGCTGCCAGGTTCGCGAACTGTGCTCCGTTGACCTCGAATGGGCGGTTTGCGTCGCCAGTCTCGGTGATCTCGAGGGCTGGGGCACCCACGTTGCCGTTGAATGGGTTTAGGTTGGCCTGGCGCGCGCCTAGGGTGCGGCGGTGGAAGACAGTCCTGCCAGAGGCTAGGGTAACGAGGATGGGAAGGGCGAGGATTAGGGACTTCATTTTGGTTTTTTTTTTTCCTTTTTGATATAGATGTTGGTGGGTGGAAATGTATTTAAAGGTGTATGTGGAGTAGAATTGAAAAGAAATATAGCTCGTATCGACCGCAGGCCGATAGATAGAAGGATCGAAATGAGTGACCAGCCTCTGAGGGAGAAGGTAAGGAGGGAAAGAGAACAGCCCAAAAAAGAATAACGACGAAGAAAGAGAACGCGAACAATGCTTTTCTGGAGAAAAGAAGAGAAAGAAAGAAACGAGGGAACCTGGGCGGCGAACAGGGAGATATAGTGTTCACATCTCCATTGCCAATTTGGAAACTATGGGGTCTTTTACGGGACTTCATTTCATGTTTTGGGTATTCCCTCTGCCATTTTGGGTATTCTCAGGGTGTCCAGCGGGAAGCTGGAACAGCTGATGGAACAGAATGCATGAATCCGCTCCCATTAGGGCAGGAAACTGTCGATGTTACAGATTCTGTCTCTGAGGCTGGGCGATCAGTCATAGACGCGCAAGACGGGTCTGGTTTGATACTTGCCACGCGGGAAACAGAGCTGATCGTATGTATATTCAATTTCCATCACGATGATCTTTGTCTCATTGTAGTCTGCAGCGGGTGATGTAGACATTGCTGGTATATTTATCAAGAGAGCTGAGGATGAGGTTGAGATAGCCCCTGAACTAGCTAGAGGCTCGGCGCCAAGGCCAAAATTAGCCGCCGCTAATCGCGCCTTCTCCTCGATCAACAGCCGCGTGTACTTTTCATCAAATCCTCTGTCTCGCTATCCAAGTTGTTGCAACCCTTTTCGCGAAAAGAACACCGCAAGCCCCAGCTCAAAACAAATGAAGCCAAGACCAAATGGCGTAAATGGGGATCATTGTGGACTGCCCATGCCAGCGTGAGACGCACAGCGTTAGAAGTAAACCCAACCCAACCATCGTTGTTTGTTTACCGCGGCCTTCTGCTATGTCGTCTCTAGCTACCGGGTGGGATGGTCGACCCGATTCCATCACAGCCAATAGCGGAACCGTAGCCCATGACAAAACTGGACAGCTTCCTTTGCCAATTCCATTTCCCGCCCAACATCGGCGCCACTGCCGTGGGGGTTGCTGTATCAGACTATGGGCCTTCTCGACGCCATTGCACGGGGATTTGCTACTCGGTTTACCGTGCCATTGTTGAACCGGCGAGTTACGCGTCCTCATTTATGAGATGTTCCTTGGGCCAGGATCATGCCATGCCTCGCTCATGAACCTGGCAAGGGCATTCAACTGCCCATGCTAGAATGGCTCATGTCAGGTTGATGTACCTAGTCTCCAGAATCCGGAGCATGTCTGCCGTGGCTACGTGATCGTGCTATCATGCGATGAGCCTGTATGGGACGGGTCTCCCTCCTTTCATATTAGTTATAGTGGGCTCCTCCCCTCGATCACTCACTCCTGGATATAGTTATATCGGAAATTTATACTTTTTTTGACAGCTAATACTGTGAATGGATGGATGATTTCGGGGCAATTTTTGCTAGTCAGGGATGATCGCAACAAATGAAATGGACAGAGACACTCAGCAAGCATGCGCCTACGAATATTATCAAAGACTGAAAGCCTTCAAATATCTTCATGAGATAAGATAGACAGAAACGAGCGTCAAGTTTTACGACTGATGCCAGCCCGCTTTTTTCTTTCCCTCTTTTCCGACTACGCGGTCGGCGACGAACCCATTCACCCTTTAAAAATCGCCAGTCTTTTGATCTGTTCCTAATTTCTTTTCCATTTTGGGGCTCCTCATGTCCACGATATTTTTTTCTTGTAAGCCCGTCCGTCTATGGAGACTTCAGACCCAGAGTAGCCCAAGAAACATGCATCCGGTTAACTACAACATGGACCTACATAACCCCCCCTTCTCTCCCCTTTTGAACACTCCTATTACCATCAACCTACCTGTCCAGCTAATAAATATGGGGCTATGATTTATCCATGGGCCCAACACACTCACAAACCAGGGAAAAGGACAGGCAAGTTGATGATGGCTAGTTCATATAAAGGGTAATAATCAAGGTCTAGAGACAGTTACACCAAACTCTAAATCTAACATTTAGTCATAGCGGCCGATGAAGATCTAAGAAACCAGCATACTTCATTCATTCATTCAATTCATTGAAAGGAGTTCCTCCAGAAACACATCCATAACTGACATCTAATGATACGAAACGGACAAACAGCCACTCCAACCAAAAAAATCCCTTTTCTCTTCTCCCCGCCCCGAAGAAAAATCAACCAAACACAAACGTCTCTTTAAAAAGAAAGAAAACAGCAAAAGTCATAGCCCAACCTAACCCAATCAATCACTCCACCAAACTAAAAGCATCCATCGCCTGTAACTGCACGCAAACATCTTTCCAATGGTCAATAAGCATTGACGCTACATCTCCGACATCGTGTTCCCTCTCGACAATACCGTTTATCACCCTCGTTTCCCCGATGGACTTAGGATCCGCAAGTAGTGCGCCAAATGCTTCGCCCAAAAAGTCCGAGTTCGGAAGCGTGTCGCATCGATTACAACAGGGGACATCTGGATGGCGTTGTTCTTGATGGAGGCGTCTTTCCGTAGTGCATTCATCGGCGGTCAAAGATAGGAGGCCGAATACGGCGCAGATGAGTTCCAGTTGCATGTCGCTCGTCATGGCTATGATGGCAAGGGTGATTAATCGGACCCTAGCAGCGGAGACAGACGGGAGTGTGGAAACATAATCTCCCCGACCGGGATCTTTATTGGTAGAGGCAAGCGTGAAGTTGTGATCGTGGATCTGTTTCAGGACTTCATATAGGTGTTTGGATCCTAAAATTCCACCGGGAATCCCATATAATAGGCGCCTGAACACTGTTGCAACATCATGTACGAAGTCAGTGCCTCTCAGGGAAGAATGATTGGGCCGCACAGACTCAATCGGGGGCTCAATTGCTCTCGTGGTTTTGTCAATGGTATCTTTCGATATCTCAGCCGAGAGTACCTGTTCCGCGTAGTGGCTGTATACCGAGCTGACAACGCTTTCATGGCCGAAACTCTTGTATATATCCTTCACACAGGTGCCTATGTAATATAAGTTAGCAAGAAAACCCCTTACAAATACAAAGAGGCATACCGTAGCGCAAGAGGTAGAGCATCGATGAAGTGAAGCATGTTGGTAACTTCAACGGCGCCGGACTGTATTTAGAAGGCAAGCTAAAGTAGCTAAGCCCTCCAAGCCGGGCCAGATCTTCTAAACCTTTTCCTTTCAATGAGTCTAGCGGGTACTGAATGTTCAAATTTGCTATGGTTTTGATCCGACGCAATGTCCGTTTGGCGCTGTTTTTATGTTTTTCGCCTAGGTTCGACTTAACACTTCGAATCCGACCCAGAAAAGTGTTTGGATGTTCCGGCTTCTGGTCTTGCTCCTCTAAATATTGTACGGAATAAGCTTGACTGCCGATACTGAGTGTGTGGTACCTTACCTGAATTCGTGGATACCACCTGCGGCGGTGGTGCGATCTCAATACCCAAGGCCTCACACGATATATTGAATCGAATAAGCGCTCGGGAACGGAGTACCTCCCTCCGGGCAGTGCAGCAACCGGAGAACATCCTCCGGGACATGTCTGACGAGCGACTGGATATTCTAAAAGTCTCAGGGATGTCCGACGATCGGGAGGGCCCATCAAGCGAAATACAAGGTCCGTTGTTTGAGCTTGAACCATGACCATTGCCCACAGGAAATATTTGACCCTTTTGTGCTGGGATATTCACCGCATCGCTATTGCCAGAACTCAGACGAATCGCATTTTTATCCGAGAAGGGCCCATTTTCATCGACTTGAAGCCTGGAGTCAATAGTCGCGATCGGACTTCTGCAGCGTTTCGAAGGGTCCCGCTGGACAGTAACGCAAGACTTGTCAGATAGCAGCGTCTGATTGCTCGATTGCCTAGCAGTCAAATCAGGATTCGGTTCAAGGTTACTCCTAGCACCTGTGTCTCCAGACTGAATTCGACTCGTCGGGGAATTAATAAGGTTTTCCTTCGAGGCCTCGCTCACATTGCGACTATTATCTGTCGACATCTGACCCTCAGAGCACTCCGAAATATGAGACACGCGAACGGGCGATCCCCGAGCCCGACTACCTGATTTCTCCACATGCAGGTTATCGAAAGGCGACTTGGACGGCGTACTGATCTTCTTAACCGGCGTGACGGCCTGCTCACGCTCTGGAGACACTTCACGGACACTGTGCAGTATGACGTTGTCAGGCCTAATCTCGCGCACAGTCTGCTGATTCGATGCCCGCCTAATCAAGTTGTCTGCCACAGCTATATCCTCCTTCCTAGGGGTGATGGTAGTGACAGGATAGAATAGATTGGTGGGAACGACAACGCTTGGAACTTGGTTCAGGGAAGAGCCGGACTGTGATTCCTTGGGTTTCGAATTGCGTCTGTCCCTGCTGTAGAAGCGGGATAGGTATCGGAGGGCTTCTGAGAAGCGGCCCCTTGTTCGGGGTTCCTTGGGTTCTTTGCCTGCCATCTTTTAGCGGGTGACGGTGGCCATATTTTTCAAAAGGCGCTTAGGTGACGGTTGTCGATGGCGAAGTTGGATACGGACAGATGGGTGTAAGGCGACAAGTTGCGAAACCTCAATGTGACATGGTAGGAACAACCCAGACAGACGGAAGCGACAATTGAGAAATAGCCAAAATCTTTGGCTGGGATTTGATGGAAGGAAGGTTCAGTCTTAGCCAGAAAATATGAAAATAATCCCTTCAGATCTTCAGAGAAACAATAGACAGCGTAGCAAAAAAGGGGGGTTGAATTGAGTGGACTGGTTCCCATATTTCCCAATGCTCAGCCGTAAACAAGACATCAGATGAGAGCTAAAAATGGCAGCAATTAAACGAATTGGTTTATGGCGCGCAATCATTCCAGAGAATAAAAAGACAAGAAAGATAATCAAGAAGAAAAGAAGCAAACTCGTCAGCCATCCATTCTATCCCAGCATCAACGCCAATGCTTTCCAGTTGACCAAAATTCCCTTATAGCCAGACAAGCCCCATGAATGAAAAAAAAAAAACCCGTGTCTGTGCCCGTCTCTGTGTACCTTTATAAGGCCGTAAAAAATATAAATCGAAATGAAAATGAGAAATGGGGAGAGTAATTAATAATCAATTACCATATATATCCAGGGGCCCGATCCGCTCGTGCCATGCATGGGGGTTTCCCCTCTTTTAACTCCAACCTCCTTAAACTCCAATATCCCATGCATGTCTTTTTTATTGTCACGACTCATCCTGCTCACCCTCGAGGAGGAGATAGTGGAGGATGTCGCTTAAAGTAAGGACGCCTTTGAGGCGGAAATGTTCATCTACAACAACCAAACGATGCACACGTGATCGCCGGATTGTGTCGAGTATCGTGTCGAGGCCGTCATCAATAGAACAGGTATAGATACCGGGAAATCCCTACAGGAGGAATCAGTGGCCTCCTCAAGAAACACGCAAAGCACGGGAAGGGACTTACAGGTGATCTCTGTTTCAACGCTTCCCCCACACCCAGGTTTAGATCTTCATAAACGCCTCCCTTAATCAAAGTGATGACATCAACGGCCTCGAAAACATTATATACAACGCCTGGCAACAGGTTAGATTTGTTCAGACATATCATGGATACCATAGGGCACTGGAGATGCTCACCTTCCGAATTAATAATTGGAACACTAGATATGCTCCGCTCAACCAATTTGTGAATAACATCAATAACGGGCGTGTCCATCGTTGCGGTTACAACATCATCATACGTCCCGAGATTTATTTCTTTCAAAGATTTTCGTAACTTTTGCGTCTCGGTAATATTCATAGCTACAAACTTTAGAATGCGGTACTGAGTAATTACGCTAACGATGAGCGGTCTCTCCGTTTGCGAATCGAACGACACCAGAGGTATCCTGCGTGCCCTCGACGAGAGCATACGTCGACAGGCTTCATAAAGGGGACGTTCGGGGTCAATTGAAACAGTCTCGGGCGGCGCAACGCCAAGGGCTCGTTCGACCTCTGATATTACGCATTAGCAAAAGAATTGAAGAGCGGCTGAAGATTATTTGAGACGTACCACGAAGGCTATTCAAACGAAACTGGTCTATCTTGGCCAATGCGGCTGGATGCTGGAAGTAATATTGGATGACATTAATATAGTCCGATGTGGTAAGTAACCCGGCAAATGTTGAGGTGCTGGAATCCCATAGTGGCGCAGAAACAATGCCTGGATATAACCCCACTCCGTTAGCCGACGAAAGTTCTCTCTTCTCTAATCGTTGGTGTGAACCCCTAATAGTGGTGCTACTTACCATTCTGGGTTAATATGTTGAGGCTCTCCTTGACTGAGAGGGAGGTGTCGAATACAATAAGGCGGAAACTAAGGGGGAGGACATCATAACTGGTGCGGACTTTAAGGAAGTTTCGGATTTCACGCTGTGGGATAGCCAAGAAAATACGTTAACAGGAGCTAATAAATAGATTTCTCTTTCCTTTTTTTGATTCTCTGCTTGATTTGGGTGGGGGGGAAGCCTTGGTTAGGGCTGCAGAAAGCTATCCACGTTTTATGGCTGTGGTTTTGAGCTACCCCCCACGGGAGATCCGCGGACGATAGCCCACATCCGCCCCAGCAATTGGGGGAACACAGGGGCAGGGAAAGGCCGGGAGCAGACTAAGACCTAGTCCAGCAGGGAAAAAGAGTTCATGGAATTGGACCTACCAGCGCGAGCCGTTCATCGCGATCAACTGCTCGTTCGGGCTGAGCAGGAGTCATTGGGCGCGAAAGGCCCCTTGGCCGAAGATAGGACGATGGCTGCACGAAGCCAGCCTCGTGACCCGGTCTCACACCCGAGCCGGCGGCCGGCGAACTAACGGAGGGGGGAGCAGCAGCGGCGGCGCTGGGGGCGGTCCTGGGCGAGGTCGCATGTGGCCGGTCCAGGGCATCATCGGCCATCATCTTGGTGCGAGGATGAAACGAGCCTGCTCCGTCGGTGGGAGCCGCATATAGGAGGAGGCGACGATCGGGAACCGCCTAGCTGGCCGGGTTCACCGCAAGAGACAGACGCGGGCGAGGTGGGATTTGGCGGCTGGAGGACGATACCAGGGCAGAGCAGAGCACGGGAGCCGGGTCAAGGGAGCGCTGGACAGCGGCAGAAGGGGCATGTAGGGGGGGCGGGCGGTAGGCAAAGGTATCTGTACGGCGAAACTACACGGGAGGCCACTGGACATGCGCGACAGAGCAATTAGTATGGCATTCGGTCGTGGAGAGTGGTTGGATAGACGCTGGCTGAGGTGGGATGTCGCGCCCGGACATTCGATGTTCCGACCCCGCCAACCCCAGACTCTGCGGAGGCGACATCAACAGGGCAGAAAATGTGGAGGGGGAGGAATAGAGATGGATATTCTGGTCGGTTTACGTTCAATGCTGCCTTGGTTGGGGTCTGGCAGCGCAGAGAATATACGGGAAATATCAATCTACACTTTTATATACCCGAATACAATGTCTATCTGCGCAGAGCCGACCAGCAAGAATCTATGTACGTTCAACCCCATGCATATAAACTTGTAGAAGAACAGAATCGCCAAAAATGGACGCCCGAAAATGTGCAAGTGGTATCTATCAAAATGTCAAAGAACAACAGTGCAGATATGTCTCGCCTATGCCGCAGTGATCGCATCGGGGTTTGGCTCATTGGACTGCGGGAGGTTCACTTCCAGCCGTTCCATCTTTTCCTCGATTGCTGCAACTGGTGGTGCCTGGCTCTCGCTGAGGCTCTTGCCGGGTCCGCCCTTGAGGTAGTTTTCGTGTTCGCCGATAAGCTTGCCTCCTTTAACCCAGCGGTCGTGGTATTCGTTCCTTCGTTGTTCGCAGAGTTTGTTGAGAGCTGGCCAGTAGACCGAATGGTCGTATTCAAACTCAACTTCTCCGCCAAGGGACTTGAGCAACTGCGCGGGCGGTACATGCTGACAGAGGTCCTCGTTAAACTTGAGTTTCTCCCTTGTCAATGGATCGATGAACGGAGTAATCAGCTTGAAAAACCCGAGAATCATGAAGGGCACTAGGATATTGTTAGCAGATTGGCTTAAACGGAGAAAAAATGTAGTGCTTACTGTTGGTGACGAGCGCTCTGCCCAGACGCTCAGGATAGTGGTTTTGGAGGATGCTCAAAGTCTGTCTTCCCTGGCCAATTGTTGCATTCTGTCCGGACCGAGTTTCCTTGAAATTAACCAGCAACGCCAAAGATTCCTGGTCAGGACCCATCAATTCGACAACACGCTCAAGCATAAACACCAGATGCTGAATCTGTCGATCACTGTGCTCGGTATTCTGGCGACCGGGGTTTAAATACAAGCACGGCCGGCCGCTCACATCATATCCAAGGATAACCTGCTTGCCGGTTTCGTTCTCGATCGAGATATAGTCTGGCGTAAGCTTGTGTAATCCATATTCACGGCGCCAGGTGAGAGTCGCTTGAAGACGAGTGACGGCGGCGGGCACATTCCACTTGGTGGCGCGGAGGTATCGGAGAAGGCATTCCCGCGTGAGGAACATGCGGTCGTCATCTGTAATTGGCTCCGTCGGGGCATTTTTGGCTGAGGTTGTCGGGACCGTGGTCCATTCGGAAACTGCCTTGAGCACCGAATCGTACTTGGAGGTTTGGTCCTCATTCAATTCGGCGGGAGGGGTTGGTTTGCAGTTTTCCAGAGGCAATGGGAACAGCGTTTTGATGAGGCCGTCTGCAGCGGAAGAGGGAAGAGGCTCTGTTTTCGCCGTGTCCTCGGGATTCTGAGGCTGGGGGGCATCCTGGGGGGCATCCTGGGGAACCTGGGGAACCTGGTCCCCTTGCTCCTTTTTCGTCTCCGGTGTAGAGGTAGGGGTGGGAGCTTCCACCGTCACCACCGGGGCCCCATTAGTTTCCGAAGCCATATAAGCAGTAACGTATTAAGCAAATACAGCGAATGACGGATGTAGGGCGCGGAGAAGCTGAAGCAACAAGCCTTCTGGTGAGTTGATGTCCAAGCAAATCCTCCTGAGCGGCTGGGAATTTAGATATTGGATGACATAATCGACACAAAAGGCGGTGAAGACACAGCCAATAATATCGCCCTATTAAGCAATTAAGGCGGCAGAATATTGCGCGCCCAAAAAACGCGTTGACAACGCGTCTTCCGTCGATGAAGAATGGCATTCCTCGGCCAATTCAATCCACGACGAATACACCAGCTTTGACAAGATACACTACGATTAACATGGGAGACACATTATCCGAACTCAATGAAGCCTTTTCTGGGTCCTGCCCCTCAGGTATCCCCCAAGATGTTGCCGCAGAACTGCAATCGATACTGCGGCTTCACTCCATGTCCCCGCAGGACCTATCGTACAAATGGGACGCCTACTGCTTGAAGATGGGTGCGGAGGATATGACGTTGACTTTGAACACGGCCCGGGATTTAAAGAGAGATGTTCAAGACGCATTGGCTCAGGAAAACCGAGGGAAGAACCATATGCGCAACGCTGATAAACGAACGACTGTCGCCGCAACCCCCCGAGCTGCTGCCAATAGTCGAGATGTGTTTGGAATGTATGCTACAAAATATGTCTCCTAATGTCTCGACTCAATAGAGAACTAATAGATTCAAGGCTGGATGATTTGGTTCCATCACCACTAGGCGCAAATGGCAGCGCGTCAAAGCGAAAGGCTCCTTTTGGAACCCCTTCAACATCCAAAACGGGCAGGGGAGAAAAGAGTATGGGCTCTCCGGCCGATTTTAAAAGCCCTCATCGACCGGTTAATGGCGATGCCACTGGAGCACAGTAATTGTCCCCCATCTGATGCATTGACGAAGTTGATATCTAACACTTCAATAGACCAACCCCATTTTCTGAGCGTCAGAATAGCGGCCAAGTGATGGAGACGATAAACCCTCACCTTTCCATGCCGCAAGCACCAATCGCGCCGTTTGCGGAGGCCCGCATAAAACCTACGGCGAACACTGACCTGAAGAAATTCGCCTACAGGCCCATGGCCATGCATCTCAACGAAGCATCTGAGGTGCTTGATGACCGGATAGACGAGTTTATGGCTATTATACAGAAACACCACAATTTAGAGGATACGGCGTTTGGCAGTGCAGCGAATCAAAGTACAAAAGAAATTATAGCGGTGGGAAGGATCGCATCAGATAGTCTGGAGGGAAAATTGAATACTGCATCATTGGTCCTCGAAACATCGAGGCGGATGGGTGCTGGCTTGCGTGTGCCGCTGAAAGTTGATTCGCTGCCCTCAGTCAATTTTTTCCCCGGTCAGATTGTTGCGCTTCGAGGAATCAACGCCTCGGGCGAATATTTCTCTGTGTTGGAGGTTCTTTCTGTGCCGCTTCTACCCCCAGCGGCGTCTCCGCCAACGACATTGCAATCAATAAACGACCGACTCGGGGGTGCTGATTCGGAACAGCCCTTGAATATAGTTATTGCGTCAGGGCCCTACACGACTGACGACAATCTTGATTTTGAAGCTCTCAAGGCATTATGCGAGAAAGCAGCCGACGAATATGTTGACTCCCTGGTCCTAACTGGTCCATTCTTGGATTTGGAGCACCCCCTTATCGCATCTGGCGACTTCGACCTTCCCGATATCAAAGGATTGGACCCCGACACAGCAACCCTCTCAACTCTTTTCCGGCACCGCATATCCACACCGCTACATCGACTAGCCTCGAGGGTCCCCAGCATCTCCATATTCCTTGTTCCGTCAGTTCGCGACTCAGCCAGCAAACACGTCTCCTGGCCACAGGAAATGCTCATGAAGAAGGAGCTCGGACTGCCCAAACAGGCTCGAATGATCCCTAACCCGGTGACCGTCTCACTTAATGAAACCGTCTTTGGAATCTGCTCCCACGACGTCTTATATGAGTTGAGAAGGGAAGAGGTGCTGGGTGGAAGACCGGCGGAGAGCAGTTTGTTAACCAGACTGCCACGCTATCTGATCGAACAACGTCACTTTTTCCCCGTCTTCCCCCCGACCAACCGAGAGAACTTGCCCAAATCTGGCGTCGAAGGCGGCCTAGCCACTGGCGCTATGCTCGATGTTAGCTACCTGAAGCTGGGCGAGTGGTGGAATGTACGCCCAGATGTACTGATCACACCTAGCATGTTACCACCGTTTGTCAAGGTAAGCCCCGTAACCACCCCAACCCGTCCATCCTTTCTTATGTAGTTACAAGTTATATACAATACTAACTTCTCGATTTGTGACAGGTCGTCGAAGGCGTCCTCGTAATCAACCCAGGGACTCTATCCAAACGAAAAGCAGCGGGTTCGTACGCGCAGATGGCGCTGCATCCGCGGAAATTGACCGAGGAGGAGCTGAATGCGAAGCAGCTGGGGCATAATATCTATGATCGGGCGAGAGTTGACGTGATTAGGATCTAAGTAGGGGCGTTGTGGAAACACGAATTGAGAAATTAATGGGTTCATGGCAAATTACATAGGTAGCAAATGGGCGATGGGGCGTTTTGTACACTTTTTTTGGATGGGGAGACTGTCGTAAATCAACACTGTTTTTTTTGTCTTTTCCTCCCTGTTTATATAATGTACTGCGTGCATTAGATATGAAATGGATCATATTTATTCTTTCCCCCGTCCCGTCTGCATCGGTGTCAAGAAATGGGTATCAATATCAATATCAATATCATACAAAGCCACGATTATCTCCAGCCAAAAAAAAGAGCGCAAAAAATAACCGCCTACCCCAGCGAAATGCCGCCCAAACTCCCTAGGATATAAAAAAAAACCCCATCAAAGAACGACACCAGCACCGCCCGCCAGCCCAAAACAAAAACCCACAAACCCATCCTCCCCACTCCCCTCCCACCCTCAACCCCCCATCACCCTCCTACCTCAAACAAACAACCCTCCTCCCGCCCCCGCCAACACCAACACCCGCACCCGCACCCGCACCCTTTCTACCCCCCACTCCCCCTACCCCTACCCCTCCCACCCCAACCCCCCTCATCAACCCCTCCAGCCCCAAATCCCTCCAAACAACCTCCCTCCTCCCCTCCATCGCCCTCGTAATCCCAAACACCGCATGCTGATCCGGCACGACATCATCCTCATCCTCCGGGTTCACCGGCTGGTGCTGCGGGGGGACATATATGTCTTCGATTGGGAGGAAGGAGGGGGGGTTGGTGGTATTATTGTTATTATTGGTTGTGTTTGTGTTGGTGGAGGGGTTGGTGGATGGGTTGTTGGCCGCGGACGCGGAGGAGGGGTTGTTGGTGTTTGTGGTGGTGGTGGGGTGTGGGCGGTTGAAGTCTTCGAAGAGGTCGGCGAGGCGGGGGTGGTGGAAGTGGATGTGGGAGGGGGAGGAGTCTTTGGACTGTTTGGTGGTGGGTTGGTTAGTTTGGTGATTGAGGGGGGGGCGGGGGGGGTGTATTGTTTGGAGAGCGAGGAGGAGGAGGAGGAGGAGGAGGAGGAGGAGGAGGAGGAGGAGGAAAATGGGGGGTGGGTTTTGTATAGATCAGGTGAACCGTACCATTTTGAAACCGGCGGAAATCGAAGGGAATATCCTCTTCTTTTTTCGCCTCGTGCAGCTGTTTAGTCTTGATTCGTGTATATTTGCCTTCTGTAAGATGATGAGGAAATAGATGTTCGGATTTCAGGTTGCGTGTTTTGCTTCTGAACAGCTTAGAAGTTAGAGAGCTTCCAGTTGTCCAGGATAGGCGGAGTCACGTGAATATAAGCTCTCCGATTACATAAACACGGATTCTAGGGGTAGCTACTAGTATCAGGAAAAATTACAGAGAAGCCCTATCTCCTCTCACTCCAGGCATAAATATTGAAAGAAGTGCCTTTAATTGATATAACCCCGGAAGTAAAGGTCCTCCCGAACAAAATTATACACGCAGCTACAATGTATGGACATGGGTTAAGTATACAACGGCTAGTAGGTAAAGAAAAGGGGGAAGAAACCAATACAGCCCTGGAGACTGATGGAGGGGTTGAAAATGATCGCAGACTTTTGCAAAAGTAGCAAAGAAATATAAAAACAAACAAGGAAATGTGCGAGGGGAAGGTAAGGGATATTAAATTGATAGTTAGCAAAATGTAAAACATCAAAAAGAAAAGAATAATCAGAAAATAGAAAAGACCTTTCTTCCATTTGGTATGCCCCTAATTAAAAAAAAAAAAGAATGAAAAGTAGAACACATAACAAACCTCATTTTGTTTTGTAACTTTTTTTTGTCCAAAACACATTGATGCATGCCCTCGCAACTTGGGCCCTTTCACTTCTCAGCCTTTGCAACCTCGCAGTAAGAAACACTCCCGTTTTTGCATTGTCTATTCGAAGCGAGACACAGAGAGAAACCGAAAATCAAGAAAAGAAAGCACGAAATGGTACAGGAAAGGTCGCAGGTAAAGTGAAGATAGCTATGCAAATGGCACCAGAAACCAAACCGAGAAAAACAAAACAACAAGAAAAAAGACAAAGGGAAATAAATAATCTCAAGAATTCGTACTCATCCGATGAACAATTGGCACAGCACTGGGCGGTAAACTACCCATCTCAGTAATAACCATATCAATATACTCAGCAGGCGTGACGTCATACATAATATTCAACAGCTGTAAGCGCGGTTTCTCTTTCCAGTGCTCGAGCGGCTTGTTG
Organism: Onygenales sp. PD_10; assembly: GCA_032988465.1. Taxonomy (NCBI): domain Eukaryota; kingdom Fungi; phylum Ascomycota; class Eurotiomycetes; order Onygenales; species Onygenales sp. PD_10. The sequence goes on from JANTQH010000016.1 coordinate 347,108, forward strand.
GGGTCGGTGATGAGGGATGATTCGCCTGTCGAGGCGGTGTCGAGGCTGGCGGTGGAGCCGTTTTTCGCAGCGGGGGGGAGGGGGAGGTTGGTGACTTGTTCTGAAGCTTCGGTGGCCGCCAGCTCGTCGGCATCGGCGAGTTCGTTTAGAACAATGCTATCGAGGGCGACTCGGTCGGTGAATTTGATGGTTTCGCAGCAAACGATCACGGGGATGTTTATCCCTCCCGCTCGTTCTTTGGCTGACATGGCGACAAGAGCTGTGCCGACACGGTTGAATAGTCGGCCATTGCTGGTCATGGAGTGGGCGCCCAGAAACACTTTGGTAGCTTCCTTCAATGCGTGGCTGATACCGTGCACGAGGGAGTATTGTACTTGCAATCCGGCCTCAGCCAATGTGCGGGCTAGTTTTCTGCCTTCGAAAAGGGGCCGGGAATCGATGATGGAGACGCGGAATTTCTTTCCTTGGCTGTGGGCGGTAAGGAGTGTCTTTTGAACAATATTGCTGCCAGCATAGCAGAGGATAACATCGCCATCGCTGACCTTCTGGGCTGCGCTGTTTGCAATCACTTGGTCTGCAAATGTGACTTTCTCACGGATAAAGCTGTCGATGAAGTCGCAAAGGGACTCTTTCGCTTCGCTCTCAGGACATGACGGGTCAACCGCGGAGATTGCGACTTTCGTGGCTCGAATGGCATTTCCTTGGCTTATAGAGAGAGGTCGACAGGAGGAGAGATATGAGATCTGGTGGGAGAGATGGGTCATCAAATGGCGCGTGAGAGAAGTTCCGGCGGGGGTGCTATAAGACTCAATAACCTAGACAAAAATCGTCAATTAGCAAAAATATCCCCCAAACACACAAAATACATAAAAAAATAAAGAGAAAAACCTACCCTCTTAAAAGCCAGCAACATAGCCACACACCTCGCACTACTCCCACAAACCACATAATCCCTCATCTGCAACCCCAGCGCCAGAATGGCCGGATGAATCTCCTTGCCCGCCCCCGCAATCGTCAGCCGCCGTTTATGCAGCGAGAGATGACTAAAGACCGCAACCGTCTTGGCCGCCTCGTCCTCCCTCTTCTTCTTCTTCTTCAACTCAGCCGTGGAAGCGGGGGGTGCAATCGACCCGCGGCGCCCCGCGAGGGTTCCCGCCTTGCCCGTCGCACCACCGGACTGTTTCTGGCCCTTCCCGCCGGACGGACCGCCCTCAGCAGCACCACCCTTCTGCGACGGCGCGCCGCCTTTCTTCGATGATGATGACCCTCCTCCTGGCTGTTGATGCTGGGCTCCGCCTGGCGCGCCTCCCTCCTCGCGGCCCTGCTTCTCCTTGGCCCGTCGGGCGGCCTTTTCGGCCTTTGCGCGCTTCTTCAGCTCGGCGCCGGAGAGCTTCTGCGTCGCATCGCCGGCGGGATCGGTGGGTTTATCTTGCGCTGCGGCAGTCGTGGGAACCGCAGGGGAGGCGGGGTTAGCGACGCCGTTCATTTTCGCGGTGGTGTTTGGAGTCGAGCTGGCGAGGGGTGGATCTGGGTGCTTGGTATGATCCGAGCCGGCGTCCATAGCAGCAGCAGCGGCAGCGGCGGCGGGGGGTGGAGAGTGAGGCTGTTGTGGGTGTTGTTGTGGTTGAGGTTGAGGTTGAGATGTTTGTGTTGTCGGCGGTTGAATTATTTTCGATTGAGTCATGGTTGCGCTTGTCGGCGATCTCGATCTCTTGGCGCGGACTTTTGCCCGCAGCCACGCCCACACTTTGCATCTATGAGAAGTTGAAGCCATCGTGAACACCACCACGACAGCCAGCACGAGGGAGATGCAGCGCAGGAGAGCCATGGTGCGCGGCCAGGTAAATGGGAGGGTTTTGTACCTCTGACCCTCTGGGGGCTCTTTGTGCGAAGCCTTCTTTCATCGCAGCTTGTTTCAGTCCTGCCCAACTAACTACATCCATTGTTTGATATGCCACCAGCCTCGTTTTCAGGCACGGCTGCTGGCCGCGGATAGGCCGCATATAAATAGCCCTGCTGCAGCCGTTGCAGTGCGGGGAGCCCCATTCTAGCATTGGTTCGATTTATTTCATTTTCATTGCTCACGTCACTAACATCAAAAGCCACTGCTCTATCTCGCCAAAGACCAGTAGAAAGACCAAAACATCAGGCATGCGAAAAGCGAAAAGCGAGAAGAGAAAAAGTACTCGAACATCCCTAAACCTCCCGAGAACATGTCAAACAAAGCGAAAAGAAAACCAGAAGAAGAATATTCTAACGAATCGCTGTCCAAAGACTCCTCCCCATGATATCCTACCCCCGGTACGCCAAAGACAACTTGAACCAACAAAGGAACTCCCTAGACCGTCAATTTAACTGGATATCCCCAAGAACCTGTCGATCTGCTTTTGCTGCTGATGGCTGCCGCTTAATCCCAAACCTCTCATGGTCGTCCGCCACCTTTCTCCGGAAGAAGTTCAAATCAACCAGCAGCTCCTCCATCCGCGCCTGCATCTCCATGGCTTCCATCTCGCCAAAGTCCGGGCTCGTCGTGTCTCCGTCGTCCTCCCAGACCAAATCGGGCTCTTGTAGTGATGCATCGTTTTCCTTGTCGTCGGCGTCTTCCATAATCTCCACGGTATCCGCGATGCTCGATTCCGGAACAGACAGCAGGCTGCTATCTCTTTTCCCGGGCTTGATTATCTCCACAGAGGGGATAGGGTTCTTCAAACTTTCCAGAGCAAGCTTCAAATGACGACGTAGGGCATCATTCTCAGTCTGCAGCTGACGGATCTTGCATTCGCTGACCATTTTCGTTTCTTCCATCAACCGTTGCATTTTCACAACCTGCCCTTGATACTCTTCGAGCTTTTCATGCTGAATTTCGCTTTCCCGTTTGCTGACAGTCTGTTGGCTGACACTGAGCTGGAGTGTGCGGATAATTTCAGCCATCTCGGCAATCTGGGCATCACGCTCAGCAGCCGAAACATGGTCTTGGTTGACAATGGCGCGGGTCCGGATATGTTTCGCTTGATCTGCGTAGCGGAGCGTCGAAAGAGTCTCTTCGTAATCCGACGGCGCTATGCAGGCAATCATTGCTGTCTTCGAGTTGCCACCCAAGCTATCCTTCAATAGCCAAGTCAAGATCGAGTCACGATATGGAACAACATCCTTCTTCTTGCGCATTCTTGCCGACTTGGTGTCTGCTAAGGCGGCAATGACGCGACCAAGTGTAGTCAGGGACTTGTTGATGTTCGAACCCTCGCGTAGCCGCTGGCCGGTTGCCTCTGTCGCCTTGGCTCGTTCCGAGCCTGCCAGATCCACAAGGCGAATACGTGCCGTTCGCTCCGTTGTCTCGTCAGTCGATATGTCGTGATGAATCTGCTTCAGCATGATCGTGAATACCGCATGAGACCGTGAACTCGTATCGTTCATCTTCGTACTAGCAGTGGTGCGGGAAGCGTCTCCCTTTCGCATCAGTCGCATGAGTTCCGTATAGCTCCGAACGGGCACGTCAGTTAGATCTTTCACATATGGTCCATCCGTCGGCGACTCTCTGATCTTTAGGTAGTATGGTGTCTCTGTCCGAGGAACCAGTAGGTCGCGCACATGTTCATTGTACACCTCAAAGTACGAGACGCGAACGTTGTAGCTGATATTGGGAGATTCGGAGCTCTCAATTCGCTGGAACAGATCTTCACACGTGCGTGGAATCAAACCAGGTTGTTCTGGCGTGCCCATCATCGTATAACTTTTACCGGATCCCGTCTGGCCGTATGCGAAGATACATGTATGGTATCCCTCGAAGTTGTGGTCCAGAAACTCCTCACCCAGACAGTTATAGACATCCTCTTGAGTAGCGTAGTGTTCATCCTCCTTCTCATGGGACCAAAACGAATTATCAAAGGTAAAAGTCTTATCCTCGATGACCTTGCCACGGCTTTGCGCGCGTATATTTGCCGGATCTTGGGACCCGCCAGTCTCAGGAGCCAGAAGCGTAGTCACTTGGGTATCCGGGTTCATAGAAATAAGACATTGCGCGCCCCGTTGGATTTCTATTCCCGCCCCAAATCACACACAACACGTCAGAGAAAAGCAACAAAACACCATCACAAAAAGAACAGGGAGGAGGATATTGATAACAAGAACCAAACGCGTCAAAGACTAACCTCTAGGCAAAAACCCCCTCACCCTAACCACAACCTTCACATTCCCTCCCCCCGCACCACCCCCCGCACCCCCAGGAACCGGCGTCCCCGCCCTACTCGTCGGAAGCACCACGACACTCTCCCTAGCCCTCAACGACGGACTCGACGCCGTCGACCGCATCGTAGCCGCCGAAGCCATCGACAACGGCGCCCCACTCGGCGCAAGATTCGTAGCCACGCTCGAGTAAACTGACAGCGGCGAGTGCGAGTGCGAGTGCGAGTTCATCCCTCCTCCCATCGACGCGTAACCGACTCCTGACCCTGCTCCTGGCAGTGATGATGATGACGATGCCGGCGCGGGCGGCATCCCGAGGCTGTTGTAGAATCGCGAGTCCAGCGCCATGGCTGTGTCTCTGTTCCTGATGCTGCTGTTGTAGGTCCTCAATATGTGCACGAGCTGGCAGGTGAGGTCGTGGTGGCGGGATTGGTGGTGGAGGTACATGTATGGGACATTAAAGAAAAAAAGAGAAGGGTGGGGAGATGTATGTGTGTGGTTGGTAAGGAACGAAAAGAAAAGAAAAGAAAAGAGGGGAGATAAGAAAATAGAAAAAAAGGTGCAGTTATGAATGTGTTGTTCTTCGACCTGCGACAGTCATCAGGTATTTACGGTACCTTTATAAATCTCCCCAATATGTTGGCTCTTGTTGTTTGTTGTTGACGCTGTGTTCCTCTCTCCGCTTTGGATTCAGTTGTTTATTTAAGTTCTCGATGTCGCGGGCCAGGATCCTGTATTCATATATCTCGGGGGAATATTCATTCGTTTTCATCCAGGAATAAATAAACAAGGCAATCGATCTATAGAACCATGTTATATCGACGGGGCAGGCACGGCTAGTTAGGCCTTCACCTGTTCACACCAGCTTCCGTGTTAGCAGGGGAAAGATAACTTTGTTTGAATTGAATTCTCCCTGTTCCATGGGACTGTGGTGGTCACATAGATAGACAAGAAGGGGCTATAGTTATGGGTTATGTATTGAGGGGGGATGAATACCTCGTAACAATCAACAATCAAGATGCGCAACCGCAATCGCGTGGGAAAGGGGGATTATTAGAGGGATAAGATGGATGGAATAGCCTTTTCATGAAATGTTCTCTCTCTTTCAATATTGCAGTTTTCTTGTTTTCTGCGGATCTCCACGTCCAAGATCTAGATCTGATGACGGGCGTGGGCAATCTTCGATGTTGACGGCTGCTTTGGTTGCTATGGTGACAGTCACGTGAGTCTATAGATCTGGCCTGGGGGTTGAGTTCAACATCATCGGTTTGGATCTGAAGACTCGAATGGATAATGGATAATGTTCTAATGGATAGTTTGATGAAGCCAGTAAATTAATCACACAAGATGGTCCCATAACCACTCCCACATAATCTAGATCCGATCCAACTCCGCCCTCAAGCCCGGAATATCAACCCCCTCCACAACCCTCCCACCATCACCGCCCATCCGAAAAACAACTTCATCAATTGCAACCTTCCCATAGCGGAAATTATCCACCTTCATCCAAGACAGACACGCGCTTCCTCGCAGGGCATTATATATCTCCCCATTATTCCCCTCTCCTTTTCCTTTTCCTCCCTCCTCCTTTCCCTCGGGCTTAGTGAACACAATCCGCCACCGATCATCAACACCAAGCGGGTAAAACCTCGCATCAACCTCTTCAATGCCATCCCCACCACTCTTTGAACTGCCAAATATTGCCTCGTAGAACGTTTTCAGCATATTTTTGTCGCGATTAGTCCACTTAGCGACCTTTAGACCGGGCCCATCGTCCACCACTAATGACATCGTCGCTGATGCGTTATCCGCTTTGGATTTAGATTGATAGTCACCAGCGTATATCTCCGCCGCTTGTTCGCGCGCTAGATTTTCTAGCAATGGAATCAAAGTCCCCTGGACATTATCCAGGAGCAACGCAACGATGTCAGATGCATCCGCACCCGCGCTAATCAGGGTCACCCCGAGGTTGTATTCCGGGACCAGGACGATATATGATGACGAGAACCCCGGGAGGTCTCCGGATTTTGTGTAGTGGTCTATTGGTCGTGGTGGGGCGGTGAAGGCTGTTGGGCGGAAGATTTCCCAGGGCGCGCCGACGGATTCGTCGAGTTGGGAGGTGAAGGAGGCGGGTTTTAGCCATTCGTTTGTTCGGGTTTGGGAGAGGAGGGTGTGGTTGAGGAGGCCGCGGAGGAAGGTGGCTAGGTTGTTGGGTGTTGAGAAGAGGCCGGCCGTCCTGTGAAGAAAAATTATAAGATTTCTACATTATCTGTCAATGGGACTGGGGATGAGACGTACGGGTTTATATACTCAAGGTCTAGTTCGAACCATGCTCCGCTATTAAGAGGTAAAATGCCTCGTTCGACCGGTGGGGGTGTTGTTCCGGTATCGTCTAGGCCTAGGGGTCCTAGGATGGTTTTTTTAAGGACTTCTTCAAATCTCAATCCGGTAAGGTCTTCCAGTGCATAACCTAGGATACTGTATGCGATATCTGAGTATGCAACACGGTTCCCTATCTGGTCCGTAAAACCATGGAAAGATTCCAAGAATTCTATCCATTCTATAAGTAATGTAACCATAAAATAGCCAGGGGGTTAGGCGGTGATGAGAACTAACCTTCACGGGTACATAGTCTTTGACCTATCCCCGTCCCGCACTCAGGGATGTCGGAAGGGGATAATGGTGGAAACCCCAGAGGTATCAGTTCATCTGACATGCTTGCTCTATCAAAGGCATATCCTATAAAAAAAATAAGCACACATACTCCTAGCTTAACCGTGCTTTAAAAATAATCATCTCACCATCCCGAGGAACCGCAGCCAACTGGTTCGTAAGAAGCCGCACAGTCACCTCCTCCCACTCTGAACCATTCAGCTCCTTCACATATTTCCCAATGGGATCATCTAAATAAATCCGTTCTTCAAGCAGAACAGCCAGCACGGTGAAGACTTTCGTAGCACTGGCTATACGGTAGATCGTGTCTCCTGCGACTTCTACAACGCCGGAATCATTCTTCAGCGGGGCAGTGTGGTGATAGGAGAAGAATGTTGAGTCCGCAGATGTAAGAGATACGGAGAAGGAATTTGCTGATGCATTCCAACCGTATGCTTGGCTGTTTTTGATAAGCCCGGTGAGAGTATCGGTGAGTTCTGAGGCAGCAAAGTTGGCGGGGATGGTAGGAGGGGGGAGGACGGGGCCTGTTGGTGGACAATAGGCTGAAGGCGAATGGTGGAGGAAAAGGAGAAGCGTGAGTACGTATGAATGCATGTTAGTTAGCTGAGGAGGGTATTTGACGTGTTAATTAGGAAGTACAAGAATAAAAAAAACATCGAAATAGCAAGCGGATATCAGGTTCTACTTTATATCGTCCATGTAAGGAATATATAAGGGTCCTGAATGAGAGTAGAAAACCCGCAAGAATCATTATTGGACCTCATTGCTCATAGCTGGAACATCAGTCTCCTGATCACAAGGTTAGGATAAAATAACATCCACAAAGCATTCGACTTCGTGTTCATGGTATTTTGGGAACATATGATCCACGACGCAATGGACGATGACGAGTCCATATTTCCTGAACCCCGGCCCTGTCGAGGACAAGCCGTGAAGAGCCCTTTGGCAGATGTACTGGTCGAATTTAAACCAACAGTATTCATCTTCCCAAGCTATCTAGATGCCTGATAGCAGGGCCAATGAACGCTTCTCATAAGCGAAGAAAGCAACGTATTGAAGGGATAGAAATGCCCAAGTAGGGAATAGTAGAGATATGTATTTTGGTCTCAGTTAGACGGAACCATAAATAGCGACCGAATAACCATGCGAATACAAGGCCATGACATGAGCCTTTGAGCGTTCGGCTGTTTGCTCGTATCTTGACGCGTCCCTTCAACTTTGTCCTGGGAGGAAGGTTGGATTAAAGTTGGCAGGTCAGGTCTGTGGGGAGGCTATTTTTAGCCCTAACTACAAACCAAGCCCCTTTTTCTTCGAGTTTCGCTCTCCAGACGAGATTATTCGACATCCATTCCTCGAGTGCTGTTGTCTACCTGTATGGGAGTGAGATCATTATCTACGCCAGCATTATGGCTGCTGTGCAGAGAGGGGGGGAATGCAAAGAGCCACCCCCTACCAGAACAAGATTATCGTGGCCTGGCAATTAAATTCTCTTGGAGAAACTTCTTTCGTCTACTTCTCCCGCCTCTTTATTGCATTATTATCTGTATTTTTCTTCATATTCTTCCATATCGTGCCTTGCATACTCCCTCGTATACTATGAATGGCGAACACACTACCAGTTGGAAAAGGAGTTGGAGTTCATGCAGGATGATATAGTGAAGGCATACAAGTATGTTGCTTCCGTATCTCATATTGGGGAAATCTGTACCGAGATGGTTTGGTTGGCCATTGGAGAGACAAGAGATAAAGGTAATAATATATCATGGATATCTTGCTCAAACCATAGAAATATCTCGTAAATGTCGCTCACAGGCATCCGCTAATAGGGGCGAAATGATTTAAAAAAATGCTTCTAGAGCCCTTCACGTCGCCGCCAATCCCTTCCCAAGAAGCTCCTCTCCAACTTCTTTCAGCAGCGGTTCCGCCGCTACCGCTTTGATGCTCGACTTCTCCTTTATGATATCCGCCGCATCCATCACCCGGCACAAATCCATGACTTCCCCGTCAAGTGGTGCAAGATACACAAACAGCCCCAAGGATAATAGATGCCCGTGCAAGCTATCCTGGCTTTCGGTCTCTAGCCTAACAGCCTCCAGCAACGAAGCAACCAGCTCCACCTGGTCTCCCTCTGACAGCTTGTCCGGGTGCTCGTCGAGTCGCTCGTTATGATTGAACGCGGCAAGATTGTACATAAACGATGCTCCAGCTGCGCGGAGACTGACTTGTGAGCCGTGGAGGGAGGTAGTTGCAACTTTTATACAGGTCTCGCGAAGAGCGTCGTGGGAGGCTATTTGATCGAGATAAAGGGGGGATGAGAATACGTTGCAGGCGAGCTGGGTCATGACGAGTTGTTGGTTGTAGGGGCAGTTTGAAAGATCGTCCGTCCCAGAAAGAAGGGTTAGGAGGGTGCTGTGGTTTGGTTGCTCTGCGAAGAACCCGCTGACTCGGGGATCGGCAAATGCAACACGGACTAGGTCGATGACGGCAAAATGAACACCAGTTGGTAGGGACGGAAATTTCGTCCGGATAAATTTTTCTAGTAGTGATAGATCTGGTAGAGCCGCGTCTGCTGGACCTCCAGCATCTCTCGATTTGATGAATCCAACCAACCCCTGCAGGGCGGGATCGTCTGCTGCGGATCCAATTTTCTGAATTAACTTATCCAACGGGGGAACCTTCTTGTATAGCACATATGAACCGATGGGTCGCTCCAAGCTTGGCAATCGAAGCTTCCTATGCGGATGAGGCGGCCAAGCCATCTCGAGAAGGGCCCGAATATTGCTTCGCAGCAAGCGCTCATCTGCTCCACTCCATTCATCCTGTCTCTGCCCCTTCAAGAAAGCCATAAAGGTTGGCGTCGCTCTGATTCCGTATCTTGACGAAACATCATAAGCTCGCGATATATCCACCTTGATGAGGACTGCCTTGTCACCGGCTTCTTCTGCAAGTTCGTCATACGCTGGATACACCAATTTGCACGGAGGACATGTGGCAGACGTGAAAAAGATGACGGCGCATGAGGAACTTGCAGACGCGAGGAGGGTTTCTACCGCATTGAGAGTAGTAACATTGTGAACATGTCCTTTTGGCGCAGGAGGAGCAGGTTTCGGGCGCGAGGGAAGTGCTCGTACAGGGGCATTTATTGGAGCCTGCTGTGTTGGAGTATGCTGAAGGGGTATTTCTGGACCTTGAGTAGCTCCACGCAACATGCCGTCGATATATGGTTTCATCATTTGGCCAAAGGGCGTGCTGAGAAATGTCTCGGGTAAATTTCTGATATGATCTGGAATGCCTTTACCAACTAGGAACATGGCCAGGTCATGGGTGAAATTGTTGCAATTTCGGAGGAAGAGATCGTAAGACTGAGGATACCGTGAGTTTCAAATATTTCCCATGTACATTCTCCACAAACGGGTAGGATATCTGGGAAGGTTTATGCATACATCTTGTGTATATACACTGGCTAATCCCTCCATGTACTCGATTACGACTTCGATAGGAAGTTCGGAGCTTCCCAGATGTAGTTTCTCGATCGGCTCTCCATGGTGAGTTGAGCCGGGGACAGCTTGCTGGATCCCTCTGCCGAAGAAGTACTCCACGCCGCCAAATACAATCGACGTGTGATATATCGCGTCTATTTGCGTGCCTGTTATAGCGCGCGAAAGCTGCACATAAATATATGAGATTAGCGGACATGGAGCCATGTAATTCCAGGAAACTGGGGGAGCCATACTTGTCTCGCAAGGCCCTAGGTGTATCTCATTAGCTAGTAATCAACCAAGGAATATTAGACGAACTTTTGTACCTTTGAGATATCGTATACATATAATACGACATCCATGCTATCTCTTCAACTTGATACGACTGCGCGGGGAGTTGTGCTTCCGCCGCGCTATTGCAAAAGAAGAGCAACTAGAAAGAGACAAGAAGTTCGATGCAGTTGAACAAACACTGAAAGATAACCCAGCGTGAGAGGACGTGTATACTGGAATTTATAAGTTATACAATTCTCACAGCAGGCTGCGGCCGATGATGAACCTGTCATTGGTAAGCGCACCCAGCCCGCGCCAAGCCCCGACGTCACCCCAACTCCGCGCCTTCATCCATTTTATCTCCGCGCATAACTCCAGAAAATTCATCGCATTCGCCGCAAAACCGCCCACCGCACTCCACGATGGTAAGCAATTCCCCTGCAATCCCACACAGGGCTATCCAGCAGATACCTAATCTCCATGAAAATCGAAAACAGCCTCCCAAACGCCGCGCCGCACCCTCCACCACGGCCGCCCCCCGAGAACGAAAAGCGCGACAATCCAAGCTCGCCAAAGAAAACGACATCACCGCCGCCGAAGAGGCAGAAATCAAAGAAGCCTTCCACCTCTTCTCGACGACGGGGAATGAAGAATATGCCTCTGAAAAGGAAGGCGTGATTAAAACGGAGGATGTGCGACGGGCACTCATGTACGATCTAAACAACCCACCCCAACAACAACAGGGGCCTTTTTTTATAAGCCCACCACCCCATCTAACAAATTTTCCACAAAACACAGAGCCCTCGGCCTCCCCCCTACCTCCCCCAACGAACTATCTAGCATCCTCTCCTCCATCGACCCCTCCTCAACCGGCTACGTCACCTACGAACCCTTCCTCTCCGTCTGCGCTTTAAAACTGCATAATCGGAGCGAAGACGCCATGGCCGCGGAAGTCGAGCATGCGTATCGGTTATTCACGCGCGGGCGCGGGGGGCCGATTCTCGTCTCGCATTTGAGGAAGGTGGCGAGGGATTTGAAGGAGGATGTGAGTGAGGAGTTGCTTCGGGATATGATTCGGGAAGCGAATGGGGGCGCGGGGGTTAGTCGTGGGGTTAGTGTTGAGGAGTTTAGAGGGGTGATGGAGAGGGCGGGGGTGTTTTGATTATTCTTTTTCTTTCTTTTTTGTTTTATAAAGATGGGATGGGATGGGGAGGGTGGAGGTGAGGGTTGGTATTTCCCCCTCCCCTCTTCTGACTACTGGTTATTTCCAAGCGAGGGCGTTCTGGAGTGGTTGGGTTTGTTGATAGATAATGTAATTAGGGGTATAATGATATGACTTAGTGGTATGGTGTACAAGATATAAGAGCCACTTGGGAACAATCATGCAATGTAACAAAGGGGCATATGGATCTATGGACAAGGCATTCGATCCCCCATTACTAAACAAGCCCGTAAAACGCCAAACCAATGCCTGCTAGAAGCCTCATCAGCCTCTTAATTCTGCTGTACCAACACATACAAAGGGTAAAATAAGAAACTGTAATGAACGCAGGGAAGACTGTACCCTTCCTAGTGAAGGAGAAAAGGGATACATATATTAAGATACAACAACCTGTCCACCTGGGTATCAATGATTTTAAAAGAAAACGCCAACCAAATAGTACAGAGGTACTGTTGCTCGATCATACACATCATGCTGCCGTGACAGCTGAAGGACCAGAGTCGTCGGCATGGGGATAGGTCTCTTGATTACCTTCAGAAGAAGTCACAGGCGTTTTCATCGCGGGCGTAGATTGTATTTTGTCTGCTGGAGATGAGTCGTCACTGGATGCTGACGACGCACTTGTATCAGACGCTGCAGAAACTGGCGATGAAAGTGTACCGTCCGCCGCGCAGGAAGTTGAAGACCTCGAAGAACCAGTTTGGTTTTCGGATGTGTCGAGATCGGTCGATTTAGCCTCGCTAGACGATGTATCACTGTGCAACTTGCGCCTAAGCTCCTCCAAAGCGATTCCCTCTTCAAGGTTTTGTTTCTCGTCATTATTCCGTGTTGTCGTAATCGGCAATTCGTCGATGTATTCATAAAACAGCATAAATACGCCACCCTGTGAAAGGACATTGCTCTCGCTAACCAAGCTGACATCTTCGTCACTAAGCCTGAACCAGTGTTCCGTTTTCTCCTTCTCGCCATCGGCATCAAGAACAGCCTGAGGTACTGGCGCAGGGAATGATTCCATAGAATATTTCCGATAACAGATGTAGTGTCCGTTCTCATGCCGGCCATAGTGAGTTACGACAGCGCGAAGCTCATACCGTTGGTTGCTGGCTCCAACGCTAGCTCCACTGCTGCGTGGAAGCATAGACTTTGATGGATCAATACTCCATAGTTCAGCTGCCTCATGTGAATCCTCAGTCAACTTTTCTCCTAAACACCATTCACCCAAGTCCAAAGTCGTTGGAAACCTCACATCAGCATAATTCTTTCGGAGGGCGCCCGTCATTTCGTTGAATACGCTTCGGTTCACATGGATGACGAGCGATTTTGGCGCTCTTGCAATGACAGCTTGTCTAGATTTTGTCGAGGATACGCGGTTCCGGGGGGGGATATGGCATTTGTTGGACAAAGTTTTGTCAGAGAAGTCTTCCTCATCGAGTGCTTCTTGGACAACCTTTAACCTTGTCTCTGCCGAGTTTCGAAGAGCTTCCGTCAGCTGGGGTGGACTGGATTCGCCTTCAAGTTCGGCATCAGTGTCAATTTGCTCGAGCAATTGTTTTAATTGACCCTTGGTTCGTAGAAGTGTGCATTTCGCACATTCTACGCCTTCAATAGGTTCTAATGTTGTGTATTCGTCTAGACATTCTCGCACATCGTATTCCCAATTCGAGCCAAGTGGGACTGTGAGGCAGTTAAATGGTATAAGGGAGAGTCCTTCCGTCCACCCACAGCTCATACATCCGACCCGTTGGGCGAGCAGACCTTCCAGTGGGTTACGGAAAGTACACGTGTATTCTCCGTATCTAGGCTCTTTAAGCTCATCGTTCACTTGCCTCCCCTCATAGGCAGGGAAGGGTCCAACTTTGTGGTCATTCCGTTTGGGATCAACAAATCTCAATCCGGCATCACTGGTAAGTCCTTTCGAAGCCTGTCGTATTTCCTTGTCAACCTGGTCAATAACCTTCGAGAAATACTCCTGCGCATCTTGCTGCTGCCAACTGCTCATTGACTTGAGTTCCGGAGGGGTCCACAGTTTCCGACCGCTATACAATGGGCTGTTCAACTTGTCGATAATGTCCTTGAGAGCAGTATGTGTCGAAAACGGATCCCGACCCTCCAACTCCTTCATATTCCCAGCCAAGAACCTATCCAAGGAACGCAGTGAAGCAAACCCCTGAATAACACTATTCTGATAACAAGAATTGTCCCAGTTCCCAAGTCCCGGAGGAGATGACTCCTTGAGACCCAAGAAAGCCTGGCCGATGCCAGAAAAGCTCCTAGCTCGGGGGAAAGTTGTGAGAAATGAGTCCGTATTCAAGCCGAAAATCCGTTGCATTGCGTCACTCTTGGCCGTTTGCCGTGCTTTTCCTCTTAACATCGAAGTAGCTTCCAACCCAGAACCGTCTCCGGAATCGCCACCCTTATCTAAAGCAAGAATAATCCGCGACGGAGTGAGGAAGACGAATATATTCCACAGGCTTTGGAAGAAGGAGGATGCGAGGGTGTCGATGTTCTTCAGGATATAGTAGCCCAAGACCACGGATATTCCAAAGTACGCTATCTTCGAGCTATCAGGGAGCCATTGGGCGTAACGCTCATGGTGGTTGCTATCCCGCAGCGGAGTGAAATGGTGACGGTGGAAGTGGTTGGAATCCGCAGGGCCGGGCATATTTCAAGCGGGACGAGCGGCTGGAGGAGGATGCAGTTGACGCTGGGAAAGGCATCAGGGCTTGTCACGATGGCAGGACACGGACACTGTTGGCTATCCGCATGTTCAGATGTAGGCACTGTGTGTCTCGATGGGCAGAGAGGCAAAGGCTCAAGCGGATGGATGGTGAAGCTGATGTTGAAGCCAGCGGAAGGCGAGATGTCTGGGGCGTTTTGTATGGAGAGGGCGCTAGGCCGCCCTGGGGCTAGCGTGGTAACTGCGCGGGTGGTCGCTATGGGCTGCTGGGAATTTTGGCGGACAACTCAACGGCGGAAAAGATGGAATCGTAAATATTATCCCCAGTCTGGCAGACAGAGAAACCGCAAATATGGCGAAAACTGCGAAACCAAAGGCAAATGCCGCCTGTACGTTACTGTCCTATGGCATGCCCTTATCCTCCACCACCTGCGATACTCACATACTAACCTCGTTCTCCTTGTCTGCAGCAAAATCCGTCCGCTCCAGGGCCGCAAAGCGGGCTGCTTCTCCGACGATCAACCTCGACAAATCATTAACAAATCTTCCCCGGCCTGAACCAACACCTAGACCGGCTATTCTATCCGCGCAACACAATTCTGGTATTTCGAAAAAGTCTAAATCGAAACAGATGACAAGAGCGCAGAAGAGACGCCAGGAGAAAGGACTAGAGCGGGCGGAGATTGTGATGGATAAGACTGAGACAAAGGTGGCCAAGAGTATGGGCAGAGGGAGAGTAGTCAAAGCCCGAAGCGTAAGATAGAATTGATACCTATGACTTGTTGTTTACGCACTAACATGAGACAGGCGCCATGGGAGGAATTAAATGAGAAAGCCCTTGCTGCACAGACCAAGCATCTCTCCAGGGACGACGCAGACATCGACGATGCGATGGATGAAGATGAACAAAAACAGACATCCTCCCGGCCAGCAACGAAAAGTTCAAAATCGTCAGCGCCACCACAGAAGCCCGTGTCGGATCAAAAGTTTGAGTTCGAAGAAGATGGAGAAATCACCTAAAGACGACTTGATATTGTGTGGTATCTGACATTTCGCGGAACAAAAGATCATGAAATGAAAACAAAGGAGAAAAGAAAAGTACTTTATGCAAACGGACAGACAGGACCCGCTTCTTATTTCTTCGGCCTTAGCTGGTTGATCATCCGATCGATTTCGCCCACCACATTACCGGATGCGCGTGGCCTGAGCAGCTCAAGGGCGTTAACATCTTTGGCCTTCAAAGCCTCTTCTCCGGCTTTGACAACCATCCCGCACTTCACCCACATCTCAATTCTCTCTGCGACGGGCAAGTTGGTGCATTTCGGGATAAATACTGAGGCAAGCTTTGTGTTTCCCGCGCCCAAGATCTCGTTGTAGAATGGCTAAGCGGGTTATTTTGTGTCAGCAGCGGCGTCAATAGCATGGATATATATATAGATTAATGAATGAATCTGAGTCATGACTTACCTCCCATCCGATTGGAGACTTCTTCGGTTTCGCAAGTTCCTCGAGCTCACCCCAGTCACGTTTGGCTACCAAGGCCCTCAATCTCACCCACCAAAAAGCCTTCTCCGGTACCTTGAATTCGCTCTGTATTTTGCTGGCCCGTTTCCCATACCCGGCTTTAATTAGCCTATATATGGTCTCGTTTATGCTCAACCCGATAAATTCATTACCCCCATCGGCAACATCCTTGTCCAATCCTTCCTGAATTTTCAACAATTGTGCCGCTTCTGTTAGCGCTTTCTGATGCGACTGCACACTTGCATCCCTAGAATCCACGAGTAATCGAGATGCCAGTCGTAGCTTATCTCCCATGGCTTGAACATCTGACTGTGCCAAGGCGTCTCTCAATAGGAGGTTGGATCCGTCAACCGGCCTATCGTCCTGGTAATATAAGTCTTTAAGTAGCTCCACATCCTGTGACTTCGCAGAAGCCTCCACTAGGGCAGACGCGACTGGCCTGCTGTTGATTGTTCGGAAAAAGCTTGCTAGGGGAAGCTTTCGTTTGAGTTGCAATAGGACGAAAAATATGAGATCCGTATCGCCGCTTTCTATGGATTTGTCGAGGGCAAGGTCATCCTCTTCCATGTTAAGAAGTAAAGGCACTTGTCTGCCAGCCCGTGGCTCATGGTTAAGGAGCTGCGTGGCTAAATGAGCACGACCCTCGTCGTAGGCCGATTGTGCTATCGATTCAAATGAGATCCCGCGTTTTCCTTGGAGTTTCTGGACGACCAAGCCACAGATGGTGTCATCATCCTCAGTTGAGGTCCTGACCTTTTGGCTTGCCCAATGGACATAGATTTTGTCGGTGGGGAGGTGAAGATATTCCGAAACACGAATTGCAAGCAGGTATTCGTGCCTATTGATCAATCGCTCAATCAACTTCTCCGGAGTAAGACGTAGATACTGTTCATATGAAATAGGTATCCCAATCTGGTAGTCCCGCACCGCATTCAGGACTCGCAGTCTTTCGCACATGTCCACAAACTCATCGCTGTTATACAGGTCAATTACCGACTTTCCAAAAGATGCTGCTTTCAGTAGTTGTTTCTGCCAATGCGCGTTAAATTCCTGTCCTGCTGCCTTGACGCAGGTATCAACGGCCTCGAGGAGATTTGGTTTAATGTGCTGGATATTGTCGTCGGCTTTGGGTGATTTCTTTTCTAAGAGACCAACGGAATCAAGGAGAACCGAGGCGGGGGATGTCGACCCCAACCTAAATACTTCTTCGGTAACATCTATGCGTGTTTTAGTTTGCGTTCATATCTGTAGTATTTGGGGATAACGTACCTGGTACTTTATGAAGAAATTCGCAAGTATCGTTCGTAAGTAGCCTCACACCATCAAAATCTGGTATGATGTGGACGCGACCATCGTAAAAATATCTAAAATGATGTCAATACCGAGGCCGATAAGTGCTTGGTTAGAGAAGGCCAACCTAGCCGCTGCTCCATTCGGACCAACCATATGGACCTCATCTTCCCATGAAAGAACCACCGAATCATTGCCGCACCACACCACGTCCTTTGGTGGTGTTTTGGCTCCAGAATTATACTCACTCAGCTTGTTCTGAAAGTCGCTGCTGACGACCCAGACTTTGCCATCCCCGGTATATAAGGCAACGAACCGGCCGTTAGGAGAAACGCTAACATGTTTGAAGGGACCGTTTTGTAGCATACGGTCCTCCGCTTCCGTGGCGTCTACAACATAAATAGTTTCGTTGATTGCAAGTAGAGCTTCAACCGAACGAGAGAGTGTGTAGGCGGGAGGAATCAAAGACCATGAGGATACATCACCCTCTGGTGGTGACGCGAGCAACTTTGGACGTGGCTCGTCATAGCGAGAAACAGCCACAAGCTGGTTGTTGTATAAGAGAGCCACAAACCCAGAAGACCAGAAACGGCACGATTTCACACCATGCTCCTCTGCAGCCTATGTTCGGTTAGTATATAAGCGTCGATAGAACTGATAGAAAATGGCCATACGCTTCCCAGAGAAAACGGTGAGAAATCTCCATGCAGGCCGTAATAGCAACGAACGGTGCCATCTTCGGTTATCACCAGTAGCTTCTCATCGTCTGACCAACCTAGGCCTCGGATAGACCCATGCTCCCACTAAATGAAAAATCAGTACGGATGATTTGATGGGTAGGATGTTTTAATATATTTCATACATTAATTCGGCTAATTCGTTTGCCAGAACATGAATAAATATCAATATATGACTTCGCTGTTTGCGGATCCCTGTATCTGTGGAGCTTGCTTTCGTCGCGATAGAGAGCTGTCGCGAGTATTAGAAAGGAGCAAATGATAGGATATTTAGCCCTGAGAGTGATTACCTATTGCCCCTCCGTATGGCGCCCCCGCAACGACGAAATTTTCTAACTCGAGATCCTCATCGAAGACAGCATCGTATATTCGGATCTTCCTGTAGAACCGATCTCCCACCCTCTCCCAGTCAGCCAAAGGGTTTGTTGGAGCCATGGGAATTCCAACATTGGCATCAAACGAGAAAGTATATCGTCATCGCATCTCTCGCCCTACTTTTTAGATTAAATTCAATAAAAGGGGGGGACAACTGCAACATAGGAGTCTGGGAGGGAATGGAAGTCGAAGCTATCCCGTTGTTTGTTGGATGAGGTTGGAGAGCTTACGTGATGGACCATACACAGGATTACCGTTATAATACACATTTCTGCAGCCGTACCTTGTATATTCTGTAACGTGCATACTATTCGGCTCACGTGACATCAACGTCAGCCAAACTCGACGCTTCCCTCCCCATATCTCTAGAGCTGAGTCTACCATCATGGCAATATTCTGCCGCTCGACAAGCTGAAATACTAACGGCTTGTATACAATGGAGTACCCCGATCTATATGACAGAGTCGAGGACCTCAGCGACGTTGAGGTTGTCATTCTTCTTTCCCTCATCGCCAACGAGCATTGTATCATCGACACAGAAAGGAATGCTATTGATGACCTTGAAAATGAGTTGATCTTGGTATTTCAATTTCTAGGAGGCAGTTTGTTTCGAACCTTATGCTAATATCTGTCAGGTTGCACAAAATATATTTGGCCTTACCTACGCTGTTTTGAACTGTTCTCCGGACACCACTTTGGACGAATTCAGCAATGCAGTGCTCTTTCAGGACACGATCAGGCCAGATTATGACAGGCTGTCAACACTTACAAGTGGTGATACTGATAGAGTAAGATTACTCTTTCATTATCGAGCTTTCAATTTCTTCAAGTCTTCGTTTTCTTTTCGCCCACAAGCCATGTATTTATCATATTGCTTATCGCTCCTATAACATACACATTACACTGTCTAATGCTGTCATAGAGTGCGGAACGGCTACCGTTCCGAAGTGGGAGAGCTTCCCGGGATAAATCTAGTTCGCAACTACGAACTAGCATCCTCGATGATCGTAAGGTGGTGAACGTTGTCATTGCCAAAAACTTCGACCAGACCTCCAACGATGTCCAAATACAGGCACTTGAAGTAGGCACATTTTAAAATATCGCTTTGATTTAGAAAATGACTGAAAATGTATACAGCTCATCCGCACCAAACGAATATATACACGAACCGCTGTCCATAGTGCACCGGCAAGCTTTCTCTTCATTCCACTTGTTGAGTCCAAATCCCGCGCTCTATCCTCATTATTCAACCGTCACTTGGTGAACTCTCTTCCTCCGTTTAATTATAAATTCGAGTACTAAACTATTGGCAGATTGATCACTTTTTTATTTCATACTACCATGATCCCCAAGATGGATTTCCAAATCTTGAGGACGATACCGGATGGTTCTCTGATGATCAAGGATCAATGTCCTCCGTTGTCCACAAACCGAGTATAACGCTATCAAAGGATCCCGACCAAGCATACATAATTCGGGAAGAGGTATATTCCTATATATTTTTATTGTTTTCGGCATCTTTCAAAATGGAACATTTTTCTCTGACGGATATGCAGCATCTCAACATATTCCGGGGCCTTAGTAGCCGTGTAACCTCCTCGGCAGATGTAAATGCCTACCTTCAAAACATTGTGATATTTCTCAGGATGAATCGAGGAGTTGCAGGTGGAATATCAGCGGCTGCTACGCGCCATTTCCATTTACTTGCTAGGTGAGCTAGCAATCTTTGATACTAGTAGTTATCCCAGTCACTTATATTTATAGATGTCTTGCGCCATTACAACGAACCAATTTCATCGTTCCTTCCTTGGTAGATGTTGCCGCCAGAAGAGTTTATCGTCACCGTATTGCAGTTGCTGAACCAGGAAATGATCGAAGTTTAATGTATGGCAGCACATTCAAAGCCGTCGATATGGTATTGGCAGAGGCAACCCCAGAGGCGATTATCGAGGAAGTGTTGGCAGAAGTCGAAGCGCCCTTATAATGGACGATGAAATCGGCCGTCATTGCGTAATAGTCTTTACCGTTCCCAGGAAACTTATTTTATACCGCCTTGAAGGAACGGACAGCCATCGATTAGTAAGGGTACATATATCCTCGGCCCTCTTATCTTCCTAACGTGCTATTTACAGGCATCGTCGACCATTCCCAAGGTCTCCTAGCCAACGAGACCTCGACTATCGACCACAGACTGCGGCAACTTTCCGGGGTATCTCAGCATGAAGTCACGTTTAGACTACGTTTTGCGTTATCTAGGGCTGTGGCAACAATCAAGGGCCATCTTGGCCCCGCCGGATTTCGGACCGCCTCTCTCCCCTCCTTGTATAGCCGTGGGACATGGTTTCCAATGGCGTATTACTCTCACCGGGATAGACAGTCTTCGACGTCAGGCTCTGAGGCGGTCTTCGGAAAGACCATCTCTATCAGTATCCCCAAGGAAGAAGGTGCAACCTCAGGTCGTTCCTCCCTGTGAGCATTGTGTTGCTCTCGCTGGGTTGCAATGTCCAACCAAGGAAGCAAGCAAGCAAGGAAGGCACAGGGTGCTGATTTCCTACAGAACAAAACAGTCGGATACTCCTCCACTGTTTTGACATATATTATATCCGGCCAGAGTGGTGCAGTTTTATTTCACGACGCTATAAAGAGATACTATCTCGTTTCCTAGCTTTGCAGAATTAGAACCATGGGCATTTCAGATCCCGGGGGCAGCGAAGTGGAGAGTTGGGGTGAATTGGATGAACTAGATGAATACGATGAGCGGAGACGTCCTACATTTTATGTAAGTATAACCGTGACACTAATATCCAATTCTCTCTTGCATTTCTGAATACCTACTTTCGATCAGAGCCCTTGATCTGGACGCGATGCTAATATCCCACTCAACTTCTCAGCTGCCCAACATCTTCCCTCCGTCATTCCCACCCAACCTGCCGGAGCACCTCCACAACAAATACGCCCATGTCGATATGTGCTACAGACTCCTGTGGCACATTTGGTGCGTCCAACTTCAGCTCCCGGCAGCCCGTAACTACTGGAACATCAAAGCGGCCCATGACTTCTGGTGCGAGACGGGCCCCAAGACATTTGAGGGACGACAGTATGGATGGAGCGAAACCTGGATCGCCGACGCCCTCACCTCGCTCCTAAGCCAACTAAACAGTATGAAAGCCATGGGTATGAGGGAGACGGCGGGAAAGGAGGGAATGCAAATGTTGGGGAAACAAGTTCTCAGTAATTCGAACTACGCTGTTTCTGAGGATAGGCCGTTGACGGATGACGAAATGAAGATGGCGTTGGATGTTGCGAGGGCCGATATTGAAAATGGGTATTATTTGAGTGATGAGGATGCGCTGCGAACGAGGGTACGTGAGGATATTAGAAAACGGGTGGAGCGACTTAACAGCCAAATGGACCTGGACGGCGGTGCGCCTATGGGCGAGAGGGGAAACAGCCTCGAGCTTCCACGCCAACTCAAAAGGGACAACGAGACGGCAAAGACACAGGAGTTGGCGAAAGGGGAACAGAATGCGAGGAGTTTCACTGGGTCCATACCAGATATTTTGAATCCCAGCGAATCCTTGTTGGCCCACTAATAGCGGAATCTATTCACCACACCCAACTCCTTATGAACCCAAAGAGGATGAGAACATCTCATTCAAGAATGAGTCGTCAAATCGAAGAGCAGCGTGAGACTCCCTGGGGCGCTATTATCCACATACCCATGAAGTAGCGGGAGGAGCTGGGTGGATTGTGATTGGAATTGAAAGGAGGAATTATATCACCATTCAAAATAGCATTATCGACAACTGTTTTGGGCCTCTATTCCTAACACTTCTCCCTTTTGGTCTATCCCATCGATATTGATATTTTGGTTCTAGTTTCTTCAGAGGAGCTCCGTTTGTTGTAGCCACTTGTATATACCTAACCAAAAATGGCATAATATTTTTTGGGAGATGATTGTAGGCCCTTGGTCATCATTGACACATGGCTGATGCTTCTAATTTCCTGACATCTAGGCAAACCATCCATCTACCGGATTAACTAAACCGAAGAGCGCAGAGTCAACCCTCCACCATCCAAGTGCTCTAGACATCCAGCGGATGAGGGGTGAACAACCCTGCAATGCAAGTAAGCTGCAGCAGGGATCCTAATCCAAACAGGCAGACTAACTTAAACATTCACCAGACAGACAGACAGACAGACAGACGGCAGCCAAGCATCAGATCAGGGCCCTTGGAACAAATCGTCCCTCCCAGTCGGATCATCAACTCCGCCCTTTCATAGGCCAGCGACGGATAGCAAAAACGGCGCCAAACCCGGATAGCAGGGCTGCGGGTGGATCATTTGGATCATTTGGCTCCTTAGATGGCGGGGAAACCTGGGCAGCAAGTTTCTTTGCTTTGCTGTTTCAATGCTAAATATTACCGAACCAGTGGTGGCTAAAAGTTTAGTTGGCTGGGTTTTTGGTGGCAGGTGACAGTCCCTTTTGTTCCAAGTGAGTGGACAATGGATGGCAAAGAAAAGAAGGAAAAGAAAGACGAGATGGAGAGGAAAGGCGGTAAATGGTGACCTGATCGATGATGCCGGAGCTGTGCATGCTTCTGTCCATACATACATACTACATACATACAGGCCTCGATGCGACGGCTATTTGTCGGTCAGCGCAATCATCCCTACTACCGCAGGGGATTTTCGAGGAACAGAATATAAAATATACGATCTCCCCTCTTCAGGGCCGCCCTGGTTGGGTATTTCATAAGTCAGTCCCGTTGTTGAGATCTCCATCCCCATCGCCAACCAGACTATTTAGGTCTGTTCAACGTCCAACAAGCCAGCGGCGGGTTTCATTCGAGGACAAAGCCGGCAGAGAGACTGCTTGTGTATTTGTTTATTTATTAATTTCTCTTTATTAATTTCTCTGCGGGCGTCGTGGCTGTTCTCCTGTCCATAAATGAGTATCCAGAATATCGAACTCTCCTCTTAACTAAATAGTTAGTTAGGTTAACTAAATATCTTCAACGACGTCAACCATCCCAATATACTTCCCGGCCCATCCTCACCCTCAACCCTCGACCCTCGACCCTCGACTGCTGTGGCTCTGGTCTTGCCGGCGCCTCGTATCGAATTCTCGCCTGTCTCAAATATCTACTAGCATTTAACTATTTACTCGCCGCCGTTGAATGGCAGCACTGCTTCTCTGCCGCCCACCACCTCCTCCACTATCGCCAGCATCAGAGCCGGGGTTGACCAGCGCAGGCTGACTCCATGCCCATGTCCACGCCCAGCGCCCCCGCTGCCACGCCTGCTCCCGAGCCCCAGTCGCGGACGAGTCGACTCCGCCGCTTAAGCAACTTCAGAGCCATCGCCCACACCCACTCCGGGCCCTCGAACAGCAGCCCTCGATCCTATCGAAACAGCCTCACGCGCGCCGTCGGCCTGTCCTCCTCCTCCTCCTCTTCGCAGTCCGCCGCCACGCCAGACCAGCCCTGCACCGACAAGCCGAGAAGCGAGGCCCTCGAGCCCGCCCTCGCCCGCCAGTCCGCTCCAGGCCGGCACGTCCAATGTCCAGAGCCTGACCACCAGCGGCTCTCTGCTGTAGATACAAACCTGAGCGGCTCGTCCAGCTCAGACAACCTCGACTTGCACACCTCCTCGTCTTCTTCCCGATCCACGCCCTCAAACGACCCAGAGGCCTGCCCTCCTACCTCCCGAGCAACCGATATGGTGCTACATCGGAATACCACAAGCAGGGAGGCATTGGTCGCCGACCAGGCGTCGTTGGGGAACCAGTCGCCGGTCCCTTCGCCATCGAATTCACATAATCATACGCCCGAGAATCGCTCTGCAGATTCAACACATACCACACCCAAAAATACACCAGAGGGGGAACCCTCGATGAGCTCTCCAGAACCGAAAGAGCCACGAAGTCCCACCATCAAATTCTACGCCTACCAAGACCCCCACCATAACTCACGGCCCTCCTTACCCTTCACAACGACCTCCCGCACCCTGCCACTGATAACGTCGATCATTCGAGTAGGCCGCTACTCCGAACGCGATGGAGTCCCCATACACAATCCGACAGAGCCATCCGATGCCGCAGTCGGCTTCAAATCGAAAGTGGTCAGCAGGCGGCATTGCGAATTCTCTTTTGTCAATGGGCAGTGGCATATACGAGACGTTGGCAGCTCGTCGGGTACCTTTTTAAACCACATGCGGCTCAGCCAGCCGAATCTGACGTCTAGGCTTTATGCGGTGAGGGATGGCGATATTTTACAGCTGGGGATTGATTTCAGAGGCGGAGAGGAGATGATTTTTAGATGTGTACGCATTCGCATCGAGTGTAATCGGACGTGGCAGCAAAAGGCGAACGAATTCAAGTATGTCCATACTGTGGGGTTTGAGGTATATATATCCTTGGATTGTTGGCTAACAACGTTGTCTACAGTAAAAATACCGCTTCTCTGATCAACAACCTTGGGAAGGGAAATAGTACGGCAGACAACGCGGGCTGCAGGGAATGCTCGATATGTCTTGGTTCGGTTTTGGTCCGTTATACCACCTACTTCTGATATTTAAGGATCTTGAAACTAATATTATGCAGCGACCATATCAATGCCTATTCATGGCAGCCTGTGCCCATGTCTGGCACTACAAGTGCATTCGACGCCTAATACACTCCCCAGAATACCCCATATTCCAATGCCCAAATTGCCGAGCCTACACGGATCTCAGCGCCGAAGTGGACGACTCCAATGATCCATTCGAAGACGCCGCCGCCGCAGAACCACCCAATTCCAGAGACCAGCCAGTGCAGGACACGGTCTTCCCCAATAATCTAACCCCTCCCGGGCTCCCCACCTCTACCGAAGGACGCTTGTCTCCTTCAAGTGCAAACAGACCCTCAGACGACGACAGACTAGCAGCCGCAACGCGCAACATGAGCATCGAAGCCAATGGAAATTCCAATTCCAATTCTAGGCCGCGAACCGCGGATCGATCTAATGCACAAGTCAATGGCACAGATGGCGCGAGTGAATGTTCCCGCAGCCCTAACATAGATATACCCAACAACTGGAGTCCGCACAACCAGTCATTACGGGCCCAGGCGGCTCGGCGGCAACCGCTGCAGCAGGACGAAGCAGCGGGCGGGAATGAAATGTTTGAGGATACTCCGTTGACACCGCGGAATGATTTTGGGCCGTTGGCTTTCGATGGGCGGGCTGGGAGGCTGTAGATTCCACCCTCGGTTTAGTCCTTGGGTATTTGGACTACCCCCTTTTTTCTTGGTTACGATCTATGCTCGCATTTCAATTGTTTTTTTTTTTTTTTTGCTATATACGTCCGTCACATATCAGTTCGACTATTCCTACGGTAGTTAACCAACGCATCGCTTCCGCCATCCTCTATCCCACCCCACTCACCCTCCCCTCTTGGTGCTTTTTACATTACCGATTTCCGAACCATCAACCCCCTTTTTTGCCGCCTTAACACATCCGCTATACTTGCCATATGTGGACCGGCCCGGGACCTGGCGGCAAATGGTATGACGAAAAGGGGAAATTCGTCACACAACGCAACGCCGTGGCTCTTTTTTCAACCATTTTCCCTTTTTTTCCCCCAACTTTCCCCCTTTCCCGTACGATATGTGTTTGGTTTTTTCTCCTTTTTGGATTTCCGGATGTTTGGTTGTTTTGGATTACGGGAGTGAACGGAGAATTGGGAACTGGTTATATTTTGTTTTGTTGTTTTGGATCATACACCCTATCTCTACTTTATCCCTACATACCTACAGAGTACATCATCACCCCATTCCCCCAGCCCGTCGGGGTATTTTCTTACAAGCTCGCCACCCTCACCACTCTCACCACTCACTCTATATAACTTCCGTCCCCGTTCACCGTCATGTCGCTCTTTCTATCAGCATCCGCATTTTCATAGCTTATTTTTCAGCACCCTCTTTTTGTTTGTTTTGTTTTTTTACTCAATATTCGGTAGCGTTCAAGCGGAAAACATTAGCAGAACGAAACAAGGGAGAAGAGATGTAATGAAATGGATTGGATTATATCTTGCAATACAGTATGCTGAATACATATTGTTGATTTGCTGGGGTTATATAGGTATCCAGCCGGGCATTTATTTACTTAACCCTTGTTGATAGCTAATTACATGGAACCGAAGCACAGCAATGATTCTTTCTTTTACCCCTCTCCACCGTCCTGTTCTCCGCACGCTGAGCCAGGGTTCTGCCAGGATTTTGTCCACTAACTGCTTGGCGGATGTGTCAGATATTCATAGGGGAAAATATGGAGGGGAGATGAGGGTGGTAAATAATAAATAAATACATAAATAGGCGGGTTTCTTGTTGGTTTAAATACCCTCACTGTTTTTTATTTTTTATTCTATCTATGTTTGTTGACTCTACACTCTGTAGTATCTACCTCAATTGACTTTTGTCTCCCTAGTTAATTTAGTGAAACAAGATAAGCTTCTTATCGCAGTCCTCGGGCCGTCCCCAAACCATAAAACAACATCCACGTCCGCTTCCCCATCAACTATAACAACATCAGCATCAACAACCTCAATATCGATATCAACATGCGCTTCTCCGAGCCCTCCAATTCCGTCACCAACGGCCGCAGCAATGGCGCTGGCGCTGACGCCGGTCGAGGGCGTGGAGAGAGTTTCCTCCACCATATGCGCCGCCCCACGCATCCGTTTCGAAAGTCGTTTCGCTCGAAGCCACGGAGGTGTGTATACATATAAATACCATTTGTATTTTCCTGGCTGGAGAGAGAGGATATTTTCTGAGACCAGTATCGTGATTGTTAATTGTCCGTTGTTGTGGAGTGTGTAATTAGATGGCCGCTCGTCCTCCGCTTCATCAAGGGCGCGATACACATGACGATACTGATACCCGTCGTCTGCCATGCGCTGTTCACCGTGCTGATTGTCTGCTTGGATAAATATGTCTATGAGAGTTTGGGATTACCGTCTACCATTGTACGTTCTGCCACGGCAATTCCATTGTCAATTATATACCCCCCCGCATCCCAACTGAACAACCCCACAGATCCCCTCCCTCTCCATCGTCGTTGGCCTAATCCTCGTCTTCCGCAACCAAACCTCCTACAACCGCTTCTGGGAAGGCCGCAACAGCCTCGCCGCCATCAACACCGCCATCCGCAACCTCTCCCGCTCAATCCTCACCCACGCCTACAACCCCGCCGGACCCCCCCTAACCGCCGCCGAGAAACACGACGTCGAACGCACCATCCGCGTCCTCATGGCGATCCCCTACGCCGTGAAAAACTACCTCCGCGCCGAATGGGGCGCCGCATGGGCCCTATCCCCCGACGCCGCCTTCATCCTTTCCGACGGCAAACCAGGCATGGTAGGCGCATACGGTGGCGGCGGGAGCGCGACGCTAAGCCACGCGGCGGAGAGCAGCAGCGTGATGCGTCGACGGAGCAGCCCCGGTGCCCACGACGGCGACGGCAACGACGAAGACGACGAAGGCGCAGTAGTGGAAGAACGCATCTTCAACGCCGAATACGACACGCTGCTCCCCCCCGGCCTCCAAATGCACGAAGACGAAGGCCTCGGCCTCCCTCTCCAACTCACATTCTTCATCGACGGATTCATCAAGCGCGGCATCGCGCGCGACTGGTTCACGGCCCCCGGCGCGGGTAATTTGCAAGCACAACTAAACGTGCTCACGGAGTCGTACGGGCGCATGGAGACGATCAAGCTGACGCCGATCCCCATTGCGCATTTGATTCATCAGAAGCAGGTGCTGGCGCTGTTTGGGTGTGTGTTGCCGTTTGCGATGGTGGATGAGATGGGGTGGTGGGCGGTGCCGATTGTTAGTCTGGTGATTTTTACGCTGTATGGGATTGAGGGGATTGGGAGCCAGCTGGAGGATCCGTTTGGGTATGATCGGAATGATATTAAGATGGATGCTATTGTGGAGGATGAAAGGGTGGAGATTGAGGCGGTGTTGAGGGAGTGGAGAAGGGTGGTTGGCGGGGAGCGGGAGGTAGGTAATGGGGAGGGTGAGGATGGGACGGTGGCTGTGGTTGGATATGAACCGCCGGAGATGTTTATAAGGAAGCGGTCCAGGGTGGCCGCTGCTGTTGCTGCTGATGGTGTTGATGGTGGGGAGAGGATAAGGAATGGGGCTTGAAGGGTTTGTATAGTGCGATACGATGTGACATGACATGAATGACGTGATACGATGTATGATGGGAGCTGGTTCAAATTTGCATAAATATATAGATAGATCCATCCTTTTCGATTTACATATCATGTATGTATGTGTGAGCAAGTTTTCGTCGCCTTTGTTTTTCTGGTTCCCTCCTTGCATTATGGTGCAGTCAGTATAATCGTTAGAAATCGCCAAACTGGTCGCTTTACAATGGAGAAAGATATAATAATCTTCTCTACACCTGTGAGTGCAAAAACCCATACAGTGTGCCATGCATGTTGTGTTCCCTTGCATCCATCCATCTAAATATCCACTCGCCAAAAAATAGGGGCAAACTTTAATTTGACGACGGCCATCTATCATCGCTATGATAACTTGAACCTCATAACTTGGCTGGGGATAGAATTTTGAAAAAGCTAATTTATTCATCGACTAAGGTAAAGACCTCTTTTTCGCATACTATCCGGCCATCTACTAACACCGGCTTACCAGGGACTATGCGCGCCACGGGAGCGAAGAACGCGCCTCTCGTCCCGTTGATCTGGACCAAGTAGCAGCCCGACTGCTGCAGATGCCACGAACAGAGAGGAACCCATAGGAGACGAAAAGGAGCTATCGGATAATGACCGTTCATCCACGCCGCTACTAGCCCCGGAACAAGAACGTCAGTGGGGTGTACGTGAAGAGACTTGGTCGTACAACTAACTAAATTGTCAGTGCTGGAGGCCGACCTTCACGCCATCTTAGTCTCCTTGAGGATATCGTCGAGAATCCAGGAGACTACCGTGATATTCTATCCTTTTGGCAAGCGCTGGAATCCTCTGGACCAGATAACTTCAGGGTGTTTTCGCCTCAATCCCACAGATGGAAAGATTCCAGAAGCTCCAGGAATTTGCGAAGGGAGGGACACTTTATGATAACGGGCGGGGTATGGGAGGAAGGCCGGAATTGTCCTAATTTCACAGATTATCCTAGTCAACCCACTCCTCCAGACGTTCATGAGAGGGACTGGGAATCTTGGTTCGGCCGCCTAAAGGAATGGTACAAAGACAATGAGGTAATAATGGTTGCTGCATACCATTTACGCTGGGATAGATTTGTTGGCCGAACCACATCTGGGGCGGATGGACGTTTTGCCTTGTATGCCATGGCAGTCAGTGAGCGTCTCACGAAACACGGATTCACTCGGACATTTCAACTAGACGAGGACCTGACTCGCCAGGATAAGTTAACGACGTGGATCGAATATCTATCCTTCGAGTACTACTTGCACGACATCTTTGCTCTTTCAACACGCCAACAGAAATTCATTCGAGATGAGTGGCAAAAACTTGTCGACTCTGAGGTATTAAGGCCTTCTGATACGGAGGACTCCATATATAGCGTTGAATCAGGATATCAAGAAAGGAACGAAGAAGAAAGAGCCAAGCGGGTCATGGAATCTGCAGAGTCTGCAGTGACGTCGGCCGAAGAGGCTTCCCCGGGTATCTGAAGCTACCCAAGCCAGATTTACTACACCTTCAAGCCGCGCTGGACGCTGCAGAGAAGGAGTATGCCTCGGTCAAAAAAAGAAATGGCCTCATTAACAAATTCTTTAAGACGACGATGGACATTCGGAGAAGGAGAAAGAAAGCAGAGAATCATGGCAAACTAATACAATGGATATCACAGCAATTTCCCTTGATCGAGCTCGAATTGAAGGAGCCTAACACGGCCGAGAACTGCTCGAGCAGTATGGTTCACAGTAACACGCAGAGAGATAACCGAGCGGACAAAGCAAATGAGAAAGGCCCAACAGGAAAGCGCAGCGATACTGATGACAACGGCACGATCTCGGACCGCAAAACCCAGGGAGCCTCGGCCTCCCAGGGAAACAAGGCACTGAAACGCAGCCATGACATAGCTGAGGAAGAACATCCCTCCAAACGGCCAAAACACAGTAATGCAAATCGGGAGGATCCTTATCCTAGACCATCTACCCCTAAAGATACGTCGACGACCAAAAATGACTTGAAAGCCACCACAACAAGGAAAGCCGGCCAACCTTCTGGTCGACCATCTTCGAAAACAAAAGGACAGAGCCCTGTTTTGTTGGATGCTAAGAAACCCTCTACCGTACCCTCCCCCCACCTCCGTCGCAGCACTAGAACCGCGCAAAGAGAGCAACTCTTACAAGATGCAATCAATTCGTCATCCGATGCTGCCAAACCTCATCTACGGTCCCGAAAACCAAGACAGCCGCCAGCGGCTCAGAAGAGCACGAAAACACCCCGTGTGAAGAATGCCACGCCGAAGCGGCAGGGAACACCAAAGGAAAAACGCAAACCCCGTTCGTGAGTGTGCTAGGGGTGGGCATTACCGTGAGCCTCATTGTTAAGCTATGCTGGAATTTGCGTGCAACATGTCCAAGGGACCTTAGCAGACACGCTGGAAACGCGTCTCATTCGGCCTACTCTCAAAACTATCAGAACTAGGTCATGGCAGACGACGACGGCTACAGTGGATTCCGGAAGACGTATACCCGTCGCCTTCTTAGACAGCTTGAAGCGTAAAGCGCAGACTCGACTCAGGTGATGAACTACTGGCTACGCGGACTAATATGTGCCTGACAAACTGAAAGTAGCGGGGTCTACCACATTTCTAACCCTTGGGGGAACTTCAACTCGCTCAAAACCCATTCTCCTACTGGATTCTCTCTCTCTCTCTCTCTTTCTTTTTTGGTTTGATTCCCCTACTCTTTTCCACTGTCTCTGCAAATGTTATATACCCTTTGAATGTTGGCTGATATAAAATATTTTCAGGGTTGAGGAGGTTTTTTCTTTTCTCTTTGGAAAAAAGGAGTTTGGATATTTGAGAAATTTATTAGGAGATCTTAATAATACTATTCTCAGCGATTGACCCAATCAGTTTGAGAATTTGCTCAGGGTGCAGCTCCAAAGATTCCTAGCCATCCGGCCCCTTTACAGTATTGATATGCTTTCTATGTTTAGGGGAAAGGGATCAACTCCATACTGCATGTACACTTCCCGAACATCAGTATTTGCATTCACTATCCTAGTTGTCAGGCATACAACAGCCCAGCATCTAAGGCGTTGACCTCAATAAATTGCCATTGGCCCGGATTCATTGCTAGGATTGGCATGTTTTTGAGACTGACTTGGTCCAATTCCAATTTACTTTCTCTTGATACCACAATAGCCCCAAACTTTTTTGTCGGGTTAAGCTGTCTTTTCTGGGCACTAAAAGGAAGGACAAGGGTCTTATACTCCATTTAGGGATTGATACATCAGGGAAACATCCCCATTGCACCCTGGGATGCCAAATTGGCGGTGCTTTTGTTTCTACTGACAATATTGTCTGCAGATTTGCAAGGAGATGGATGCTTTCAAAGGTCTCAGTGACCCATCATTGCCATGTTGTTTCATTAACAAGGCCCAACTAACAGCCCCTCCTATAAATAAATAGCTGCTATGATGCTAATAGCTAGCCAGTTCAATGATCCCTGTGAGTGTTCATGGGTGAACATTACACAATAATCTCCCCTGTGTGGTAGCCAGGTACTGTACATCTGTCTTAGTCATGCAGGAGTTCAGGGCTTTCTCTTGATGGAAATGGCTCTTTTACTTCATTTCACAGGGTCTCAATGTCTTTCTACTGGCTATTTTCTCACACATTAGTTTCCATTTTGTTATGAATAAATATAATAGTTAGAGCTTAGACATAGAGTCTTCTCCTTCTTTCCTTTCACTGTTCTCTGGCTCTCATACCTCCCCTTTCCTGGCCAACCTCCTCTATGGAATCCATTGCGAAGCACTGAGATAGCACCCATGCTATGCTCTTTGCCTCCTTTTAGGGTAGAGGGATTGTTTGAGGGGTAAAATTCCGGCACGATACAGCGCATTGTCACTATAAATAAATCATCAACAAGGACTATCCAAGTACAGTATTATCCAATGTCCATCAACAGTCTATTGGTAAACACGGTGTCAACAGAAATGCTGATCTGCCCCGTATGGTTACACATGCGCGGCTGGAACATGCAGTGCCCAGCTAGCCGGCGTGGCGCATCACCTGGAGTGACCTTGTTCACACAGCTACCATGGTACATGTATGTACAACAGTTTACTGCTTCTGCGCCTAGTTGCAAGTCTCAGGGAGGTTGGTAAGCTGGGGATTGCTTGCAACCATAGGGGTAGCTTTAACCCTCTTCGGCCTCACGGACTAGCCTGCAATTCCTGGGCAAAGCAGTATTGTGAAAGGGCATATGTGCAAGGTCCGTGGATAGTCCTAGATTAAGAGTTTCAAGTTATGGCCTGAATCTATTAGGCTGATGAGAGCAGCCCCTATTTTGACATTCCACCCTCTGGCACCGTGTTGCAATACAATTATGCCAGTAAACCGATGATACACTTTTAAGATATGTTTAAATGTTTATGTTTATAGCCCCACGCCGAACTAGCTGCCAGGGTCATTAGACTTGGGAGTATAATCCAGTTCGGGCTGTAACCCCTCCCCGCTTTTTCTCTGCTACGAGACGGTGCCTGTGGAATAATATTTTCATTTTCCGCCCCCTTTTTTAAGCTAAGCTGGTAACGTTGAGAGAACTACAAAGGGGAAAGAAACTTCGAATGGTTCACCGTTTCATCGGGATGAATCCTGTCGTACTGGAGACATTAGAGGATCTTGTTCGTATAATGTTATGCTCTAGTTGGACGAGGAGGCAAATGGAATAAAAGCTAGGATAACCGGTTCCGCATTATATCCATGATAGGTCAGACGGTAGTATGTGAGGAGAGGTTATATACAACAAATGCCAGTCGACCAACCCTCACTTCTGGCACATATACGATGCTCAACATGTTCGTTCAGAGAGATATACGCCAAATCCTCCAATGTTAAGAAATCAAACGAGCATTTCCGTTGGAAGGAAAACGAGTATTCCGCGTTTGAATACGCGGGTCTGTCGTTTCTCACTCGATTACCGCCCCACACGCCATCCAATTGAAGGCATCTTTCCATACTGCCAACCCGTTTCACCCGACCAGGTCATTTCGATTATTTTATCGTCCACCACGTAGTATAACCGAGAAAATTCCACATCTGTTACAGCTGCAATCGGTCCGAATGGAATACTGGACTCCGGAAGCTTGGACCCATGTTGCCCACCAACCGAGTATGTCCAGTTGGCATGAATTATTTGTTTTACCTGCGTACCTTCCAAATACATAATCCGGAAAATTTTTGAGCTCCCGGACAGGGTTACTGCCATCGAAAGAGGAAGTGTCGCGAAGGGATAATTCGAGGTCGATACTATTGGGACCATCATGGCGTTAATCCAGCGACCTCGCGAGCAGTTCACTTTTGTAAGCTGAAGACTTACCGCCCGCCCACGATCCATCGATGAAAATGTTTTTAGAACCCCCTTCTAAATATCCCTGCTGATTAATCCAGTATAGCTGACAGTCAGAATGATTGTAAATCGTCGCCATGGGGGAGGAGGGATAGGTACGCAAATCGTGAACTGGAGGGGGCGAAGGCCGAGAAGACACATTAAACTGGGAAACAACCCCAGCTTCGTTTGAAATAAACAGGAAACTGGTATCACCCGAGCGAGAGGTGACGGCAGCAAACCTGGAATCCGAAGGTAGGAGCGTTATATTATGGTGGAAACCCGTTTCGTTCATATACCCATCTGCATTGGGGGTTAAATCCAATTTGGTCGAACATAGCTCGTTTTCTTTGTTGATATAATAGATATATAGATACTCCTAAGACCTTATAAGCTTTGACTTGTAACATTGGGACAATTTGGGGGCGGCTGACCTCGCGATCATCCATGCCGCATCCGAGAGTGATGGGGCTATTCATTCTCAAATCCGCCCGTGAGTGGTGCCGAAACCAATGAGAGTTATTGCTATCGATGGAATATATGGCAGATGCGATAACACCAAGATTACCGCTGTACTCCTGGAACGCTACGGTGAGATATTCACCGCATGTGGCGGCAGCAATAGAGCGCTGTTCCGGAGATTTGGCGATTGAAACGGGGCCCTGCTCCAGTCGAATCTCAATTTCAGAACACAATTTTCCCATGAAATTCGTGCGCCAGAAATTGTTTTTACTCACCCTCTTACTCATTACTAGGCCTCCCACACTGCCGCCTATGATAGCTGCTATGATAGTAATCACTAGCAATAGAATAATGACGAGTCCCCGCCGCCGTGGGTGGAAGCATACCCTCTTCGGCATATTCTTTTCAAATGTATGTTCGTAATCCCCATCGGGGGCGATTGGCGGCCCAGCCGCCCCATGATAGTTTTTATCATCCGGAGGTACCACTTCTGGATAGTCATCCCGTTCACGTCGGAGTTCAGGGCATTCTCTTGAGGGATATGGATCTGTTGCTTCAGGCAGAGGACTTGGTATTTTTTCTGCAGGCTATTGCCCCAACATATGTTAGCATCCACTTGGCAACGGTTTAATAGGAGCCGGAGAGAGTTCAAACATGCTGTAATCTCCAGATGGCTTTCCCCTTCCACTCTGATGCTAGCCTCTCCTGGTTCATTCCCACCCACTTCAACCTCCGCTTCCTGGACTTCGTTTTTGATTGCCATTGACCTTCGCCGCAGTGCTCTAAGACTCCATCATTGAGTCAAAGAGAATCCCTAAAGCAGAAACATGCGGTATCCTGAGTGCAATTAATGGGCACGCCATCGGATCGATTTCCGAGGGATACATGTAGCGTGGCCCCGGAGGGGTACACATTGTAAATAGGGAAGCCGATCTGCCATTGTTACACAAGAGCGGATGAAGTATTCAATGCAAGCCAGCGTGGCGCTTCACTCTGTGTGCTTTGCTCATCACCGTGCATGGCCCTTCTTTGGGTACCAGAGTTGATGGACATGTACCTGCAAGCCCGTGCAAAAGAAAAACACCAGACCGCGGGCGCCCTGATTAAGTAGCCATATTCTGAGGGACATATGGGATGGCATCAAGTAACTCCGTATGGAGCACGGAGTACCCTGGATGAAAAATAGTTGTAGTTCAGTGTTAGTGGGACCATATGCTCAGACTCGCCGAGTGCAGGGAGGTCTGCTACCCGCGAGGGCGGCCCGACTGCAGCATCGGTCTCCTTCGCTGCACAGCGATATTTCTGGGATGTCTAAAAATATGGAATTCACATCCAATCTCTTCCTTTTGCAACGCTCGGTCCCGTTGCTGACCTCGCCCGCAGAGTCCCACATCCTTGCGTCAGTCATACCAAACCCAACAACTGTCATGTTAACCAACTAGTTAGTTAACTACTAATCGTGCCACCGCGCCCAGGCGGGTTGCGGCGTTTTTCGCCGCACCCGGTCTGGGTGCGCCACACCGTTACGATATTCACACCGTAACGATAAATGTACCTTTTGTATGTAAACCACATATAAAAGGTACTTATAGTTATCTCAGGATTTCTCCACCACCACACTAGGTATGACTCTCATATTTTAACAGGATCATATAGAAATGACAATAAACACTTTAGTCTAGAGAAAAGTAAGATTTCCTTCTTCATTCTTGTTTTTTCTATTTTTAGACCCAATTTTAGTGTATTTTCACCTTTATCTTAATTATAAGAGAACAGTCAGCTTTTAATAGATTTACTTGATACTACTATATTCTCTAGGATTTCATGTATATCCCATTCCAATATGAGCTTCATATCTAGTGTGGTGGTTGAGAAATAGAGAGAAATATACAAAGTGTTCCTAAGTACCTTTTATATGGGGTTTCCATATAAAAGGTACCTAGTGGCAGTTTTTATCGTTACAGTGTGAAAATCATTATGGTGTGGCGCACCCAGACCGGGTGCAGCACAAAGCTGCAACCAACGGTCTCCAGTGCGCTTGGCACGATTAGTACCGATGTTTTCAGTACATTTTTCCCCCAACCAGAAGAACTTGAAATAAAGCAGTTTACCTTCACTCCGGGGGTATCGTTGGGGGGAGAATCATTTCTCGAAGCTCCAAGATAACCGCCCAACATATGTAGGATGAACTGCTGACAACAGTCAAGGAAGCTAACATGGAGTTGCTTAATAAGAAGTTAGAATTTAAAAGGGGGTCTGAGATATCTATCGTCCAAGGTAATAAATTAACACCATTGGAGACAGTCAATTCTTTCTTTACATCCTTCATAGGACCTATTCTCTGCTATCAAGCTCGCTTCAAGAACGATGTATATACGGAGTATGGCTTTTCAAATAACAAGAAAACAATTTCCAATTCCTGCAAAAAACAGATATAGACAATACGCATCTAAATTCATAATAGTGTCCTGGGTCATTACAGCTTTATTGTTGTTTGTTTCTCATCTGTCCAAGGGATTGGCTCCATCTCGGTTCGTCGAAATGCGAAGAGATCATAATCCCAGATCACCTCTACTATTTCATTGTCAATCACATAGAAGACTGGATTTCTGAAACTCCTCGCAATTGCAATCGGTCCAAAAGGAGCATTGGACGTTGGATAATCCACTTGAGTGTCCCTGGAAACGGTGACTGTCCCCATGATGCTCAGTATGTTCCGTACGTCCACATCTTCTGTATAGAGAATAGTAGCGAAGTTCCCTCCGTTGTTAGTCGCTACCATTGAACCAGGCATTTTTGGGAACTTCCATCCGGTGGTATATACTATGGCGCCAGTCAGTATGCCACCCTAACGACTGTTGAGGAAGGGGAAAACAAATCAGGCCAAGAAACTTACCCCTGCTCCACAAACCATCGGTCTCATTTCTGAGAGAACCCTCTAAATATCCCTCTTTATTGATCCAATATAGTTGAACGGCTGAGTCATTGTATGCAGCCGCCAACGGCGACGATGGGTGAGGATTAAAATCGGGTAGCGGGGTAAGAAAACCCGCCGTTTGGGGATATTTCGTCCAAATCTCGAAAACCTTTCCTTTATCGTCCAGAACGGCGATGTAAAAGGGCCCATAATCTGACATGGAGTATGCGACCAGGCTGGAATTTGGCGAGACACGGACGTCTGCAATGGCGCTGGATCCCAACGATTCGCAATTTTCAAGGTCAAAATAGCACCGGACCCGAGACATCTGTA
Organism: Onygenales sp. PD_10; assembly: GCA_032988465.1. NCBI lineage: Eukaryota > Fungi > Ascomycota > Eurotiomycetes > Onygenales > Onygenales sp. PD_10. The sequence continues at coordinate 384,848 of JANTQH010000016.1, forward strand.
GGATGTGATCCTTCGAAACATAGAATATCGATAGCGCCTTTGCCAACTTTAGTTTCGTATACTCACGATAAACGCAAAATGGAATAATCAAGGGGTAGCTAACTGAAGTATTGCTGGGCCATACGACACTGATTGGTGTACCCATCCGAGGACTTTCGACGGTCGTATTGTGGAAAGAAAACCACCTCCCAGTAACATTAGAGTAGCCGCGTGCATCAAGTGAACCGTTGGGTTGTTGATATACTATGATGTAACTTTCGCTACAGTTAGCTGCTGCGATGGCACGCTGCGCGTTGTTCGACGCGTTTTGTCGGGGCTGGCCTGAATGTAAGTTTACGGGAACCCGGGCAGGGAATATGTTCATGCAACAGTTGTATGTTATTACTCACCGAAGAATGGTCCTCCCCATGCTTTTTAGCCAATGTCCCTCCAACACTACCCCCTATAATAGCTGCAATAGCGATGATAGCCAGGATTATTGTAACGAGGAGTGTTCGGGATCGTAAATTAGAACACCCCCTTTCTGGAGGATGCTTCTGAGCCACATTTTCATGTGCTCCATCCGGGGCAACAGGTAATTGTCCTTCAGGGGATTTGTAATAATAAATATCATCGGTCTGTGGTACAACTTCTGGATAATTATCTCTCACAACCACAGCTTCAGGTAACTCCCTCGAGGAGGCTACCGTTGCTTCGGGAGGAGGGCTAGCTGTGTTTTCTATCGGCTATTTTCTCTAGACGTGTTAGCTTCAGTGCTGTAGTTGACAAACACAAATTAATAAGAGGTTATACATGCTGCATTGTGCAAGAAAGTACCCTCTTCCTCGTTTTCTGTTGTAGAAGCCATCGAACTTTTCTAGACTAAGCCAGAGGGGACGCTCGTGAGCGTTGGTCGTCACCGAATTTGAAAGAATCTCCGGGCGAAGAAACAGACGGCGGCCCAGGCATAAATAATGGAAACAGTATCCAACAAATTCGCTGAGTATTCTTTGGTACGGTAGTAATTGCGTATGGTCTTGTACCAGAGTGCAGATACGGCCAGACTGGGATTCAATGGTAGCCTGCGTGGCGCTTCTCCGTTGTATGAATGATTTTTTGCCAGCAATTTGGTGATATGATGCGTGTATTGCGTGTATTGTGCCTGGCTTGTTGACTGAGTAGGGCAAACACAGAGGAACCTTAAAAGTACTAAGTAGTAAGCGGTAGGGGTAAACTGTCAATACCTACGTAGGCACCTTAGGAATTGAGCCATAGAGTACGAGGTCTGTGCACCGTACTCTTTTATTAGTCGACAATTGAGAATATCCGGTGCATGAAGTTACCGGCACGCTGCAGTGGGACCACCTGCATTATTGTGACATTGTGTGACCTCAGATGATCCAGGACCATTGATGTGCCACTTGAGCGAGCGACCGAAATGAAAGAATGCAGTTCCTGACCAATCATATCCAGTGCCTCAAAGTACAAGTCGGATATTTGCTTGTTGAGCAACGATCAGTGGCAATGGGAGGTCTCTGGCGACTGAGAATTGAGAGCGACGTAGCCAGTGTACCAGGGGATCAGGTCCTGGGCGAGGGTTAAGAATAGATTTAGTTGCGGCAAAACATCACACCTCGAATAGTATCGATCGCCATATAGCAGGGTTACCTCCAAAATATCCAAGATGCCAACATACTCACTCAACAATCTCCGTACACAACCTCCAACAGCCGCCGATACGTAAAATGCCACCCGTCATTGAACCTCGACAACCCTCTGTACGACCAGGGCTCAACAACGACACCAAAACCCTCATCACAAAAACCCTCAACAGGTTCATAAGAGGTCTCATCCGACACCTGCTCCTAGGACAGTCCATGATCTGTCTCTTTAAGCGGTTTCCAATCCGAATCCACAAGATTGACAAACGTGTGCGTTGATAGCTCCAGTAGCTTCCTACCTAGCTCTGGCTCAAGAGGATTATTCTCTATAAATGAATATCCGCAGCGCCTTGTCGTCAATCCGGAGGAAAAATGTATATACCGTTGATATCATGGTGCATCCAGTCTTCAGGTGAGAGAGGATCTGCGCGCGGCTGCTCTGTTTTGTAGGTCTGCGGTGCCCACGCTTTGAAGCGGGTGCGGAGCTGTTCCTTTGACACGCCGTTCAAAATTTCCGGGACTTCGATGAAGGTCCATTCGAGGTTGCCCCGGAGCTCTTTAGGCCGTATCTATTGTGACTTGTGGATGAGCGGTCTTTTTAATGATTTCTTTGCAGTGATTCAGGCTCCCTAGGAGTGTTTCTTCGTCCGATGGGTACTGATTTGCTGGCGATGAAGCGTCTTGTTGGCGAGAGTTGCGTCGCTAGTCTCGATGGTGATCGTTTCCAAGGGGCGGAGACTGGATGTTTCGCGGGATAATGCGTCCCTAGCAAGGACACACCTCCAGCCCAAAACGTGCTTTGGTTATGTTTTACACTAGTGACCTTTTCGTCGTGGGAAATTCCTTGTCGATAGCTTGGATGTTCGATTGTAGACAGGTCGTCAGCCGTGCGAACAGCCCTGGAGGGACGGAGGAAGTCACGTGCACATTCTGCCCACGGAGGCATGATGGTAGGCAGGCACAGTACATATCATCCTCGGAATACTCTTTCGTTTTCCCTAGTAATATATACAAGGCTATCAACTATCTAAAAGACACAAAGGGATATAAAACTAGTATATACAACAAATGCAAATAAACCATGGGCAAAAACTCACATATTGGAATTTGACCAGCCCCTTAATTAGGAAGAATAGAGCACCGAAACACCAACACTCTTCCAACCATACGAACTCAAGTTCCCCCCAGCACCGGGCCCACCAGCCGCCACAGAAGACGCATGAGATAGCGGTGACCTCGACGTCGGCCCCAATGCAACACCAGCGCTGACGAGTAACTCCTTAACCCGCCCTTCCCACAACGCACGGATGTTATACGACTGATCGACGCGAACTTTAACCACGGAATCAGATGCATGGGTTTCCTTCGAGCTAGAAAATTGCTCCAGCTCATGCTTTGGCCGTAACGGAACGGCCGTATCCGGTAGGCCCATCTTCCTCCTAGCCCAAGCCAAATCATCCGCGAACGGGGAATTTTTATTATGTCTTGACTTGTTGCGCCGCCATAGTTCGCAGCCGGCTACCATTTCACTTTCCCAACTATAGACGTTGAAGCCGAAGCGAGAGCTGAAGGCGAGGTTTGGAGAGGCGAGCAGGGAGTAGGTGGTTGACATGGAGCCGGTGAGCGGGGTTAGAGTCAGGGTTAATGTGTAGGGGAATGTAGATTGCGGAGAGTCGGTTGCGGCGGGGAGTGTGGTAAATCGCAGGCCAGTAGACAGGCCGACGACGGAGGAGAGGGGCGAGTAATATAATTCTCCACCGGCGGAGAGGAGGGAGAGTAATGGTTTAGTGGGTTGTGGTCCGCGGTCTTCGGGATTTATTTTTCTTGGGTCTGGACCGAAATTCCAGAGCCCTTTAAACCCAAGTAACGCATTGTCTGTGCTGAATAAGAACTCTGAGCTGTATTTGCCGGTGTCATGAGATATTTGTGTTAGTATGGTGGCTTGAGGCGCGGACTTTGACGCCGCGGCACGCGTTGAGCATAACGCAAGGGAGATTTGTGTGGTGGGTGAAAGGCGGCGGAGAAAAAGGCCCGTTAGGGTGGTAGGAGGTGGGAGATGGAGTGTCGCATGTAATAAAGTAGCTTTATTCCTTTTTTCGTCGTCAATGGTACTGTCCTGGCCGTCCGGTGTCGGGTATGTGCGGGGCTGAGAGGGGGGGTAGACTTGTCGATATCCAGGAACCAGCTCTCGGAGGGGTATCAACGTGCTTTTACTGGGGGTATCGCTAAGAGGGAGAGTTGTAAATAGGTAGGATATGGAGCCATCAATCAATCCCACGGTCCCGAGAGTATATGTCGTTGCGAATTGCGGAGTGGAAAGGGATGATATGTTGACTTTTAGCCGTTCGGGCGTTGAGAAATCAAGAAGCGCTATCCAGGAACATGAGTATAAAGATCATTTTAAGCGATAAGAAGCAACAACATACCATTAGCTGTCGCCGTCAACTGCGAATAGGAACTGTCGCGATTCCATCTCGACGCTTCGGAGAAGGCAAGCTGGATATAGTCCATGAAATCACGCATTGTCGGAGTAGACGGGTAGCGCCGGTCTCAAAAACTCATCCCCTTTCCGTAGCAGTGCGCGCGGATGTAATTGAACCCAACAAGAAAATTCCGGGCGTTAATATATCCAAATGCGCGGGTGGACACACCTCGTCCTTGCGACGTCTTCCGCTATCCAAATGATCGCGGTTGTCGAGACTGCTTAGCTAATCAAAGCTGATTTCCCAATGCAGACTAGCGCAGATTGCTCTCGTATCAACATTTTTCCATCCCCGCGAAACTTTGATTTTCGATATCAGCAGAAAAAAAATATCAAAAATTCCCGGCTTGGAGAGAAAACGAAACGATCCGCGAAGGGAGGACATTTAAATAATATCCTCAGTTTTTATATACCCCTTGCCAACCCTACCCCCGACACAAACCGCAACCATGCCCATCTCCAAACGAGCCAAGCTGGTCCACGAGTCCAAAACCGCCAAAAAGTCGCACAAGGAGCAGACTCGCAGACTATACGCCAACATCCAAACCGCCGTCGCCGAATATGACCACCTTTTCGTCTTCGCCGTGGATAACATGCGAAACACATATCTGAAGGATGTCCGGACTGAATTCTCTGATTCGCGGTACGTTTGCTCACTACTATCTATCTATCCATCCCCCCATTTGCACGCAAAATGCGGCAGCCCCTTCCATACAACTTTACATACACCGGACAAAGATATGCTAATATATATATATAAAATACAGCCTCTTCTTCGGCAAAACAAAAGTAATGGCCGTCGCCCTCGGCACCACACCAGAAACCGCCTGCGCGCCCAACCTCGAAAAGCTAACCCCGCACCTAACCGGCGCCGTCGGGCTCCTCTTCACCTCCCGCGCCCCCGCCTCCGTCCTCTCCTACTTCTCCACCTTCCACCCAACCGACTACGCGCGCGCCGGCACCATCACCCCACGCGCCTTCACAATCCCGTCGGGAATCGTGTACGCGCAGGCCGGCGAGGTGGACGCGGCGCTGGATGAACCGGTTAGCCATACGATTGAGCCGATGTTGAGGAAGTTGGGGGTGCCGACGCGGTTGGTGAAGGGGAAGGTGGTGCTGGAGATGGAGGGGGGGTATAGGGTTTGTAAAGCGGGGGAGAGGCTGGATTCGAGGCAGACGGCGCTGTTGAAGATTTTTGGGTGCAAGGTTGCGGAGTTTGGGGTGGAGATGAGGTGTTTGTGGGAGAGGGAGAGTGGGGAGGTGAAGGTGCTGGAGGGGAGGGGGGAGGGGATGGAGGTTGATGGGAATTGATTGGGGTGGTGTGGATGAGTTGAGATGAGATGGGATGGGATGGGATATTTTGTGGTCTAAGTACGGGTGGGCGGGCAGGCATGTTTGGAGTTGGAGTTCATGGCGTTTTTTGCCCGTTGCTTCTTTTTATCTCTGATCGTGTTTTCTGGGTATTTTTTTTTTAACTGCTGCCCTGGCGCCGCTTCTGGCAAGATATTCGACTGAGATCGATGATTTTACAAAAGAAAATTCCTATATAGATTTATTAAGTCCTGACGACCTTTTTCTTCCTCTACATCAATCCTGCCAGTCAAACTACCTAACCTATACTACCTAATGCCTATCATAAACAGAAATTGAGCATAAATGCAGCCTGGGAAATATAGGCATGAGGAAGAAGAGTAAAACCGCAAGCTAGAAACCAACAAAACCAAAACCACACCTAGAGGTGGTGGAGATCAATCGCGAAGAATATTCAGCATTGGCCAAATAGCCTCCTTACCTGATCTTACCTCTCAAATCAGTCCCTCACTTCTCACTTCCACTTCCACCGTGGCAGTATATTGTTCATTGTTTTTCTTCTTTTCTTTGTCGCCATTTTTTCCTTATCCATTATAATTCCATTTCCCACCAATATGCCATACATAAAATACATACTTACCCGCCAAAGGAAAGAATCAGGGGCGTCACGAAAAATAAGCGAAATAACAAAGCAGTTAAAACATGATAGAAAAGTATCGAACTGGGGCCCCTTCGAGGAGGGAGAACAAGAAGAGATAAAAGGAAAATGAAACAAAAATGAAAGCGATACAAAGCCGAATTGGTTGGTATATCTGGGCTGCTGCCCTCAAGCACGTCACAATTCAGGGGGCTGGTTGGCTACGAACGGAAGATTTCGCGATAAATTTGTATAGTACCTGTGGCGAGAGCGACAATCATTTGGTTGTTTGCTTGCTCGGCAGCAAGGTTCAAGCAATAGATAGTATCATGATCGACGAAGAGTAATGAACTTTTGGGGGGCGTTGTTGTCATTGTTGATGTTTGTCGTCCACCTTACCCTTGGCGAAACGGGGTGTGAAAGAAAAGAACCGAAGAACCGAAGATACCCACCAACAAACCGTTGTTGCGTATAGAAATGATAACTATACGGGTGTTCAGTATCTCCTTTTGTTGCGCGGGTCATCGTAGTCGTCACCGTCGTGATGTCTCTTCCGGGAGGAGTAATCATCGTCGCGTCGTCCATACCTATCCCCCCGGTCCCGATCACGGTCCCTGTCCCGGTGGCTGTCACGGTCCCGATCGCGATCGCGCCGGGGATCTCGTTCGCGGTCCCGATCTCTGTCTCGTTCACGGTCACGATCACCATATGCGTCGCGAGGTCTTACCGGCTCACGATTGCTTCCTGTAAAGCCGCGCGGTTCACGCTCATATCTGCTTCCCCCACGATGTCCAGCTCTATCATCGAAGCCTGCACCACGCCTAGAATCGCCATACCCACCCATGCTGTCGTGCCCATTTTGTGGACCTCCAAAACCACCACTGCGTCCACCGCCTGGCCCAGAGGGGGCATTAGGTGGGGGCTGACCGCCAAATCCGCCGCGGCCACCTGGTCCACCTTGGTATCCAATGCCACCCCGTCCACCAAATCCCCGGTCACCGCGGAATCCGCCACGGAAACCACCTCTGCCGCCGCCAAAGCCACCCCTGAACCCGCCGCCAGGTCCGGCAGGAGCACTGAAACCACCCGGACCCATTGGTCGCGCGGGCATGGCTTTGGTATATCCTCGTCCACCCAAGCCGCCGCCAAAGCGACGCGGCTTCCATCCCTTCACAGTACGACCGCGTTCAACATCGACCAAGATGCGCCGGTCTTTGATACGGATACCATCCGTCTCTTTGTAGGCCGCTGTACATACCAAGTAATTTCGAAATAGCATTAGTCATAAGTTTCATTACCTTTCCTCACTGATCCAAATGGGGGATTTGATGACCAAGGAAAATCAAAACAGCAGGGGGGGAGGGGATGGGGGAGGGGTGGCAATGCGCGGGATTCTGTACCCTTCATATCCTTCTCACGCTCGTAGACGATGAAAGCATATCCCCTGTGGGGCTTCTTGGGGTTCTTCTTTGGGTTGTGGGTATCTACGACGATGCGAATCTAGCCATGGAATGTTAGTATCAGTTGAGAGGGGGAAAAGTGCAAGGGACAGTGAGGTCTTACCCGCTCGATCGGACCGAAACGACCAAATTCCCGCTCCAAATCCGCCTCTGTAGCCTCATAGCTGAGCCGCGACACAAAAAGCGTCTTGAAGGCATCACCCCGGACCTGGGGGTCATTCTCAGGATTATCTAGATAAAACGACAAAACGTGTCAGCAAAAGAATCCTCCCATAGAAGCCAGAATAACAACCCCCCCAGCTTCCACAACATACACTCATGCAGGCCCTCAGTCAAATGTCTCTCCAGAGCCGCCTTCCTCTCGTCCTTCAGCCTCGCCTTGCGCTGCAGCCAACTCTCCGTGGCGTTGTACGGCACCTCCTCCGCATATTTCTCCAAATCGCCCAGGAACTGCGCGACGCCACCGATCTCGCTGGGCTTGACGTCGTCGGGGGCTCTGTCGCCGGGCGGGATGTAGCGCAGCGGCGGGCGGGGCGCGAAGAGCGCGAGGAGGTTTGGGGGGAGCTTGTCGGTCATGGTTCAGGTATGGCTCGAGGCTGGCTGGCAGGGGGTTGAGAGTGTCTAGCAGGCGCACGTCACGAACGCGCGACGACAGACGTTGCTGGCGCTGCGAGAGTGCAGAAGTCCAGAGACGCGAGCAGGATGAAGTCGGGGTCAGGCAGCGCGCGAGGACATGGCTTCGCAGGTTGGAAAGAACATTGGAAGGTCGTTGGGCTGAGACTTTGCGGCTGTCGATCACTGCTGCGTTGGGTCTAGCGTGTTCCTCTGGCTGACTAACGCATGACTAACATGGAGCCCAGCCCCCAGCCAATCAGCACCCGCCGTTCCGCTTGGCATCAAAATTGCTCCTCCTCTCACCAAAAGCTTCCCGACTGCGCAGTCTTCGGATGCTGGAATAAGCCCTCTCAACCACAGCAATGCCTATCCAAGGAGTCCGCGCGGTGACCACCAGCCGAGTATGTCCCCCAACCCTACCCGTCACATCAATTCCCTCCGCTCAGGAGAAAACTAACAACCATCTGCTCCAGAACGGCGTGGGCGCCTTTATCCTCCAATGCAAGCGGCTCGACTTCCACTACTGCGATTGGGCCGGTAGCTCACGGGGGATGAAGTGAGTACCCATTGCATACCCCTTAAAACCACCCTCCAGATCCACATCTAACAACCCCCCAGCGCATTCCTCAAACACACCCTCCCCGCCTTCGCCGCCGCCAACCCGCAGATAGAAATCCACATCTCCCCGCGACCCAAAAAACACCCCGTCATCCGCGGCCACTACATCAACGGCCGCGAGAAGGCCATTTGCGTCCGCAATCTGGAGAAGGAGCAGGTGCTTGCCAAAGCCACGCTGCTGAAGGAGGCGAGCGGCGAGAGGCTGAAGAGGGTGAAGAAGCCCGTGTCCAGTGTTACGGAGAGTGTGAGAGGTATTTGGTCGCCGTATCATGGGGATGTGAAGATGGTGTGAGGGGGTGGTGTTGTGGCCAGCCTACGATGACGGTTGTCCGGGTGGGTGGGGGTAATGTTAGAGGTGGATGGAATGGGATCGGTGGCTATATGTCTTTTCTATATAGTCGCGGGGACCAATTGGGGAATTTCTATTTCTATTTCCCTCACTCTGGGTTATTTGCATTGTGGTTTTTGTCCTTTTATACCGGGAGTATATACTGTATTTGTTATGTTATGGGTTGGATCGGCGATTTTTAAGGCCTGTCAACATCTCTTTTTTTTTTGTTTGACTCTTTTGCTACATCTGTATATTAGAATGCATCAATGTTAAGAGCCTCCTTTTGACTCGACCATTTCTAGATTCCGACAAGGTGATTCTGTTAGTGTCGGGAGAATTTGGCCGGGTTGGCGGAATATATCTCTTCTGCCCATAGAATGGTCAAAGGAGTATAGAAAAGAAGATGTTTGCAATTCCACTATCATGAAAAGAAAATATATCAAGCCGGAACTGTAGTTGCAAAAGAACAGCAAAAAACACCTCCCTCATTACCCCAAAGTATTGTATTACGCCGCCGCCTCCCACCCCCCTATCCATCCCATATGAAAAAAAGAAAATTGTCGTTAGTATATGCACAATCATGAATGCTGTTTCCAGAAAGGAAAAAAGAAATGTGGCCCTCGCTATGCTCATAGATAGAAAGAAAAAGACGTTGCCTCCCGAACAGAAGAAAAAGGAGAAAAAAAAAAAACCAGAAACGGCCAAGTCGTAGTAGAGTGTTTATAGATACATTTGAAACATTGCCCTCGGCTGGCTAATGGGCTTCCCACAGTCCGGCACAACGCACTTGGAGAACGGTTTCGTTTTCGTCGGGCTGAGGTTGTTACTCTCTGATCTCTTTCTAGATGAAAGTGCACGGTTCTTCGCGCATCGGCCGCAATAGACCTATCAAAAAGATATTGTCAGTTAAATGCCATAGGATAAAGGAAACCTGGGATTTTTATAATCGAGGAGGTTGGAACATACATGTCCGCACGGCTTCGCAACCCATATCTGCCTCTGCTGCACATCCTCACCCGTCCCCAGTTCGTGATCGCAATTCGGACAAACAACCACATCATCCTCGTCAACGGTCCTGGTAAATCCAGGCGGGGGAGCGGGAGGGGCCTCGTATTCTGGCGGTGGTGCCCGTCGTGCCTGTCCAGCTACTCCAAAGCCAGCCGCCCGATAGTCTAGCTGAATCGGAACATCATCGTCGTCTAGATCAACGGTCAAATCTATGCCGTCGATGGGCCGCTCGCCGATCCAAAATGGTGGGATGTTGGTATTAAATGCACGAGTAATGTTGCGATTTCGTAACCCAACTTCGTCCCGCAGCACTTCTTGGGGGCGAGAGAAGTCCGCTGGCTGGCCAGTCCTATGCATTCTCCGAATCATGTCTATCAAACTAGAGCCTCGTAGGGGAGGGGGCGCATCCTGGCGTCGTTGGGTGGCCGCGCGTGAGTGGCTGCGGCGGTGTTCCTCATCCCGACGGACGGCAGCACTTATGAATTGTACCTCGGGGCTTGAGAGCTGTTGGACTTCGTTGAAGTTTGGAGAGTCGTCTTCTAGTTCAACCACATCTGCCATAATGTTCCGTCCGAACCTGGGCGGTCGTGTGGAGCGGTTCGATCTCTGTTGGGCGGGGGGTGTCCGGAGGGTAAGGTCTGAAGTGAGGGAGTCTGGCTCATCTGTCAAATCGATGACATTTTCCTGTCGAGAGGGAGGAGAAGGAGGTCGAGGAGCAGAAGGAGTCGTCATGACCGGCCGTCGAAAGTCGTAGCCGTCTCCGGGAAATCTCAGGGCGGGTAAGGGGGGGAGTGTTGGGCGAGTGGCGGAGAAGAAGGACTGCGAGGAGTTGTTCGATCGTGAGGACTCTCCATAACCCCATGGAGAGGAGCTTCGGCTCTGGGAATGGGAGTCTACCATCTCATGGTGCGGCCGCTGGAAGGACAAAGAAGAGGCTGCGTTAATTGCTGGTTTGGCTGGTGGTGATGAAGCGAGCGTGGAGGTGGCGGCAAATGAGAGCAACATACCTTTCTGGACTGGCGAGCAGTCAAGACCTGGATGTTCGGGTCTCCATTCATCGTAGACGAATGGCTTGACGCAGCGATGGCAGCGGGCGGGCGAGAACGGAACGGTGGTGGTGATGGTGGTGAGGGGTTGGAGGAGAGAGGTGAGTGAGGCGAGGTGGAAGTAGATAAATAGTCGAGTCGGGTGTGCTTGGATGCTCTTGGACACCCAACCATCCCACGGTCACTGAGACAGAGCAGAGTACGAGCGGGAAAGGGGACGGCTCAGTCTCGTCTAGCTTGCTGCACTATTCGCTATATTTAATCGTTTCGTTTGGATAAGAGAGCCCTGTCGGCCAACATGGACCACCCCTGGCTGGATTTCATATTAAGAACTTCGCATTAAATAACTAACCCTTGGACGCCGGCAATTTTAAAACGAAACAGCATAGCAGAAATAACTTAGAATACAAATGACCGAGAAACAGAAATAGCTATCATTGCTGTGCTTCCACCACCGTCAGCGCCCCCTCGGCATTCAGCGCTACAATTCCCTGCGCCGATTTCCTCCATTCCGCCGCCACGCACGGCACGGCACTTCGCAGGGGCTCTGTCCATTGCTTGGTCGACTTGGAATACTGCTGGACCGTGACACCGTTTGGCCCCGCGGTCAGCAAAAATTGTCCAGTATAGTCCCAGCTGATCGAATCGACCCGGTTTCCGGTTTCCAGAACCTTCACTTCGGCAGACTTGCGCAAATCCCAGATGGAAACAGTCGACGAGCCTTGCACAACAGACGCAAGCCAGGTGCCATTCTCCGAAAAGAATAGCGCCTTGAGGGGCCCAGAGGTAGCGAAGCTAGCCGCGCTTGTCCCTGTCTTAACATCGAATACTTTAATTTGGCCGTCTGCACCACCGGCAGCAATCAGATGACCATCAGGGTGGAATTTAACGGCAGATAGAGCTGAGTACATGGTTAGCAACAGGAATCATAACAGTATCTCCCGGAATAATACATACCAGCGTCGCTATAAATCTGAGTAATGACGGAATTCGTTGTAAGATCATAGAGAACATAGCTTTTATCCACCCCGACCGATGCAAGGATATCGCCCGTTGCATGAGTTGCCAGCGACGTAGCCTCGCCAGCATGCGAACTGAAGCTGGCAACCTCCGCTCCATTCTGGAAGATCTTGACTGCTCCAGTGGAAGTTGCCACGGCGGCTTTGTCCCCTACCCACACAGCATCCGTAACGGCGCCACCAACTTTTAGCGACGCTACTATATGCTTGTTAGATAGGGAATATACACCAGCCACTCCGTCGACACCCCCCACCAGAGCCAGGTCACCCGTCGAGTCAATAGCCAGGGACTTGCCGCCGGGGTAGAGTGGCTCAGAGGTATCTACGGGCTTGAATTCCTGGATAGTTTCGCCCGTGGCCCAGTCCTCGGGGACAGCACGCTTGCGACGCGTTTTCGACAAGCTAGGATATGTCAGAACCAACTACAACCCAAGCTGAAAAGGAAGGAGGGGGGGCTTTACCTTTCCTGTGTAGCATCTATTCTAGCAATCACCGCAGGCGGTAGCCCGGTGCTATCCACTTGCATGGCATCAACACCGCTGGGAACGCGACCCGCGCCAACTGATACCTTGGACAATGCATCGCGAGCCTCGTCTCTTTCCTTCGTAAGTCTTGCGATAACCCGAACCGCGGCGTCGTGTTGGTAGAGTGCTGTACTGAGCTCTTGTCGCGTCTGCGCCAGTGTCTGTTTGAGCGTGTATGTTTCGAGGGCGAGGGCATCCCATTCTTCCTGGAAGACGCCTAGGAGGGATGGAATTGATGTGAGGGTGGGAGGACGTGGGCGGACAACGCGGGCGGATTTTAGCTCGATCAGGTCGTCGACGGTAAGGTCTTCTCCGGTAACTGGTTCCTTGCCATTCTCCGCAATGTACGCTTCAATCAGACGCTTCTCAAAGACGTTGCCTGGGCCAATGTTAGCTGTTGTTGGGGGTTGTTTAAGCGGTGTTGACGGGGGGGAGCATACCGCTCTTGCGCGAAACGACGGGCACCTGGGGCGCCTCTCCGGAGACTACACCGAGTATTAGTATCAATGCTGCATATCCGTGCAAATAAACGGGTAGACTCACTTGCGCACAGCATGGTTACTGCTCGTGTTGGGAAGATGGCGGTGGAGAACGCTGTCTTTGGAGTTGTTTGGAGGTCTTCGCATTTTCCAGGCCGGAGCCCAAGTGTCTCCGCTCCGTCCAGCGCAACCCAGCCAGACTGGAATCTCGATCTATCCATGTTGCGACAACATTCTCTTCACCACAACTACGCCTTGATCAGTTGATTGTTCCGGGGGAAAGTATGGTCACAGAGTCTCCACTGGTAGCTCTATGACACTCTACGTCTGATTTACACATTTTTCTCTGAGACAGCCCGACTCTGCACTCCGGCTTTCCCCAGAATGAGATCGGACATGAAGAAATGATACCGTACTCAATACCCGCCTCTCTGCCCGTCTAATACTGGAATCCTATGGGACCATCTGGGCCCTTACCTCCTATCCATCATGAGTTTCAATGCGAAAAACCTGAGTTACGGTATGTTCCTGTCCCTGCGCCGGACACCCGTCAATCTCTCCTCTGACATTGTCCACAGACAAGAATGAACCAGCATTTCTTCGCAGACTAAGAGGCCAATATGGCGACGGAAGCGGTTTTCGAAATGATAGACCGAACCCGCGTCCCACTAAAAAAAGGGATGCGGACGATGATGACGCCCCAACTTACGTCGACGAGGAGAGCAACGAGGTAATTTCCAAGGAAGAATATGAGGCACTGGTCAAAGGCGATAGCGAGGATAAGGTCGCGGAGGATGCGGGAAATAATAATGAAGATGGAGGCAACGAAACCAAAGCGCTGGATAATACTACTGGTCCTGGGGAGGAAATCAAGGCGGCTACGGAGACGCCAGGTCCAAAAGCCAAGCAACAGGTTGCGGAAATAGGTGGAGCCAAGAAACGAAAGCAAGGCAAGGTAATTGGGGATGACGCGACTGAGCCGGATGCGAAGAAACCGCAGACATCGCGGAAACCGAAGCTGAAGAAGAAGATCAAGCTGTCGTTCGATGACGAAGAATGAGTCAACCCCTGCGTGGCGGGGATCCAGCAACAACGGCATGGGTGTAATATAGGATTCTGAGTTGCCGCAGACACCAAGATAGCCTTTGGATAGCGCCTAGAAATTGAAACATCTAAATCAAGAGCAAGACCCGTTGTAGTCATCCTCCACTGAACTGTTGCTATCTCTTCTAATATTTGGCTACGGCGGCCCACACAGCCCCGCAGCGCAGTGGCACACATCAACGTCACTTGAGTCTGCATATAAAAGACCGAAGTCCAATATCAGAAATATCAACCCGCCTCTCCCTGCGCGCGTTTGCATCCCTAACCCCCCCAGGCCTATGTGTTGATCTTGTCTTTGACGTGTGCATCATCCGGTGCTTGGACAACGCGAAACCGCCTGCCCGCCGCACCAGGGAGCAGGTTCCAGGTACTGCCCATCTTTTCTTGCAAAATATCACCACAATAACCTTCTTTTGGGTTCAAGTCCTCTCGCAAACACACGGTTTACTGTCTGCCCGTGTTTGGGGGTGGCAAGCTAGTCCAGTATGCCTGTAGTTAATGTGGAAGATCTTGTTCGTCTTCAGCGCCAGGCTGACGATATTCGAAATGCATGACTACCCCTCCCCCGCAATATCAGAAATTATTTTTTTTTACCCCCGAATCTCCAAACCTGCTACTCAAGAGCTTGGGCTAACTTTTCTGGCAGATATGTATTCTCGCACATGTAGTAAGTTAAAACCAGGCCATCTCCATCCTCTGGGGATTATTTATTGAGACATCCTTTTCGTCTTAGGATCACGGCAAAACGTCCCTAACGGACAGTTTGATTGCCACAAATGGCATCATCTCCCCAAAAATGGCGGGGAAAATCCGCTATCTGGATTCCCGCCCAGATGAACAGCTACGAGGAATCACTATGGAGTCATCCGCCATATCTCTCTATTTTTCCATGCTGAGAAGAGCGGCCAAGGACGCCGATCCTGAACAAAAAGAATACCTAATCAACCTGATTGATTCCCCGGGCCATATCGATTTCAGCAGTGAAGTATCCACAGCCTCGAGATTATGCGATGGCGCGCTTGTTTTGGTCGACGCCGTCGAGGGCGTCTGCAGTCAGACGGTTACTGTCCTGCGACATACGTGGGTCGAGCAACTCAAGCCCATTCTCGTCATCAACAAGCTCGATCGGCTTATCACAGAGTTGCAAATGACGCCCGCAGAAGCATATTCGCATATCAGCAAACTACTAGAGCAGGTCAACGCTATTATCGGAAGTTTCTACCAAGGAGAACGGATGGAGGAGGATTTGCAGTGGCGGGAAAGAGTTGAGGAGCGGGTTAATGCGGCCGCTGCCAAGGAGAAAGATCGGACGACGAGATTGGCGGATAATATTGCCGATACCCCTTCACAAACCGATGCCTCAGTGGACGAGTTCGAGGAGCGGGATGATGAGGATCTTTATTTTGCGCCTGAAAAGAATAATGTCATATTTTGCAGCGCGACGGATGGCTGGGCGTTTACCATTCGGCAATTTGCGGGCTTGTATGAGAAGAAGCTTGGGATTAAAAGGGCCGTTTTGGAAAAGGTTCTCTGGGGTGATTTCTACCTGGACCCGAAAACCAAACGAGTACTTGGGCAAAAGCACTTAAAGGGAAGAGCACTGAAGCCAATGTTTGTCCAGCTTGTTTTGGACACGATATGGGCGGTATATAATGCAACGACTGGTGGTGCAAATGGAAAGGGGTTCGTATATATTTCGCCCATGTCAACAGTATATCGTGTACGGACATTATACTAACTGAGTTTTAGTGATCCCACACTCTTGGAAAAGATCACAAAATCACTTTCGATTACGATACCCGCTCATATATTGCGTTCGAGAGATCCTAGGAATCTTCTCACCGCCGTATTTTCAGCGTGGCTCCCACTATCGACAGCTGTTCTAGTTTCCGTCATCGAATATCTCCCCAGCCCACCAGCTGCGCAGGCGACGCGACTCCCGGATATGATTAAAGACTCCCCAGGCTCTGAAGCCGTCAGCCCCGTCGTCCGTGACGCGATGGTCAATTTCAATTCTGACAAAAATGCTCCCGTCGTCGCCTATGTCAGCAAAATGGTGTCTATCCCGGAAAGTGAACTTCCATCAAACGCACGCCGTCCAGGTGGTATGCTAAGCGCTGAAGAAGCACGGGATATGGCCCGAAGAAAACGAGAGGAGATTGCAAAACTCCAGGCACAAAGCAATGAAACCAATGGAGGCCCGACGGATAGCTTCGCGCAAGTAACGACCGCCCTGGGTTCAGCAAGTATAGGGAGTGCTGACTCGCCACCGGTGGAAGAGAAGGAGGACCCAGAGCATCTCATCGGATTTGCACGGCTTTATTCCGGTACCCTTTCTGTTGGAGACTCGATATATGTGCTGCCGCCAAAATTCTCACCAGCAAACCCCCATGCAGCCCCTGAACCGCAGAAAGTTGAAATAAAGGCGCTTTATCTGCTCATGGGGCGGACTCTAGAAAACTTACAAACCGTTCCGGCTGGTGTTGTCTTTGGAATCGCTGGAATCGAAGGACAGGTCCTCAAAACTGGAACACTCTGCAGCCAACTGGAGGGATCGGTTAACTTGGCAGGTGTTACGTTATCGAGCCCGCCGATTGTTCGTGTCGCGCTTGAACCTGTCAATCCTGCCGATCTGAACAAAGTGATTTCTGGTCTGAAGCTGCTGGAGAGGAGTGACCCATGTGCTCAGTATGAGGTACTGCCTAACGGCGAACATGTCATCCTCACAGCTGGAGAGTTACATCTTGAACGGGGTTTGAAAGATCTACGAGAACGGTTCGCCAAATGTGAAATTCAGGCTGGAGAGCCGATTGTCCCCTATCGAGAAACTATCGTAAATGCCCCCGAAATGGCTCCTCCTAAGAACCCGGACCTCCCACGAGGAACAGTCCTGAGTGTCTCTCCATCCAAGCAACTCACAATCCAGTTAAGGATCCTACCTCTACCAACAGAAGTCACCGATTTCCTAACTAGGCACTCCCTTACCATCAAACGATTCTATGCGGAAAGTAGAGCGAGGAATAGCCATGTCGTTGAAGAACAGATCACCCAGGACGAAATCAACGGCCAGGTTGAGGTCGCCAACGGCGACACGGCCGTTCAAAAGATCCTCTCTCTGGAAGACTTCAAGAAGGAGCTGCAAAAGGCCTTCGATGAGGCTAAGGCGGACAAGGAGGTTTGGAAGGAGATCGTGGATAGGATTGTGGAGTTTGGCCCTCGCCGGACGGGTCCTAACATCCTCGTCGACTCAACTTCCAC
The DNA here is from genome assembly GCA_032988465.1 of Onygenales sp. PD_10. Taxonomy (NCBI): domain Eukaryota; kingdom Fungi; phylum Ascomycota; class Eurotiomycetes; order Onygenales; species Onygenales sp. PD_10. The sequence continues at coordinate 402,380 of JANTQH010000016.1, forward strand.
CAGCTCCTGTGATAAACTGTAAGTCTACAATGGTACCATCAATACTATACACTAGTCGATCGAAGCACTAACAAAATACCCCCCCCCTACGATAGGCTCCTCGACAACGGAACACAAGCCTCCCCATCTGAATCCAAACAACAAACCGCAGCAAGCTCAGCCGACCACCAACGACGAAGCATGTCCCTCTTCTCCGACAAGATATCCTACGCCTTCCAACTCGCCACCTCTCAGGGCCCGCTATGCAACGAACCCATCCAAGGCATCGCCGTCCTCATCGAAGATGTTTCCGTCAGCGAGACCGGCGAGGAAGAACTAGGCCGTCTAACAGGCGAAGTTATCAGGTCCGTACGCGACGCCGTCTGGCAGGGATTCCTCGATTGGAGCCCTAGGATTTTGTTGGCGATGTATAGTTGTGAGATCCAGGCGTCCAGTAAGTATATTTTCAGCCTTAGCTTGCAAAGACAAGCCCCCCCTCTCATTATCCCACGACCTCCTTCATTGCACAAAAACCCCACCTACTAACCACCACCCCCTTCCCCCAAACAGCCGAAGTCCTCGGCCGCGTCTACGGCGTCATCACCCGGCGACGAGGGCACATCCTCTCCGAAACAATGAAAGAAGGCACCCCCTTCTTCACAATCCTCTCCCTCCTACCCGTAGCCGAATCCTTCGGCTTCTCGGACGAGATCCGCAAGCGGACCTCTGGCGCCGCCGCCCCGCAGCTGATCTTCGCGGGCTACGAGATGCTCGATGAAGATCCGTTCTGGGTCCCCGCGACCGAGGAGGAGCTGGAGGATCTGGGCGAGTTGGCGGATCGGGAGAATGTCGCGAAGAGGTATGTGGATGGGGTGAGGAGTCGGAAGGGCTTGGTGGTTAAGGGGAGGAAGTTGGTGAAGGATGCGGAGAAGCAGAAGACGTTGAAGAGGTAGGTTGGGCTTGGTTGGGTTTGGTTGGACTTAGGGGGAGTTGGCTTTTTTTGGACGGACGGGTGGGAGGACAGTTTTAAATAAATATGGAAAAGTATAATGTTTCATCAATCATGATTTTTCTTTTTTTCTTATTCCCATCACCTCACTCCCCTTTCCGCTAGCAACTCGCACACTACATAGATATCCATGGATGCATATGGATGTCTATCTTTCCCACTCATTCAACCAGCCGTCCAATAGTAGGTAGATTTATATATTTCATCAACTATTACTTTGCCTTTCTCTTTCGTTCATAGTTGTTTTAAATAAAAATAGACACCTACAAAAGAATTCCACTGCCCTTTTCACCCGGCCCCGGCCATCCACAAAAGAAGAAGAAGAAGAAGAAGAAGAAGAAGAAGAAGAAGAAGAAAAAGCGCAAAATCCAGTTCATTCACATCATCAATACACGGGCTCCCTCCCTCCCTCCCTCTCTATTCTGATCATCAACCCTAAAAGGATCTTTTACCCTATCTATCTATCTATCTATATTGGGTCAATCATTCATCCCAACACCATCCCGTCCCATCCCATACCATTTTATTCTATCCAAATGGCTAGATATCTTTTTATTTTTTTTTCTCAATTCATATAATCGTCGCCTGGTTGCTGACGCATCCACATCACATCACATCAACAATGTTCCATGTGGCATCTGTATCGTAGAATCTACGTTGTGTGGAGGGCGGTTTCATCGTTGAGTATTGAGTCTGGCGTTCGGGGGTGGTGTGTGTAGTTAGAAATAGATAGACAGATAGGATAGATAAGGGTAGGATGGAAGGTTGTTCTCCACTCCTCCGGCCCCGTCATTTTTGAGGTGGATTCTAGTGGAAAGAAGATGGTGGAGGGAGGAATTTGCGGGGGGATTCAAGTGTGAGAAGGTGATGGATTGCCGCGGGAGGATGGAGGAGGAGGGAGCGGAAGTTAGATAGACGGCCCGAGTGTTGATATATATGGTGACAATCAGACCATCACCAGGTCCATATGTAAGTAAGTATGCGCACACCACGCACCCCCCCCCCCCCCCCCCCCACAAGCGCAGGAATGATCATAACCATTGAACCACCACGCCTCATACACACACACACACACACCCACACACCCACACCCCCTAAAACGGTCTCGCCACCTTCCTCAACTCCCTCTTCCCTAACCCACCCCCCCTCCCGCCCTCCGCCATCTCCCTCCAACTAACCGGCACCAACACCTCCCCCCCCTCACTCCTCGCCATCACAACCCCCAACTCATTCCTCGCCGTCGAGCAATAATAAAACCCCTGATCCCCCAACGAAACCACCACGGCACGCACAATATCCCCCACGCGGAACATCTCATCCATCACCACGCGATCCTTCTCGACGGCGCGCACGTCCTCGCGCCGGATGAGCGCTTGGAAGCGGAGGTCGTCGGCGTTGTTGTTGTCGAGGTTTGTGGTGGAGGCGAAGAGGGCGGGTTCTGATAGGGAGGGGGAGGATAGGGAGGGGGATGAGGATGAGGAGGAAGAGGGGTTGGAGTCGTCTAGAACGACGAGGATTGAGATTGTAGCTTGTCTCTTCTGCACGCGGGTGACGCGCGCGAGGACGATGGAGTCGACGGCTGGGAGGGTGTTGAATTTGTATTTTCTGCTGCGGCTGCTACTATTGTTATTGGTGGGTTTCTTCGGTGGTTGTGGTTGTGGTTGCGTTTGCGACTGTGTGGCTTTCTCCGCGCACCGCTCGTACTCGACAACTTGCGCAAAGGACCTCGCGACGCTTATTAGCGTCCGTCTTTGCTGCTGCTGGTGCTGCTGCTTCTGTAGCGATTGTTGCTGCGCATCATCGGATTTCTGGAGAACGACAGGGCCGGCGATGGAGGCGCAGACGAACGAGTCTTGGAGATGCGTGCCTGGGCCTGGGATGTATGTTGTTGAGGGGCCGAGGCGTTGGCCGGGGACGGCGATGGAGGGGAGTTTGGGTTGTGCTGTTGTCATTTTTTTTCTCTTTCGTTTTGCGGGATTTTTGCTTTCAAAGCGTGGTTTGGTGTGAGCGCGCCGGTTCTTGCGGAGGAGAGGGGTATGTATGTGGGAACTTGTGAAGATTCGTGATCCGTGTGTAGTTAGTTAACTATCCTCCTGGACTTGGACCGGTTTTAGTAGGATTGTTGCCCTATTACTTGTTTCCCGTTCGCTTATTAGCAACAGGAAGGGTGGGAGGTGGCGGGTTGAAGGTGTCTGAGAGACGAAGTTGAGCTCATTTCCCTATTTGGGTGTCCGTTTTTTTTGGTGATGGAAATATTACGCGCTAAGCTAGCCGCGTCAGACGCGCGTCTAGATTTGGCTTTATCAGAACGGAGCTTGGAGGGGGATGACGTCATCCCATGCTAGAGCTCCAAATAGCGCACGAGATCAAAGAATGCAACAGGCGTTCACATGATAGGCACTTCAACGAGAAAAGAAAATAAAAAGGCAGCACTCAGTACGCAGTAATGTAACCTACGCTCACTTGGTTCACTAGTAGGTATAAATAACAATGTCTCCCTGTCTGCCTCACCCCCACCCCCAGATATCAACATCCCCGATCCATCCCTCATTCTAAAATTATATATGAAGGGAGAAGAAAAATATACCGCTCATTCCCCCCACCTCCTCCTCCACCCAACATATAAAAAAACACATTATCGTCAACAAAAGGTATACCAAAGGGAATATGTGTAAAGGAAAACTGAGACTGCGGAGGATTAACCGCTTGGACAGATATAAAAAACCAAGGCAAACAGAAAAGGAAACGATACAACAATAGGGGAAATATAGGATGGATGATTGACCTGTCAAACAACCGCCAAAACGCAAACAATGCCCGGTGACAACTCCGTGTGCGGTAAAAATACGACGGGGAATATAAAAGAGAAAAAAATGTACTGATGATCAGTAATGCCACAATAGCGCAACGGGGTTATCGAAATTTGAACAGCGTAGAAAATTCCCAGGTTCAGCCGTCGACGAGGACGTTGGAGCCTTGTTGCTGGCGGCTAGCTCCCTGCTGGAGACGACCAGAATCGAGGCCGAGCAGCTCGAGCGACCGTCGAGCCAAAGCGACGACTTCACCTTCGTCATCTTCACCTTCCTCATCATCAGACTCTACATTCTTATCGGCAATCGCCTTCACCATCTCGATGATATCTTCTGATCGGGTGATATAGCCGTGCAAGCGCTTGTCTTCAGACTCTAGAAGCTGGAGAAGGGTCCAGATGGCGATGTGCTGGAAGGTTAGGTCTCCGCTGGCGAGGAAGCGGCTTAGGTATCCATGGATTCCACCGTTTGGCTCGGCCCAATCGCGGACGAAGATAGAGTAGTCACCAACTAATTATGTACTTAGCTACAATGTATGTCTGGCGGTGGAGAACTGTAACATACCTTTGGAGGACAGATTTCCCAGGGCGGCAGCGCTATTTCCCTGTACTTCAATGCTTTCCGAATCGGTGAGGGGTATCAAAACATCAAAAACACCTAGCTTCAACAGGTGAGCCTTTAGCTCGTCGCTGAGGGCAAGGACGGCAATAGCGGCCGTCATTTCAGATTGGACGGTCAGCGGAACCTTCAGGACAAGCTCTTTGCACTTCTGCACCGCACCGGCTTGTAGGACGAGCTCCTTGTTGCGATCTGAGCTGGCGGCCAAGTTTCGTAAGGTAGAAATCGCATGGCACTGGATCTCTTCGTTGTCTATGGTGCCAAGGAGGTCCACGAGAGGTTTAAGGAATCCAGCGTCAATGATTGGGGATTCGTTATGGGGGTGTATAGAGATGTTGCGAATGCATGCAACAGCAGAAAGGATCAGAGGGAGATAAGACGACTGCAACAACCGGAGTAAGGGCGCGAGGCCTCGCGCACGAACGATCTCGAGTTGGTATTTTTCATCCGAGGCCAGGTTCCGAAGCGCCAACGCAGCTTGGCATTGGACTTTGGGAGTGGATGAATCCATGAGTTGGACAAGTGACTGGACGAGGCGTGACTCTGTTTGGGCAAGCTTCTTTCTGTTATCTGCATCCACGGCGATGTTACTTAGGGCAGTTGTGCAATAGTACTGCACGTCGACGTCTGTAGATGAGAGCAGCTGTACGAGAACAGGGATAGCGCCGGCGATAACAAGCTGTTGTCGATTCTCATCTATCCAAACATTAGATTATGGGCCAACGTAGCAGGGTTGTAGCAGGAAATGGCATACCGGAATGGGTCATGTTCAGGAGCGCCCCCGTAGCATTCCGCTGCACCCGCATATCCTTGGATCTTGCCAATCTCGTCAAGGGTCCCAAGGCACCAGACCTCGCAATCTTGGCCTTGTTATCTTCATGGGTCGCGAGGTTCGTGATGCAACCGACGGCATTGCATTGGACTTCGACATTGGGCGACATCATCTGTCTGATTAAGGGCGCTAGTCCACCGAGCAGGACGATATTCACTTTGTTTTCCGCTGCGAACCGTTAGCGCCCACCCCGCAAGTGTGGATATCCGGCTCAACCTACTATTGACAGCAAGGTTTCCCAACGCCGCACTCGCAGCCCTTTGGACTTCGATATCCGGGCTCTGTAGCAGGAAGAGTATGGGTTCTAGGGTTTCCCTATGGACTTCGCGTACATCTAAAACGGTGTGGTAGTTAGTATATAGAGCAGCAAACACCGGCAGTTTGGTGGACCGGCCACCCACCTCTCTCTGTGATCTCTGCAAAGGTCAAGCTAGCACTCCTTTGGAGGTCGACATTATCGGAGTAGACAAGGGTGCTGAGAGCGCTTAGTGGCTCTCCGCTGAAGAAATCGGTTTCGGCTCGCTGCATTCATAACAGACCGGTTAGCACCAGCATACCATCGCTAGAATAAGCTGCTACGATGGTGTAGCTCTAGGAGCAGGAGCAAAAGGAGGCACGTACATTCTCAAGATACTGCAGCAGGTCTGCCACGGCCTCGCGTTCGTTATCGGCGAGGATGGGTTCGTAGAGACCATCTCTAGATCGACCTTTGATGGGAGCCAGCAAATCAGATATATGGCACCATCTATCGATTTTGGAGAAGGTACCTGTAAGGCAGGAGAGGCAAGCATTCCCCATCTCTCCAAGGGTATCTCGGCTTTCTCAGTCCCCCCGAGGGACCAGAAATGGGAGCCTCGTTTGTTGGTGTAGCTGGACGGAGGCAGCTTGGGCGAACGGGAGCTCTGGTGGACAGCGGCGGGGGGAGATAGGAGGGAGCGAGACGGGAAGCCGGGGTGAAGATGGGACGAGCGCAGGATTATTGGACGGGGATGGAGATCGGATGAGCAGCGGCGGGCGTGCAGGGACTGGGGCAAGTCGATTGGTTCAGTCAGCTAAATAGCTGGGCGAGCAGCAAAACAACAGGCGAGCGCGCGTGATTCGGCAGAGGGGCACACACCAGGCCAGCGGCATGGGGAGGAGGACAGTCTCGCAGTCTGGAGCTGTTCGTGTGATGCGGCGGCGAGGAGCAAGGGGTGGTGTGTGGTGGTGTGGTGTGTTGGTTGATGTGGTGTGGAGAGGAGGAGAGGTTGAGGTGGGAGATGAGGAGCGTTGACGTTGACGTTGGAGCCGCAGCTCAACCAGAGGAGAAGGGCTCGGTCTGCGCTTGCCGCCTAGCTACTAGTACACAACAACAGGAGCACAGAACATCAAGGAATAAAGATAAAGAACAAACTGGAGTTTCTGCTGGGCGGCTGTCTACTGTGTTCTGCTTGATTGTCCCATGACTCAGTAACGCCCATCATGTGGCAGCCCTTATTATCTCCTCTAACGTCGCCCGTCCAGTTCCAAGCTGTGGAGGGCGGCAGCTGTCAGGTTACTAGTTTGGTCAGACATCCCTCTACATCATTCCAGGGTATTTACTTATATTCACTGGCACATATCTCTCCAATTCCTGTTCCTGGGCTCCTTGCTACTATCCCAGTACTAGTATTTATTGAATACTAATTCAAGGGGGGAGGTTAACGTCTATTACTTTCACCCTGTATGATTTACATCCATTACTTTCTATAACTCCTTGCTCTATCTATATGCTACCTGAGTTTAACCCATACCTGCCTCCAGACCGCCAAGTTCCCTGATAGCAAAATAACTGTTTAAAATTGTATAGCTAGTTATTATATCTATAGCCACTCACCTGTGACTTAAAAGCATGGCAAGTAATTAAACCAGAAAAAATAAACCATGATGGGAATCACTAAGTAACTTATCAATAAGAATGAGAATGTATCTCTCATAAGGTCATAATAGTATCTGTTAAAATTAGTTAAAGGACTATATCCATTCTTCTCTGGCTTAACTATCTAAAGGTAAAGAAGAAGAGATGTCCAGTTACATTGCAGACACCATTCCTGCAACCAGGTACTTTATTATAGATTGATTATGAAATTTTACCAGGGCATTCTAGTAGTTAGCTGTGGTTTGGCAAACTATTAATTAAGCACTTGAATATCCAACTCAAGCCCTTACATATAGGTATACATGTTTATAGATACTACTGTCTTCCCTTCTGGTTACTAATATATACCCACAGAGTTGGAGCGGGAATAAACAGAGAAACTTTTGTTAGAATATTGCACCTCTCTTATTTTATGCCATATAGATATGCAAATCAAATAGAACAATACAAAATCAGAATAGGAAGCAAAGATCCAAAGTGAAAAAAAGTGGTCAATGTTGTAGTGTAGCTAGGTAGGTAGGGTTGATTTGATCTCCAGGATTTTTTATTTCTCTTTGGGAGGAATTTTTAGATCGGGGGGCCGCGATTTTTGCGCGGCCATGTATGTAGTCAAGATTATGAAGCAAAAAAAAACTTATCCGGAATTTTATGTGAGTATTGCTTGGGTTTTCATTTGCATTGGACGATTCGATTTGTTTATAGGCGGGCGTTGATGATATCGACGACTGTTGTTCGCTGTGGTTAGGTATATGATTCAAAAACCAGAGGAGTATGCGCTGGGGTAATTTGATGCAGGGAGTGCGAGATGAAGAACATCGAGGAACGAAATAGTACATACAAGCTGGTTTCAGACTGGCTCCGCCAACCAGGAACCCGTCAACATCGGGCTGCTTAGCAAGCTCCTGGCAGTTCTTCTCGGTTACGCTTCCGCCGTAGATGACCCGGACGTTCGCAGCGGCGTCAGGGGAGATCTTCTCGCCTAGCCACTTGCGGATCGTGGCATGGACTTCCTGCGCCTGTTCCGTAGTGGCAACCTTACCGGTTCCGATGGCCCTGGCAATATCCAACGCCGTCAGCATGGTTGGTCTATTGGAGTGATATTGGCGGGGTGGAGGGTGGGGAAAAGGGAGATTACCAGATAGGCTCGTATGCAATGACGACTTTAGACCATTCTGCAGGCGAGAGCTTTTCGGCAACGGCGTTCAACTGTCTGGTCACGACGTCCATGGTCTTGTTTGCTTCGCGCTCCTGTTATATTATGGGGACAGTGACGTCAGTTTCCGCTTTTTAACGGAGACGAGTTTCCCATAAGGATCGGGATCTGCGATGCAGGGATTTTTTTTTGTTGCTCGATTCGACAGCAGAAATGGAACAAAAAAGGAAACGGGTGAATCCTACCTCGAGGGACTCTCCGATGCAGAGAATGACATTGAGACCGCCGTCGATGGCGGACTTGGTTTTCCGCGCGACGAACTAAATGTTCCGAGGCAATAGAAATTAGCCGTTCTGTGGCAACCATGAAACTCGAAACAGCCGTAAAAAATGGGGAGGATATAAAACTGCTCAGAGAAGCAGCTTCAAGCACCAAAAACGAGGTTCCTCATTGTTACTGGCAGAATAAACGCCTCCCCAACCGTAGCTCAAGGGGAGAAATAGAATACACACCTCATCACTCTCCTTAAGGATGACTCTCCGCTCACTATGCCCAACAAGCGTCCACGAGACATTGGCATCCTTGAGCTGGTCCACGCTCAGCTCTCCGGTGAAAGCTCCACTGGGCTTGTCGAAAACATTCTGGGCGGAGACGGCGATTCTGCCGTCGGCGAGCTGGCGGGCGAGAACGAGGTAGATGGCGGGAGGGGAGATGACGACTTCGGTGTTGGGATCGAGCTTGGCGGAGTTGAGGTTGTTAATGATCTGGGTGATGGACTGGGTGTTCCCGTTCCTGCATGGGTTTGAAGAGGTTTAGTTAGATATATGGTGGTTCTATTGCGGAAGGGAATTGGGCTGCTTTTTGACGCGCGAGAAAGCAACCGTGCAGCCGCGCGGAGTCCGGGCTAGACACCAGAGCAAACGTACATCTTAAAGTTGCCGCCAACGAAGAATTTGCGAGACATTTTGAGTGGTGGAGTGGTGTAGATTGACCGGGATAGGAGGCGGGAGACGAGATGTCGGTACAGAATGGTGAAACGGCGGGCAGGGACTACAGACGGCAATTGAGTCAGCAACGCAGGCAGCGGGTGGGGATAGACAGCAACATACCTATGCAAGACGGTGGAGAAGTTGGAGATCAAGAAAACGAACAGCTGGAGAGGATGAGAGAGGAGGAAGATGGAGAGAGGATCACGAAAACAAACAGCGGCGGCAGAAACCGGTGGGCGGGGCAGGCGGGCGGCGGGCGGGGCCTAACTGCTTCGGGTTGGCGTCATCCTCATTCCCGAAGCGGCTCTCGGTGGGGGGAACGCCAAGACCAGCGAGCCCTAATTGATTTCGGCTCCTGGATTTATACGTGACTTGCTGGAAATAGGAGTAGTAATTTAAACAAGCCGCATGGCGCTCGCTTTGCTCGCTCCCGGCTTGCGCCGCCCCCCCCC